>JACDJE010000373.1:415835-587753 GCA_016647715.1 Pavo muticus
GGGGGGGAAGTCATGTTTCAGCTTTATTTTTTAAGCCACATGGATATCTCTTGATTTCATACACAACTGGAGAAAATCATGACAAGTTTTCAGGAGCCTTGGGCTGCTGCAGAACTTAATTTCTGCCTATTGTTTTGGCCAGGCTTTGGTCTTTTGGGCTTCTTTGCTTCCTTCCATGTGCTTTTTAGTTCCAGATAATACGTTTTCATTTTCTATCAGGGTGTGTGCCGGCCAGAGGCCTCAACATACAAAAGCATTTTTTAGGGGTTTGGAGCACAGGTCTTATGAGGAGCAGCTGAGGGAGCTGGGATTGTTCAGTCTGGAGAAGAGGAGGCTCAGGGGAGACCTCATTGCACTCTGTAACTACCTGAAGGGAGGTTGTGATGAGGAGGGGTTTGGCCTCTTCTCCCAGGCAACAAACAGGACCTGAGGAAATGGCCGCAAGTTGTGCCAGAGGAGGTTTAGGTTAGACATGAGGAAAAACTTTTTCTCTCAGAGAGTGGTCAGGCACTGGAATGGCTGCCCAGGGAGGTGGTGGAGTCGCCATCCCTGGCAGGGTTTAAGAGGCTTCTGGATGAGGAGCTACAAGATAAGGTTTAGTGCTTGTGGTAGCAATGGGGATGGGAGGACGGATGGCCTAGATGATCCTGTAGGTCCTTTCCAACCCTGTGATTCTATGATTCTATGATTTAAGAGCTTTCCTTCATTGTAAATTTGAGGAAAGCAGTTGGATACCATCTAAATCCTGTAATCTTCCTAAAAACTCTGAATGAGTTATGAAGTTACATACAGCATTACCTCTCTTTCTAAGCACCAGCATCTTGTATGTGGTGACTTGGAGGAAAAGCACATTTTTGTGTTGGACAAAAAAGGGTGTATTGTTGCTTGTTTTTAGACCATCTTGTATTTCAGCGTGGAAAGTGGCTTTCAGCTGAAGTACTGGAACCTCTGCAGCCACCAGGAAAATGCTGTAGTGAAACAGCATCCCTGCTGCAGAGCCCACAGGATTGGATGGGAAATAATGAAACAGCAGAGAGAATTGCAGGAGGTTTTGTTAAGTGCTGAAAACGAAGTAGTCTGGGGAACTAACAACAGCATTACTAAGGAAATACCAAGAAATCAAGCTTTTAACTCAGTCTGAAATAGACCCACACCAGTGTCACCTACGTGGTTGCTACACCATCCATTAAATTCATTGCTGCCTACTCAGTCTTCAGCATGTTGTGTTTGGCTTTGCAGTGGTAAGGCTGACTGTTACTTTATTTTTCATCTGAATTTTTCAGTACGAAGTGGTGCTTTTTAAAGGGTTGGAGGCAGTGATGAGTGAGGGTTTTTATTTACCCTCTGCCAGAGAGGGAAATGCTTGAGCAAAAGGGTTGGTTCTTGGAAACTTGAAGTTTTGATAGCCAGATGTGTTCTGTTATCTGTGTGTGGCTAAATGAGTGTCACTGCTTTCTTTAGATACAGACCCTGCCCACCTATCTCTGTCTCCAGGCAAAGGCAGCTTCACACACGGAGCTCTGCCTTGGAGAACAGTGAAGAATTCAGCCAGGACAAGGGGAGTTGAGCTGTACTTACTCATTACCCCCAGGCTGTGATGGCTTTTAATCCTAAACAAAGTTTTCAGTACGTAGTTTGGGCACAGTTTGTCTGGTAACAACTGCAGACATCCCCTAGAATTAAATACTTATGGGATTTGAAGTATCCTGCTTCAGAAGAGAGCCTTCTATCTGAATATAGAAGTGCAGACTTCTTGAATTCCTGGGTAACTTGGGCTTATTCTGCCATCTCCTTGCTTGGCTTCTCAAGTGAAACAGTTTCTCCCCTCCTGCTTTGCACTGTTTCACACACCAGTGTGAACAAGCTGCTTTGTATTTAGCACTCAGACAAGACGGTGAAGGTACAAGATATTGCCAAACAGCCTCTGTGGCTGGAATTCCTTGGAACAGGCATAAAACCTCAGGTTATATTTTCTACATGGGTGAACGCATCGTATCTTTCATTGAAGTTCACCTTCATAATTGATACGTTGAACTGAGTTTTGCATCTCTGGTTCTGGTTTGTTTAATTTTATATGAAGAGACTCAAGATAAAATCCTGCAGACGTGACGTGGGCACTTGGGACTGAGCTCTGTGTCAATCTGGGGGGCTTTCTTTCTTTCTTTCTTCAGCTTTTTGTGGTTGTGGTACGTGAGAAGTAACAAATGGTGTCACTGGGGAGACTGGAATTGCACAGTGCTCTCTGGGCTAAACTGAGATATATTACTCTATCAGGAAGGGTTTATGTGCCAGCTGTGTCCCAGCACAGCATCTCCACCAACTAATTTTCCTATATGTTGGGTTTTTTTTTTTTTTTGCTGAAAGGTACACCACAGCCAATGCTGAGTCTGATTACGACCGAGAGTCCGAGAAGGAGAGTGAGGAAGGGGAGGATGAGCTGAGCTGTGAAACGGTGAGAACAGCAAGAAGGGACTCCCTGGATCTCATCAACGAGGATGAAACACATTTAATCCTGGATTCCTCGCTGGATGAAGGACTGGGCCAGCTACTGCAGCAGGCAGACCGCCTGCACAATGGAGATGAGCAGGAGAAGAGAGAGGGATTCCAGCTGCTGCTGAATAATAAGCTGGCGGTAAAAGATGCCTTTTTATATTTTCCAGCAGTGATTTGTGACTTAGCTAAATAGCTGGGAAAGAGGAAAGCACGTTTCTTAGCGGGGTCCAGTCCTGCACAATGGCTGGGCCAGTTTCCAGTTGCCCCCTTTCTCGGGAGCAGCTTGGAACAGGCTGAAAGTCAAAACTGCTCAGGCTGCAGCAGCAGACAGTTCCAGTTGCTGCCTGACCTGGAGCTCCACATCTCCTCGTGTCATCTCTTTCCCTGAGACAATGCATTGTGCATGTGTGAAACAACAGCACGTAGTGAGCTCAGTAAACTTGTAGAGAGCTTTGATAGCACTGGGTTTTTGTCACCTTAAACCTTGCACCCAGCACTGAAATGGGACCGACTACAGCTAGTTCAGGCATGCCTGTGCCTGGCACTGTCACCCTCTGTTGGTGCTTTCTTAAGCCAGTAAAGGCAGCTTGTCAGGTTACCAGCCTTTTAAACAGCAAAACTTGTATTACTTCTGTATGTAACAGAGGGAAAGTATTAAAAAAATGATTTGGGGTGAGTTCTCATTCCAAGGAAATCCTCTTTTCCTTCCCATCAGAAGTAAAGGGCAGGCCTGTCAGCTTCTCCCATTCTTTTATATGCTTCTTGTATTTACAATGCTATTGTGAAATAAATCAGGCTGTTGGGTGGCTGTGTTTCTAAGTGGTTTTGTTCTTGTTTTACAAGTAAACTAGCATTTGTCAGAGCACAGCTGCTCCAAAATCAGTGGTGTACCTATAATACAGCATCTGGTTCAGGAACGATCCAAGAACTGAATATCTGAATGCTGGCTGAAACATGGAAGCAGTACCATTCCATCTGTGGTTTTAATTAAGCAGGAAGGTTTCAGGTTGTTTCTTTTTTTCCAGTGTTTAGAGGTCCACTAACCTTAAAACAGAGAAGCCCCAGTATGACCTTCAGAGTGAAGGAGCTCTGTGCTGGAAGGCAGCAGTCATTAGACCTGTTCCTTAATTATACATCTGGCTCCTGTTTGCTCTTTTGTGGCTCTGCTTCAATTCTCATATCGAGGGCTTTTAAGGTTTCAAAGCAATGTCCCTACAGCTGCCATTTGATTTACTTTTTTCCCTTCTCATACTCTTTGTCAGTGGCAGGATGGGTGGTTGATGTGGCTGATGCATCTCGTTTATGTTTTTACTGCAGTATGCAGACCAGGGAGACTTTCTTTGGCGCCTGGCCCGAGCACAAAGTGACATGTATGATATCACAGAAGGCACAGATGAGAAGAGATCGTATGCATCTGATGGTAAGGAATTGTGTGTTCAAGGCAAGGGAAGGGGCGTTCAATCCTGAGTTCAGATGCTGCTTTCTGAAAGGCAGTGTAAGTAGACCAAAGGCTTATGGTTTGCCAAGCCTATTTCATGTATATCCTGTCTGACAGTAAGATAAGTAAGCTTATGCTGTAATCTGTTTTTGTTGCTGACGCATGCAAGTTTAACAAAAACCAAGTTTAAAATGCGTATTTCTTACTGAAATCCATTCCATTGCTTCATTCTCTGTTACAACAGTGGTTTGTCTTCAAGATTGTAGGTGGGTCAGAATAAAACAAGAAGTCATCTTTGTACTTTAAAGATGTGCAACAAAAGATACTATTCTAAATCGACTCCGTCCTAAATGATCTCTATCTAGTGTACAAATAACTGAATATAATTAAGACTATACCTAAATAATTGATGTGTTCTGGAGACCATTGTAGCCGTTTGCAGTGTGAGATTTAAACTTCTGTTCTGATGCTTTCTTTGCCTTTTAGAGCTCCTACTTCTTTTTGAGGCTGCAGGCTCTCGAAGGAGCGGGGGGGAAAGTGGGGCAAACAAGATGGAGAGCTGTGAAATGAATCAGAGCAAAACCATTGCAAACTCCTGTTTTCTCATCACGTTGAGGAAGATATTTTCATTACATGTGAACGTACTTCCAAACAGGGTGAAACCATGTTGGGAGGTCAACATAATTTGTTACTGTGCTTAAAATTTGCATGAGCTCCTTGAGCGGGTTTGGATGCTCAGTGTTGCTGTGAGAGTGTGACTTTCTGTGGGGATATGGTTTCACACTGGGAGCTGAGCTCTGCTGTGTCGCTCTCTCACTCCCCCTCCTCAACAGAGAAGAGGGGAAAAGTAGGGTGACAGAAAAGCCTGTGAGTTGAGGGAAGGGCAGGGAGATCACAAATTATTGTAATTTAATTGCCTGTTGGTAGTAGAATGGAGTTCTCACTGCTCTGAGCAAACTGGAACCACCTTTCTCTCATCCACCTTCAAGTGGTGCAGGGGAACAGGGAATGGGTTTTGCAGTCAGTCCAGAGCACCTTGTCATCCCCTGCTCCTTCATCCTCACTCTCTTATCCTGCTCTGCCACGAGCTCCCCTCCATGGGCTGCAGAACTACCGCTCAGGAACACCTGCTGCCCTCCTTCTGCACTGACCTTGGCTGCTGCAGGGCTGCTTCTCTCCCAGTTTCTCACTCTTCTCTCCCAGCAGCTGTGGCACAGCAGTTTGCCCTTTTTTCAACATGATTTCTCAGAGGCAGTCTGACTAGCAGTGGGTCCCTGTAGGATCTTCCTCTTAGCTAACAAGGTGCAGCTGCTAGGCTCTGCTCACAGACACCCCTGCTGCTACCAAAACCTCATCACCAAAACCCAGTACAACAGAATGTTTTTGAGCCCAGTGTTACAACACTAACAAATACATAACCTTTCATGCCATTCTGTTATTGTACTCTAACAACTTTAAAGAAAGAAGGTGAAAAGTGACTGAGTTTCTTATTTGCAGGGAAAGAAGAACTGGAGATTGCCTTTCAGAAAAGGGATCAAAGTGCTGAGTGTCATCAGTGGTACGTAGCCCTGAGTTTTGTGTTTAAGAAGCAGAGGGGACTGCTCTGAGCTGACCTGCATTTAAAAGCTTGGAAAATATAACAGAAAGCTCATCTGCTTTTAGTAGGAGTGCTGTTTTCAGCTGTTAAAAAGCCATTTTTACCAGCTTTGGTTAATTGTCATTAATAAGTCATTAATTGTCATTAATAAGTTAGGTTAATTGACATTAATAAGTAATGTCTTGATAGTCAGCGGGTTTTGTTGCAGTTATAAACTTTGTTTTGCTTTGCTTTTGCCTCTTTAATTATGAATTTCTCTGTGACGAGATGAAGCTCCCTGGCAGCATAAAGGCTTCTGTGCATCTGCACCCAGCAAGGCAGACATGGTGGTGATGGTAGTGAAGGATGCTCTTCTGTGCAGGCTTGAAGAAATACAATGGGTTTTAGGTGAATTAGTACAATGAGCTCAATTAAATTTAGCTCCAGTGTAAATTCAGCAGTCTCGAACTGCCTTGTCTTTGGTCTGCTTATAGGCTCAGTGCATTCATTTTGACAAGGTGAAATGAATGGAAATTCACTTCAGAAGCTTTCCAGGGAAGGCTGAAATTGCTCTTTCAGAAAGTGGAGGAAGATTTGCTTAGCAGCTGGCTTTTGGGCCCCACGTCTGTGCCTTTTGGCACAGAAACTCCATCAGCACCACTTGGTTATTGCACAGGCCCTGGGAAAATGCATATTGGAGCATCCTGGGTGCAGAGGGGCTGCCAAAAAATGTCTGACACAGATAAGCTGCAGAGAGCTAGTTCCTGAGTTTGAGCCCTCGGTCTGGTGAGGCTTGCTTTTATTTTCTTTGACAAGTCCTCTGTTTCCTTTGGTCCCTTTTCAGATCCCTGTAGAGTGAGATGTGCATCATAGAAAGCCAAAGCTCACAGCCAGCTGCACAGCTGTGGGGGCAGTCTTGAGAGTTACATATTAAATATGTGTGATTTTTCCTTTGTGTTCCTCCAACACCCTTGGGTTAATTATTGGTTTTTACTCTGTTACTGACATTTCAGTAATGCTTTTCTGCACGGAGATGCTTGCTTTATGTCAAGAGTGATGTATTTGCCTCAGTCAGACAGGCCTGTTAGCGTGGGCTCAGTGCTGTGCCAGTGTTCTTCCATTCATCTTAATTCTGGAGGAAGGAGAAGCATTATTCTCACCAGATTTTGTCTTCTGGGAAGAGTCTAATGGCTGTAGCCTGACCACGTGTGCTGCTTGTCACTCTGCAGAGCACTCTGGCTTTGAAGTGAGTTGAGATAATAGTAGTAGCACCATATGGCTTTCTTTGTCCACAGATATATCTGTGTGTAGATTTCTTTTGGCGTGATAAAAGATGAAATGATCTGTAATTTAACCAAGCAATATCCACGTAAATGCTCCAGCTGCTAGGATTTCGGTATGGAGGTAGGGAAGCATTAAGGTACACAAGCACAAGGAGGATGCAGGGCTGTTGTGGCCATGACTGGCATGTAAAATAGAGCAAAAGTGAAATGAATGTTTTTTATTAGAAGCTGTTGGGGAAACAGGATGCAGGATGTCTCTGCCAATCAACATCCACGCTCTTCTCAGATGAGTAATTTAATGGTTGGAATCCATGATCTTGGAGGTCTTTTCCAGCCTTGGTGATTCTTTGCATCTTTGATTTGGAGGATGGGTTGGGTTTATCGTCTTGGAAAGATCATGCCTTGTAGCTCTTGGTAATAGTGCTGTTCTCAGTTAAAGCTTTGATATGAAGCAAGGGAGAGACAACATAACCAATCCCTAGCATATTATGGTGCGTGGTGTTTTCTGCTAGGCTAACATCTTGAAGGGATCTGTTTCTGTGTGTTGTTTCTCTTGGCTTTTATGTTGAGTCTTGAAGTTTCTCAGTCACTTTGGTACCTGAATTTTTGACGTTTTCAAGGCAGGGTTCTAATTCAGAATACGATATTGATAGCTTAGCTCCATCATTCAGAGTTGTACTGTGGCTGTAATGGGATGTTCAGTCGTGTTTGTAATCTAAAATGCCAAGCCTTGGGGTCTGAGCACACTGCTGTGTTCTCTGTACCTGTGTTACAGCCTGTGCCCTCCTCTTCCCTGAACAGCTTTAGTTAAAGGGTGCACAATTCTTGTCCTGTAAGACCTGTCCCTTTTCCAAACAGGAGGAAGGCTTCTGCCCTTCAGCATCTTGCTGTTAATTATGGAGAACAGCTGCAGAGAGGGCTGCTGGAGAAAGGAAATAGCAGAGCAGCACGTGGGAGGCCTGGGGTTTATTGGAAATGAATATGTAACTACCTTTATCAGTCGCAGGAATAATTACTTGCTGTCATGAGTAGAACAGGAAATTACTCCCTTTCCAGCTCTGTCTGGGTCATGGGATGGTCGCAAGCTGTTTTAATTACAGCCTCTCCTTACATTAATTAATTTCACTAAGGCAAAAAATTTATTGCTAATGAAATGATGCCTCATACATCCAAAGATGTATATATCTGAAAAATGTAGGATAAATCCTAATTCCAAAAGGTGCTGTAGTTTGATTTCCCTTTACTTGAGTAATGAGTAATGCTTAGAATTGAGTAAAGCTTATAATTACTTTCAGTTCACCACACTGTCTGTTTAGGAAGATGTAAGGGGGGAGGGGGGGGGAAGTATATAATGATGGCTTCCCTTCAGTTTGCAGTCCTTAACTCCCACAGGCGGGAGCACAGAAGTGAGTTTGCTGACAGGTGATGGCCCTTGATGGATCTGTCTTCTGTTTGTGCAGCCCTTTTTTAATCACTTCCCATTCCCATGCCATCCTCTGGTACAGATTCCATATATTCTTCGCTCCTGTGACACAAACCATCCCCTGCTTAGTTGGCTTTAAGCTCGTTAAGCAGGACAGAACACGCTCTGCATTCAATCTAATCATCGTTGGAAGTGAAGCCTATTTTCCCTCTCACTCTTGTGGTTATTGCAGTAATGAGTGACATTTTAAAGCAATAAGGGAAGAAAGAAATGCTGTGAACAAGAGGGGACTGCTGAGAGCTGGCTGAGGCAGCGGCGGTTGGAGCGTGAGTGGCTGCAGCCTGGGATGCTTTGTGCCTGGAAGGCTTTGGCAACATGAGAGTAGTTTCTGAGTGAGAGAGAAGGCAGTGAGTGTCTGGGACTGTCTGAGCCAGCCTTGGGGTCTGCCCAAATGCGGAGGAGAGGCCTTGCATGGATCTCCTGGGTCTTCTCAACATTGCATTTGGTACAGAGCTGCTATTGTGGTCGTTTGCTCTTGGAACCCAGCTGGTCCCAAAAGAGCCATCTCTGCAAAGCTGGTGGAAAGAGAGCTGAGATCTGATGAGTGCAGCACAGCCTGTGCACAGCAGGACTGATCCCTGGCTGTGCTTTCCTTGTAGGCACCGTTCTGGAGCACAGAAACATGTCAGGGTCATGCTGAGTGTCTGACATATGTAGTGCCTTTGGAATAGGTTTGTGTATTGTGAGCTGATGGATGGTTTGCCAAGTGTTCTTATGCATGTGTGCTCCTGGCTTGGTATCACCTGACTCTTATTTTTTGATTCTGACATAAATGGAATTCTTTTGCTGTAATTGTAAAAGATCTCTGATCATAGAATCATTGAGGTCGAAAAAGACCTTGAAGACCATCACCACTAAGTCTAACCATCAACCCATTGCTACCATGCCCACTAAACCACGTCCCACCATGATAAAGTAGATATGATGCCCAATTAAATAACTTGCATACTAAGTACATTTCAGCTCATGAGTAGGAGGACAGCACAGGCTTGTAGGTTTGTTCCTGCTTGCTATTGGAGATGGATGGAGAAGACATAGGTTGTTTTACAAACCCGTGCATTTTGCTGCTTAGACATGGGCGTGTGACAATCCTCGTGAATGAAGTGAGGGAAAAGCTTAATCCTACCCATTTTGGTGTGTGTTTGTAGTGCAACTTCAAGTGCCTAACAGCAGCCTTGAAGATCAGGATTTAACTCTTTGTGGATTGCTGCCCAGAGCTGACCCGTTTTGAGCTATGCCTCGATTTTGGGCTGAGCTTTTCTTGTGTTCCCCAGGTGGTTTAAACAGGGGATTCTATCAGTTAGGGACAGAAGAGAATACAGCAAACAGGAATAGGCATTGCAAGGTATTTCAGCGTGTAGAGGAGGAAGAACAGCATGCAGCAAGAGCACCTGATGGCATTCCCCATTCTCGGGAAGGTCCTTCCCTTCTGCAGGGCTGTCAGCATCCTGAGCGTCTCTGTGTCCTGAGCCCTGGAGATGCTGAAGAAGAGCCAGGGAAGAGGAAAGCTGTGAAAACTATGGGCAGGAATAGAGAAAACCTCAGCAGGGATCATTTTCTTCCTTTTTTTCACTCCTCCTTTTGGAGACAGTGAAGCAAGTTGACATTTACAGTCTGCGGGTTGCTTTTTATCTGTTAGACAAGAAAAAAAGAGATGTCTTGTTTAAACTGAAACAAAGGCTGTTGGCTACAAGCTGGCCCCAACATGTTCCCATTTTTCTTTCATTTCTTGAGAGACAATTATAATGAAAGTGGTGCAAAGGGCAGTGTGCTGTATGGAAACGATTCTGAGTTTCTGTACCCTGTTCCCATGAGAGATGTAGCCACTGGTATTTCTCTAGAATATGATCCTTTGGTCTGTGCTTGCTGTTGGGCAGCAGCAGGTGATGTTAATGAAACTTTCAGGTATTAGTCATATTTCTGATGAATCCTGAAACTGCAGAAGCAGGGAGACTGTTGGGAAATAATAACAAAGTTCCAGCTTGTTTGTGTACTATTTCGTTTGCGTCCAGGCCTTCCAGATGAGAGCTTTCAAACTGTACATCTACTGAGATGTGGTTTTGATGCGTCAGCAGCGAGGTTATCTCTATAATGTTTAAATCCGTGGTTCCAGATATAAAAGCTGTAATTTCTAGTTATGCTTAGTACTTGCTTTGAACTTCATTGGGGAGGAAGGGAGAATAGTCCTAAAGGTTATGCTTATGCTCACTAGGCCTCTTCTGAGATTGCGGCTTTCTTTAAGGGAAGGAGATCAACTAATTTAGGCTATTCCATTAAATGTGTTTTGTTTCTGCCTTTTCAGCAGGAATTCTGAGCAGGAGGAACCCAGGTGGTCTTGGTTCCTTCCTAAGATTTCTGTATTGCCTTTTTTTGAGGGCTTGAGTCCAAGCCATCAGAACAGAGCAGTTAAAGAGCTAGGTTACTGCTGCCGTATCCATTGCTGCCCTTCCTTGGCTGCTGGTCTTCTCCATTTGAAAAGCTTTTAGGCACACGAAGTGACTGGCATTTGAGCACGAGTTCTGAGAAACGAGGTCTGAACAGCATGGGTATGTCAATAGAAATCCCTCATAGCAAAACTGATGGTGCTACAAGCCTGGGAAGCAACTTATGCACCACAGAAGGCTTTGTTCTGAAGCTCTTCTCCGTGCTGATGAAGATGACACCTTCCTTGAAAGCACCAGGAGTTCCTGCAGTAAGTCACGATAGAATATCCTGCCAAGATATGTGCCAGGCTCTTTCATAGTAGCTCCGTGGGAAAACTTGTAAGTTTTCCCACTATAAAACCAGAGGTTTAAATGAGCACAGAGTCACCACAAAAATGGTACCTCCCATGGAATGATTGCTGTTTGTGTCTTCAGGCTTTGCTGGGAATGAATACATATTGTTCTGCAAACACATATGGTCCATTCCTCCCACCTCCTGAGGCAGACTAGAGATCTTCAACAGATGAAACCAACTTGGAAATCAAACAGAACTGAAGACACGTTTTGTATTCCAGCTCTGGTAACTTTTAATAAAGACTTCAACTTTTTCTAGGAGTAAGGAAAAACTGAATGAGGTGTGGGTAGGAAAAGGGGGCATTTCAGCATTTCTCTTCTGTGACAGTGATCAGTTTTGACTTAAATCACAGATGAAGTTTAGTTTAGCCAGCTAACCGTATAGACTTATATATACTTAATGTAATTTGCCAGGATTCCTTGCTCTCTAGACAGGGAAAAAAATTAACACGTGGAACTTTTTGTAAGATAATAGAATAGTTGGTCTACTTGCCACACCATTTGAGTGTGGTGATGTTCCTGCAGTTTTGTGGACTCCATCCATCTGATTGTCTTTTCAGTGTGTTACTCAAATGTTTATATACCATTTGAGCTGAGGCATTCTTGTACAGCATCATATTATTGCCTTGGGCTGCTTATGATCTATTGCTTTAAATTTGATCCTCTGCTGCCACAAGATGAATTTTAAAGCATAGGCTGACCTGCCATCTATTATCCAGCTTAAAGAAGTAATTTAACAGCGACAGCATTGATGTGAGGGGAATCTTTTGCTGCACCATTCGATATCCATTAATTCAGTCAGTCTCAGAAAACAGTTGATCATGTAAAATTGGGCTAAAGGAGACCCAGGTAATTTACTCACTCCAAAAAGAAGTCATGTGCTTTCTGATGGGTGTCTTCCAAACCGGATTAGGCAGACCTCCAGCAATGAGGCTCCCACACTGACCCTTCCATGAACTGCAGATCAGCTCTATGTATGGTCGTTCTCATATTCTTTGTTTGCCAGCATTAATGCCTGTAGTTTTTCAGAATAGTATCGTTTTAATGACCACAGGTATCTGTCTGTGGGATATCTTCTTCAACATTCAGTCTTCATGTACCACCATTTCCTCCCAGCCTGCCAGCCTTCGTTCTCAATGACCTATGCTGTTGCTGAGTGATTTGTGTTTGGCTTTGTTTGTTTGTTTGGGGTTTTTTAGGGGTTTAATTCTTGTTATTTTCCAAGTGTCTCAAGCCCAGGTTGTTCAAAGTTTGTTTTCTGACTTTCCCTACGCAAAGCTAGAAGTTTTGCTTCCACAGTAGTCCCAAACCAACCTGTCAGGGTATGAACGTTGCATGTTGAAGAAAGCATGGAAGAGGTAAGGTACATAAATTAACCATATCAACAGATAGCAGAGAATCTCTGTGAAATTAAATCCTGTGTTGAAGTACATAGAAAATACACATCATTAATTGACTCAGATTGTCACACACAAGCTTGTAAATTAAGCAATAAGAATATGGCTATGTTCCAGAGCATTGAAGACAGAGAAACAAGTCTCAGTTTGGCATCAGTAGAGTAGGGTTAAGGGTATATTAACAGCAAAACCATTTTATGGTCATTGCCATGAAGTACTGAGGTTGAACATCCTTGTACAGGAGCAAGGGAAAGAAATCAGTAAGTAATAATAACTTCAAAAGAAACAGAATGACTACGGGAAGGTTTGACTGCAGGAAGAGTGCTAGCAGTAAAGTGCTTGTAGGTAATTCAGAGCTTGTTTAAAGGCTGTTTTGGAGGTTTAGTGTAAATATAGGCTACTCATTAATAAAAGAAGCCTTTCATCGTGGTACTATTAAAATTCCCTTTAGATGTCAGAAGAGACTATGGAAACTGCAAGATGGAGTCCTTCAGAGTCCTGTGCAGTAGAATGGCTCAGACTAAAGCTAAGCCAAAACTGGCTTTAGGAAGTTGCAGAAGAATTTCATTGCATGGAATGACTACGTAAAAAGTATTTTTAGGCTTCATCAAATGCAGGAAACAAGGCACCAGTGGCAGGAAGCAAGGTTTAAGTGCAAGTTTCTTTAGAATAACTCGTTTTAGTAGAGGATGGTTCAAACAAGCTGCGTGGATTTGATGTTCAGTGACCTCAGTCAAAGTGATGATGCTAAGGCAAGACCAAGATGCCATCTGGAATATTTTTGTTGACACTTCCTCACTTAACACCTGTAGCTCTGATGGCTTATGATGTTAAAGCCTTAATTACAATGTAAAACCAGGTCTGTAGGAAGTCCCTCTTTTCCTGGAGGAACATAGTCCTCAACAACAGCTAACAGGAGGAACTGCTGCAAGATGTTTCTCCTACAACTCTCTTTTGTTAGGCTTTGTTTTTAATTTTAGGGGATAGAGTCTTAAAATGACTCACCCAAGAAGATCTACACTCACAGAGCAGTGTCTTAGGCTATGGCTCTAGAGGTAGGGTTTGATCAAGAAAACCTTGTGTCATTCATCAAGTATGAAGCATTCATCTGGCTATGAATGCCTACAATTCATGGGAAGTCAAGGTTGCTACTGCTAGTATTAGATGTAGAGTTGTATTTTATATAAGATGAGCTTGCCATCCCCACGGAGCCTGCAGAATGTTTGGAGGTCTTTGTTTGGGATATAGGTGTAAAGAGGAATTCCTTTGGGAAGGGAATGTTGTTGGGCTTCGGAAACACAGATCCAAAGGGCAGAGTGCAGAAGCTGCGTGGGTAAAGCAAACAGCTTTGTTATAGGCAGAAAACTCTGTACAGTAAAACAACATACGTGCATAGGCATGAAAAGACTTCTCATCCAGTAACAGTTCAGAAAGTTGCAGAATACCATGCATGGTGACCCATGTGGGTCAGTCAAAGGCTCAAATGTATTAACATCTCAAAGTTTGGTATGGCTCCAAAGGTAAAAGCAAGCTTTTCATCTGAACTGGCTTTTAAATCTATTTTTGGTTCTGGAAGATACGGGGTGGATATCATGGGCTAGGTGTGTTTTGTTTATTTCATGCATCAGCTGGAAGGAGCGTTTATAGGCTTTTGTTGCACTGTGGAAATGGTATAGAGTGCATCTTTCACATCAGATACGCTGTGAGTTCTGGGATTAGTGCAGACAGCAGCCTTTAAATACATACATTATGTAGAAATGAGTTCATGTCTGTGGGACAGCAGCCAGTTTTCAGAATCTATAAATGAAATGCTTTCAAAGGAGTAGAGGAAAGCGTTCTGAGAAGTGTTCCTATTTACAACCTTCATTTTATGTATCGAGATTTGATATGACTGCATAAAATCAATTCTCTGTACTTATACATGTGTCAAGGTCATAAAGTTTGAAGCAGCGAGTCAGAATGGGGGTGAAGCTGCTGTTCATCACTCCGTTCTGTGCTGTGATCCTCAACTGTGAGAATACACTTCGTTTTCTCTTAATTTCCATGGAAAATTGAGACAAGAGTAAATTAGCATTGCTCTAATCCAGAGCAGTTTGTTGTGCTTAAACTTGCAGTGTGTACTGAGTGCTTTATTGAAACCATCCCTATAGAGCGCAGTGCTGCTGAGTGCTTTGGAATGGGAAACAATGCAGCATAATTGGTGCTATGTGAACTGACAGCCCTGCCTCCCCTCCAGCTCTCTGGACAAGCTTCTCGTTTTTTCCTTCAACCTTGTCTCCCCTTGTTTTGAAGTTTAGGAAAGCCTGATCTCAACCCCTTGCTCCGTATGGCCATAATGACCAATGCTCGTTAATTTAAGGCTAAGTTTGTGGGAATTCTGCTGTCTCTCCCAAGGTACTGAATCCCAGAATTGATAAACGTTTGAATTTCTGGTGTGTTTCAGTGCACAGGCAGGTAAAAAACTGGTAAAACTCATAAAATATTGCCCAAACTTCTCAATTCGATATAAAGAAAGCCTTGAAGCTCTGCTCCTCTGGATTATTCACTTGATTAGGAAGGGTTTTATTCTTTCTGTCTTTTAATCTGACTCTAGTTGATGAAAGTTGAGCTCTGACCTGAGGTTTTCATCTCCTTGCCTTCTGCGTGATGCAATCTCTCTCTTGATTTACTGGCAGTGCTGTTTGAATAGCAGCAAACAGACTTAACAGGCTAGCATTGACATTTTCAGTCCACAGCTAGTGCTGGTTGACTAGCAGAATAATCCAGCTCATTAATTTGTTGGGTATTGCAGTGTAAAGTTAGTTGAATATGTGTGAAGCAAAACCCGATTTCAATAGAATGCAAAGGCTTCCACACCCCCATGCTGTTGCCAGCAGTCCAACTCAATTTACTACTTCTCTTATTCAGAAAGAGGCACCAGCAGACTTAACTAGTGAGTCTTTGAAACTGTGTGAAGAGATAAGAGCTGTATTTGGGTTGGCAAGCCAGCCTGGCCGTGAGGCTGTTGGTGCTGGGCTGTGTATTTTGTGTTTGGAGGCCAAAAGTCCTGCTTTCAAATGGGAGTCAGCCAGAGTGCAGCACTGAAAATGAAGCTCCATCAAAGCTGCGTGTTCTGAGCTCGGGGATTTGAGCAGGAAGGACAGGCAGGCTCTCATCTGGTGGTGTCTTCTCTCCTGCTGCACAGAGTTTATTTTCTAATGAATGGGGAAATCCTTACCGAGCGGAGAGTTCTATGGGAACTTGTGGTTTGACCTTAATGAGTAGTTCTGGTTAATAATTAGTCCAGCAAGTCTCATAATGCAGGGTTTAAGTAACTGCTGAGACATCGATCCTCGTAGTTACCAAATGTTTACAAAAGATGAAATCCCCTGCCTGAACTCATTATTCTTAATCTGTCCTATTATTGTTAGCCTTCGTGCAACTTGGTCGTGCCTCTCGTGACATTTCAGCCGAAGGCATTTCACAAAGGGGATTAAAATAAATAGTTCCAATCCTGAGGAACAGGCCAAGCTAAACAAGCAGAAGGGAGATAAAGCAGGAAGCCATCCTGGTGCTGCAGAGAGGGAGAGGAAGGGAGGCTGAAGACCTCGAAGTCTCAGATCAGCAAAGTTTCATGTGTAGAAACCACCACCGTGCCCTGAATCTTGAGGCGCAATTGGGAAAGGAAGGTTCGTGCTGAGGCTGCTCTTCCTGGGGCAGCAATGAAAGACCAGTTCATAGAATCATAGGATGTCTTAGGTGGGAAGGGACCTCAGCAGTCATCCAGTTCCAACCCCCCTGCCATGGACAGTGTTGCCACTCACAAGGTCGGGTTGCCCATGGCCCCATCCAGCCTGACCAGGAATAGATCAACCGCAGCTTCTCTTGCCAACCTGTTCCAGTTCAGGCATCTCTTGCTTTATTTCCTACCCCTTGTTTCATGACAGGTCTGCTGTTGACTGCTTATTTTACTGACGTTTCAACGGGCTGCTTACAAAAATGAAAATCTGATCTTTATTTTTACTTGATGAGGGAGTATTGCACCACTTGACGTTGGTATGGTGGTTGTTGGAGAGGTCAGGCTGGGCTCCCTTCATCCTGTTGGGTTTATGGGAACGGGCTTGTAAGGCTTGCCCTGGGGAAGGAGAGAGTGGTATAAAGAAAGCTTATACAGAATTTTAGCTTCCATTTGAAAAAGAAGGGATGCTTCTAGAACTTAATGCTGTGTAGTGTGATCTGAAACCTGACCTAGCTGTATTTAATGAACATATCCAGAAGACTTAAATAATATGGCTAGAGGAACCATCTTCATCTGGGACCCTGGAGGGTATCGTGAGGAGGCAGAGGGTCCAGCAGCACGAGCAGGGCTGCAGATATGGCAGAAGTCACAAGGGAGATGTAATTGCATCTTTCTTCTTTTCAGCTTCATTTTTGAGCCTCTGAACCAATCTCAGGGAAGAGGAGCGTGTAGGGGGGTGAGATGGGGGTAAATCCATGGGTAATCAAGCTTCCTTGCTTTCACTGCTCACAAAATAACTGCTCTTGCTAGGGTCGAACCGTAGAGTCTCTTACTAGAGAAAACGAAATTGGCTTGAGCTTGCAGCACTCAAACCTTGTTATTTTGTTTCCCAAATGCGTGGCTGCTCAGGCTGCAAGACATAGGTAGGTTGTCACAATATTTTCCCTACAAGTAGGCATCCTAGCCTAGCTAGGAGAGCTAGCGTGCTGTGGATTTGCTGTTGTGTACAGGAGATGGCTGTGCATCTTAGAGCTAATTAGAGCTTTTTGCACTTCTGGCTCCTGCTTCAGTAGGATTTGCTCTTCAGCATTCCATGTTTTCACACAGTTCATTGCTGAGTGAAGAGATTTAGGGCATAGAAGTGCACTGGAAGGCTTTCCGTGGTCGGTGCAATGAACAAAAGCCACTCGTGCTCAGTTGCTGACATCCTTGGAGCTCTTGCCTTCCCGTGCAACAAGTGCTTGCTGCCTAGGTCCCCTCCTTGTAAAAGAAGTGAAGCTTAAACGTGCTCGTGCCTTCAGAAGGAAGATACATGCAGAATGCAGATGTATGAAACTAAACTGGCAGCTTTAAATATACAGGTGTCTTCTTTATGCAGGTATGCCATTCTCTGTGGGCAGCTGGCAGAACATGAGAGCATCCAGAAGCGCATTCAAACTGGGTATATCTTTAAGGTGAGTGGAAGGAGCACGCTGGCTTCTGTGTGTGTTGAGCAATGCTTCTGTAGTAGGGTGAGTTAGGAAGACAGGCTCCAGCTCTTAACAGAGGAGCCGTAGGTCTCAAAGGGATGCTTTTAAGGGGTGGTTTGGGGTGAGGAAGGTGAATGCAGCAAGACGTGCTGGGGCTGACTGGTTTCACTCTGCATTTGTGCACACTGTAATGTCAGGAAAAAAAAAGATGAAGGTGTAAGTCTAGCAAGTAAAATACAATCCCAGTGAGAGCTTTAGATGTGAAGTTATCGTATGGTAATAAGATACCAACTTTTCCTGCCTGCTTGCACCCTCCAGTAAGTACCAAATAATGAATTTTCAAAGGCAGCTCATCTGCTTCAGGTTCCTTCATTTGCCTTTCAGCTAAAACTGGGATATTGCAGGGGAAGGAGATGCACCAGCTGCTGCAGAACTGGCCACGTGAAATTAGTAAGTTGGCAGCTATTTGCATAACCACTAATGTGGTTATGTCAAGGGTAGGAAAAGGAGGTAGAATGAAGTGAAGGGCAGCTTCTTTTTTTGCATGTAGTGATTCTTTTTTGGGGTTCACTGAAACATTAAGAACATTTGGAATCTCTTGGTAGTTTTCCTGAGCACTGACAAACTGTGGGCTTATTCCTTTCCTCTTTCCATACATGCTCATCTGCTCTTGGCTTCTAACAAGAACATAATGTGTGTTGGTGGTGATTTTTCATAGGAACACATTGATAAAGCGATTGCACTGAAACCTGAGGACCCAAAGTCTTACTACCTATTGGGCAGGTGGTGTTACCAGGTAAGGCAGTTTGTGAATACTGATCACTTATTTCTTCCCTGGAGCTTAGTTCCTTGTTTGAATGAAAGCTAGGTGGATTAAAAGCTAGGTGCATTCAAGCCTTAACCAGTGAACGCAAGTTCGGGGTTCCAGCCTTCATGTTTTAGACTCTGCAGATGGCATGGGAGGTGACATGGCAAAGAATGGGCTAAGAAAAGCACTAGCTGCAGACTAGCTTACTGTTTGCCCTGCTTTACTCAGTAAAAACAAAGCACCTTTAAACCTTTAAGCAAACATGGATGTGATCGAGGACATTTGAGGGCTGGCAAGTGGCTTCTGCACCCAGTACAACTCTATAATCCTTTGCATGTGGTTCCTCTGCTACACAAAGCATTGGAGGTATTAGAAGTGTGCTGGCTGCTTTATATTTCCTGACGAGGAAAAGCTGGGAGTCAAATGCCATAAGTCAGATTTAGTGCCTATAAAAAGAAATAAGGGCTTGCAGTAACTGCTTTTAACATAATGCAGTTTGAAAGAGCTTTGCTGCTGTCAGAAATGAAGTCACATGGCAGAGATTGTAGCCGAGGTAATTGACTTGGTAACGAGCTCAGCCATCGGAAGCTCTTCACTCTGTTCAGAGCTTCCTGCTCAGCCTTACTGCTCTCTGAGCTGCAGAAGCTGAGAAACAGAGGCAGATCCACGTAGAAGGGAGACAGGAGGGCTGCATATGTGCCTTTGCTCTGATACGTAGGTGAAAACTGCCAGGAGCTGGCGTGGTTGCACTGAGGAGCTTTGGGATTTCAGACAACCCACCCAGTTGCCCTGCTGCAATACTGAGTCGTAGAGACAAATCCTGTCTTTAACATTATGCTTATGGCAGCTGATGGATGAAACTGCAGGAGGTGACAAGCAGTAAAGAACAAAGAAAAGCAAATCAGGTTTCAATCTGTAGCTGGGTTTGGGTGCTTGACCAGAATCTGCTGGTACTACCAAGATTTTTGGCCGTCTCCCAGGTGCCTGAAGCAGCTGCAAGAAACCAGATAATTCACTGTCTTTGCATACATGGGTTTGATGCTTTCATCTTGCTGTCTCTGCAGGTTTCCCAGCTGGGATGGCTTGAAAAAAAGACTGCTTCTGCTTTGTTTGAAACCCCTCCTACAGCCACTGTACAGGATGCACTGCAGAACTTCTTAAAGGTACTGAGATCTGACACACAGGGGAGTCACTAACCTGACAAATGCAATCGCAAGCATGGAGTTTGAGCACTTGTGTTCTGCTTAAGCTCATCACTCTCCAAGTGCTTCGTGATATCTCTCTGTTGACTGGAACCTGTGGAGGAAAAACTGGTGAAAGCAGAAAGTTAGGAGTCTCTATTACAGAGAAGCCAGATGGAAGAACATGATTTACAAGAGCTCAGAAACAGATCCAGAGCATTCCAAATATTTTCAGAGGGTTTTGGTTTTTCCTTTTAGAAGCTGCAAAAGCTGATGAATTCATTGCTTGGAGCTAAATGCGTGGCCTGTACTCTTTTCATGATCTTGTAAGATCTGTTTAAGCTCATCCCTGGCAACACTTGAGCATAGGTAGCCATAATGTTTTGTCACTGTAATTTCACTCAGAGTATTTTAATAAAGGCCTCTGATGAGGTTCTCCAGACTTTTGAACACAAGTTTGTAAGCTTTCAGGGGCAGATATGTATTCCTTGACATACATACAGAAAGAAATTGCCCTACCACTTGATAACTCATAGGTTGGGCCAGCAGTTCTGCAGAGTGTTAGGGCTTATCAGATTCTATCAATTTCTTGTCATTCTGCCTAAATGTTAAGGTAAGTTTGTGTAGGTGTCTGCAGTCTGCTTTTCAGCCTCATTTTAGCCAAAATGATTCAATCATTTCGGAGGGAAGTTTGAAGCAGAGCATGTTCTTTCTTCTCAATGGAGAGAAAAGCTGCTCGTTCTTCTTGATGAGTTAGAATGGCTCAGTGGTTTGAAACAAGAGCTTTTCTGAGCTTTTAGCTTTGGTCACACCCTGAACACGTGCACTTCCCATGTGCTCAGCAGAGTCCATTTCAGCGTTCAGCCACAGGTAGCACGTTCCAGGGGAATGGAAATCATCCCAAGGATTGCAGCTCTGGGTTACTCACAAGCTGAGCTAGGTCTAAAAGCAGACAGCAGAATTGAGAAGAGGAACACTGTCTGCATTGAGCTCTCAGTGCTTGCTCTGATACACGGGCTCTGATGCCTTGGTTGCATGCGTTGTGAAACTTGAATATAGACAGGACACAGGGTGCAACAAAAGCTTTGCTTGCAGTGGGACCGTATGAGGGCTTTTACTAACCCAGCCAGGCTAGCCTATGGAAAGTGATGTATGGATTTGAAGAAGTAGGGCTTTCTCATCTAATGAAGAGATGCAGAAATCTCAAACAGCTTTCAAACTGTCCTTTCATATCCTCATGTTTGCTTTCCTCTGCCTGACCCTTTCCCTCTGCCGTTCCAGGTCGAGGAGCTGAGCCCAGGGTTTTCCAAAGCAGTAAGAGTGTACATTGCCAAGGTAACCTGTCACTTTATTGAGCACAGTCATCTGCTTCTAGGATAAGAAATAATCCTCTTAAAAAATACGTATGCATCTTTAGATGGGTAGTGATACACGCACTTAAATGACTTCATGCAGGAGCAGGATTTTATAAGTACTGGATATCTGTGATGTATACAGGAAGTGCACCACGAGGAAGAAGCAAAGTATTAAATGTGCCTCTGTTTTACCAATAAACCTATGTGCAGAATTTATTTCATGGTGTCTTGGTAAAGCAAAACAAAGGAGAGCAGAGAGGAGAGCTCTGTAAGGAGATATGGTGGCTTTCACACCAGCTGGATCATGCGTTGTCACTCGTTATATCTGTTCAGTGATGAGACTATGTAAATTAGGTGATGTATGTGTAAACCAGCAAGCCTTTTCTTTCTGACAGCTTATGCACCCTGATGAATGTGCTCTTGATTGCATCTTGCTCTGCTTGTAAATACGGCCAGCAGTCATGCAAATTCAAAGTCACTCCCTGAGCGTCTTGTAAAGAATTGGAACTTATTTCCAGGGAAGCTGCAGCAGCAGCAAATCCTTGCAAATCATGACCTGAATTGAATGAATTTTCAGAGTTGATGTAAAAAATAAACCTGGATTTCACCGTGGCTAAATTATAACCTGCATGAGCCAATATATTATTACTGGGCTAATAGCTCACCACGTGTCTGGCAGATGTGGCTGAGCCCCAGAAATACTCTGCAAATCAGCCTAGAAGTTAATAGGAGTACTTGAATCTATTTGGTTGTGTTTGGTTTTTTTCTTACCCAGTCCCAAGTCGCTCATTTTGGATCACATCCTTCATCACAAAATTGGCATAGCTCAATTTGCATCTCCTTAATTTTCCAGGAAGTAGTGCTCTAATGGGTCAAACTTCAAAAGAATTGAGATTTGTGGTCATCTACTGATAGTTTTGACTGATGCTCAGGGACATGAGGCCCTTGAAGGCTCTGAGGATGCCCATGGCTCCATCTGTCCTGAACTCAAGAGGAGCAGCAATTTGACAGTACTCACAGCAGAGCAGAGAGTTCTGACAGAGAACTGGTACAGGAAAATCACCAAAATGTTCATACCCTGTTGTCACGATTGTAAATGAATGCTGGCTTTTTGAGGCAACTGGGACAACGATCAGCTGCTGCTTTTTAGCAACCACTTCCTTCTAGCATGCTGATTTTGTGGTCCCCCATTGCCTCTGTGGCTCTCCAGGCACCAGAACCCTTTGTGTCTCTTAGAGCTGTCTGTTTCTGTGCTGCTTGAGAAGTTCATGATGAAAGATGTGAAACCTCAGAGGCCTGTAAAGATGAGATGTTACAGTGCTTGCACTTGGACTGATTTGCAAAGGCCTGGGGAGTTAAAGCTTCATCAGATGATACACTGTGGGTGTAGAGGTTTGATGATGAAAGCAGTGTGAGGAATGATGGCTGTGCAAGTGGAAATAAGAATAGTGAAAGGTGCTGAAAATCACAGGGAGACCTTAAAATCCTCTGCCAAAAAGACCTCCTTGTCCACAACATAAAAAGAGAAATCTAATATTCCATAACTTGATGGTGATTATCAAGCCTGAAACTGTACCGTGCAAATGCCTAAGGGGGAAATAACCCTTTTTTACCAGCTGTCAGGTTACAGAAGTGCTCGGTTACTTTCTGCTGCCTGTCTCATCGTTTGGTCCCCCTGTTTAACTCTCCTCACGTTGTCGTTTTTCCTTCAGTGCTACAAGGACCTGGGGAACAACTCTGCAGCTCTTCTCTGGATGTATCTTGCTTCAGAACTGCCAGTTAACACTAAAGAGGTACAGGATTATTTTCCAAGAAGGAAAAGAAAACAAAACCGATTTCATGCCGTATGCTTTTGACCCTTCAAATCAAATATGGTTATGTAAAATCCTCTGCATGTTTGTTATGTGATAAAATTAACCATGGGGAAATTTTCTAAAATCCCAGTCATTTAACTTAAGGTCAAGGCTTTCTCTGGCAATCTGACTTGGCATGAGCGTTCACTGGGCCGCTCAACGTTATAGGCTGCATTTGCATTAAGGTGTTAATTGCTGAAGGTAAGCTGGATGGTTTGAATTTAAGACTTGTGACGTTCAGTTTAAGCTCCTAATGGAGTGTTTTAGGCACTCTCTGAGTTAGACCCAAAGAACTGAAGGATGTAGTAGACATTCTTGCACCTTAGTCGTCTAGTAGTTCCTATCTCTTGCTATTGGTGCCAGGTTGGCTCCTAAGCTCCTCCCAGCTGGGTCAGATCAGGAGTCTGTGTGTGCTGCCCACCATTTGCTTTTTTATATCTAGGATATTTTAGCTCTTCTGTTACTTTCACAGGGTTTCAGAGGGCAGAATGTACTGCGTTTTAGAAACTGCCATGTGGTTGTGTTTCCCATCTGGAGGCTCTCTTCCACTTTCTTTTTCCTTTGCACTTCTTCTGTTAAGCTGAAACTGTATAGAAGGTGCCATCAAATTAGTGCCAGGTAGAAACTAAATAAAAACACTGGTGATACCAATCTGCTGTTCTTTGCACTGTCAGGAAAAATGCAGCAAGGAGACCAGGATCCTCCAGACCTCACACCTTCAGCCTTAGTCATGTCATGTCATATCATATCATAGAATGGCCTGGGTTGCAAAGGACCACAATGCTCATCTGGTTCCAACCCCCTGCTATCTGCAGGGTCGCCAACCAGCAGACCAGGCTGCCCAGAGCCGCATCCAGCCTGGCCTTGAATGCCTGCAGGGATGGGGCATCCACAGCCTCCTTGGGCAACCTGTTCCAGTGCATCACCACCCTCTGAGTGAAAAACTTCCTCCTGACATCCAACCTAAACCTCCCCTGTATCAGTTTAAAACCATTCCCCCTTGTCCTATCTCTATCCATCTTCTTAAGCAGCCATTCCCCCTCCTGTTTATACGCTCCCTTCAAGTACTGGAAGGCCGCAATGAGGTCTCCCCGCAGCCTTCTCTTCTCCAAGCTGAACGATCCCAGTTCACTCAACCTTTCCTCAAAGGAGAGGTGCTCCAGCCCTCTGATCATCTTAGTGGCCCTCCTCTGGACCTGTTCCAAGAGCTCCACGTCTTTCCTGTACTGGTTGTAAGGCAGAAGTATATGCCAGATTTTCCTGCCACTCCATTTTTAAGGCCATCTTTAGTCTCTGGGTTGCTGTAGCAAAAGCATCGTGCTGAAATTCACAGCACAGGTGTGCAATAGATCTTGGCCCACCATCTGTCAGTGCTGACTTGCCTGTGCTACCACCTGCAGGGCACTGGCCAATACTGCTGCTGGGAAACCAGAGCAGCAAGGAGAAAAAATATCCCTTCTTCCAGAAGGAAATGTCTCTCTTCATATCTCTGTTCATCTCTAGCTCTGCCAGATGAGGAGCCTCCTCGCCATCCGCTTCTTGGAAATCACTCCAGACAGAGTTGGAATGGTATATCAGATAAATAGAGGATTTTTTTTTCTCTTTATATATTGGAGGCGTAAGGATTAATCCTGAGATTTTCAGAGAAGAGCAGCCAAGAGCTGTGGGCAGAGAAGTCAGGAGCAGTTAACTCTCTTCTGATCTGAAATGTGAAGTGGGAGTTCAGGGAGGATGCTGGTATTTTAGTGGCTTTGGCTGGTGGAGTCTTTGCAAATGTTAAAGCTCGTTTCATTTCAAAGAGGTAATGAAATAACTTCCATCAGACTGAGGAGGGTAAAAAATAAAGGGCATTTGGCCGGGGTAGGACAGTCCTTGAGGGAGCAAAGGTTTGGAATCCGCTGTTCTGGTTTTCAGTTCTCTCAAAAGGAAACAGAAGAGAAATTTGCTTTGATATTTGGAGAATTTTAATCGGCTGTTGAGAGACGAGTATGAAAAGAGGAGCATTAGGAGGAAAAATGTAAGGCTAGGCTATGCTTAAAACCTGGCGTGGGGTTGGAGAAGAAAAAGGAAGTTATCTTTTTTAATTATATCAAGTTAGCCTGTGCATTAATGCCTTTCATTGCATTTCCAGGATTCAGAAACTGAGAGAGAACTTGAGGAGATGCGATCAGTCTTGGAAGAATCAGAGTAGAGGAGCTCATCCCACTCAACACTGCACAGACAATAAAATCCCATTGGAAGGGGTTTCCTGATCCTGACAGGTTTGGTTGCACGGCGTGGATGAGGCAGAGGAGCTGCCAGGAGGACGCACTCAACAGTCTCAACAGCGCTTCCAGGAGAGCATCTCGGTGGGATTTAATGAGATAAAATCTTGTGTTATTCCCCTACTGAGAGCACAGCATATATTTGTTTGCTTTTAAAATTCCTTAAGTAAAAAAAAAGGCCAAATAGTCAAAAAATCAACCAGATATAGGCATGTAGAAGTGTGTGTATATATATATACACACATACACACGTGTGTGTATGATGCCTGGATTTCAGGTCTGCTTGCTGATGAGCTTCCTGGGGAAGTCCTCAGCAGATACTTTTCTCTCATTGGACTGTTTTCTCTTTTCCTTTTTGGTACATACTCGTTGAATCAGTTGGAATAACTGATTGCATCTTTGCATAGACGTCCTGCTGAGAGAAAGGTGAGAGTCAGCGGGCGTTGTGAGGCTGATTTTTAGCACCCTGGATGCACTGCAGGCCGTGGGGGTCCCTCGCTTCCCTCAGCCTCTTGTTTCAAATGGGCACTGACACGATGGCTTGAGGAGAGGCCGCTACAAAAAAAGGACTACGTTGACTTAAAGTAAGTGAGTTGTCAGTCCATTCTACCTTGCTGTGAAAAAAGTGATGGTGATGTCCAAAACACAGCCCTGTTGGTCCTGTCTGGTTATACCTAACCTACCTTCCTGGTTTTCTATTGAGGGGAAACCAGCACTGCTCGTTACAGAGGGAAAATACTGAGGGACCAAGAAGATGTTCACAAGAAGAACTTTATTTTTATAGAGAGGTCAGAACAGCAAGTAATGAGGCTTTCAACTTCAGGACTTTCTCCTAGTGACATCACTCAGACAAGGGCAAGAGTGTGTCCTTCCAAACTATGCAGCTATGGTTTAGATATAACAGCTTAGCAGTTGTTTATCGGTGTAACACTGGTTGCAGGAACAGGAATACTGTGTGGCAGAGCTGACACTTTGCTGTGCATTCCTCCAGTTCTTGTTGGCAGATGCACTGGCACTGAGAAAACGGAGTTGGCAGCAGACATTTTCTCTGACAGCTTCTGGGTACCAAACAGGGAAAGGAAACTTTGCTGTATGCTGACAAAAAGGGTGAAAGGCAAAACCAACGTTCAGAAGTTTCCCAGAGTCTCGAGCAAGGCTTGCTTCATATCCCTGCACACTTCAGCTTTTCCCCTTCGATGTCACTATGAAAAAGTAGATGTGGAGCAGACTCAAGCTCAGAGACTTCCCAGCTGATACACTTGACACTTTCTAGCTGTTTTTACATTGGTCCAAATGGAACTCTCTACGATTTTGATTTGCTTGAGGCTGTACGTATGATTCTGAAGAACTGGATTCTACCAGGCTGAATTGATTCCGGATCTTTGCCAGAAGATACCAAAAGTCCAGAGCTTTTCTTACTTGCAGGCCTTCACCTGTTGTCTAACCCTTCAGAATATAAACTGTTAGAGGTGGTTTTGAATGAGGTATTTTCTGGAGATAGTTCACATGTTGTGTATTCAAAGATGTCATTTATTTCTCCTTATTTTTCATTTCTTGCTTGATGTCTGTTTGCTGATGTCTGAATGCTGATTTGTTTTTCTGCTCATCTTCTGCGTTGGATCCTGCGCTGGGTTAGGTTTCGGTGTTTCACATTGTATCCCGTGTATGTTCACTGGGGTGATGATGTAAATCCCCTTAGCTTTAAAAGGGTCACGGACAAGGAAAGAGTTCAGTTACTTGTCAAGGTGCCTTATGGATGGAAGGACGTCTTCAGATGGTAGAGTGCTGGGAAAACAGAGCTTTGGGTTACAGACTAAACAAAGCCTGTTTGGAAACGAATGCCAAAGCCTCATTTTTCTTACTGGTAGAAGCTGAAGCGAGGGGATCTCTTCCTCCTGTCTGCACTTCAGTAGCTTTCAGACAACGCAGAAATCAAGGCTGCTTTAATTTTGCACGTACTCTGCAGATTAATCCCTAAGTACAGCGTGAGTTTCTCAAAGATACCTGCACTGTACACTCCCAGAAGTTGGATTTTCATAGTAAAAGACTCCTAGGCTTATCTCAGGGTAAGACAGAACAGTTTCCTGAGCTTTGGAAACACACCTCCCTGTGGCTAAACTATGATACTAACGAATAACCGAAGCTGCTTAACTACTTTATCCTCACTGTGTTGGTCTGTTTGAGATGAGGTATTTGTAATTAAGGAGAAGGCAATCCTGCTTAAGGTTTCCTGCGTCACTGTCTTGCTTGTTGTGTTGCTACATAGACGGGTGAAGAGACCCAACAGCCAGGAGGAAGTCTTCTAAGGTATTGTGGTGTCTGTATGCGTGGTGGTGTGCTGGAATATTGTGGGAAGGTAACATGTAAAATTATTATTTATATATCACTGATTATATATAAAAGTTTATAACAACGTGGGTTACACCTGTAGCACATTTTGTATGTAAATACCGTGACTACTGCTTATGTTTCTAACTTGCACCAAAGGAATACAGCCTCACGTGGTGAGCAGTGCGCTCCGGGTGAGGTGGTTGCTCAATAAATGTGAGTGCTCAGTTGTGACCAAGTAGAAGTGTTCTGTGCTCCACTGTCATGGCCTGGAGGCCATCTCCACCTGCTCCAGACAGAAGCCATAAAAGAGGGGCTTGCAGGCTGTGCTTAGCGTTGCTTTTGAGCCTTTCAGACCTCCTGACAACCTTTATCTCGTTGTGTTCCAAATTGCTTTGCAGAGAGAGTGAATGATGGCACCAGCCATGTATTTCTTCGTTCCTTACAGTTCACTGAGCTGAGGAGTGCTGATTGATAGCATAGTTGCACTAAGGAGCGGGTATGGTGGGAAACAACGCTTGGGCTGCCTAATGGAGTAGATAAGAGTGATTTGGCTGTGTTAACTTACTCTCACGTTACTCACATACCATCCCTGGGAGAAGGACGTTGGAGCCACGAGCATGAAGGAAGTCCTCTCCCAGCAAGCAATGGATAGACCATAGAATCATTAAGATTGGAAAAGACCTCTAAGATCATCTCGTCCAACAGCCAACCCATCACCACCGTGCCCGCTAACCACATCCCCAAGTGCCACATCTACACATTCCAAGACAGCTTTGTCTTTCCGTGGTGCAGAATTAGGGCCGTATTCAGCGTGCAACTTCTCTGTAATCTCTTTCCTTTTATTTCCTTCTTAAGGTGAAGTTGTAGCATCTTCTAGTGCCCTGAGCCACCTTACAGAGCCCTTGGCTTAGCCCCGTGGAAGGAGTGGCACTGAGGACAGCAGCCCAGGAGAGGACATGTAGGTACACAGCTGTACAGCATAAATCTCTTTGACTCTAGGACCCCTAGAAGACTTTTTTTAAGTGTCATTTTGCAACACTTGAGTGTTAGCAATCCATTTGATTGCTTTGTCTGCTCCAGTCGTGCTTGACCATGGGTAGGAGAACACAGCTAGAAAAGCACTTCCGAGTCACTTCAACATCACAGAGAGGGGGTCAGCACTGAGCTATGGCTCGGGACTGGGTCGCCGGTTGAGAACGAGGGGTTTAAAAGTAGGCAAGTTCTGTTTGGAAGTTGGTTTCCAATAATTAGAGCATACCAGAGCTGTGACCACCTCCCCAGTGTTCTGGGAAACGTCTGGCTCAGGATCGGAGTAGGAATGTCAACATTGCTTCCTACCAGGAATGGCACAGTCATTCTGACTCCCACCTTGGCTTCAAGGCTTCTGCAAAGTCCAAATTTCTTTGGTTCAGTGACATCTGTAGCTCCTTGGAAATTCCCTGGCAAAGGCTGACCTGCTGAGATCCTTGGTTTGAGGGAGACCCTGAAATGGGAGGATTGCAGTAGGCTTGCCATCTTGTTTTTTTACAGCAAGTCTTAGCACCACGTGGCGAACCGTTGGGTTGATGTAGGTGGACTGTCATTGTTTTCCTTAGAGTTACTTAGCATAAAGCCCAGTTCAGAGCCCCCTGAGTATTATGATCAGCCTTTTTTGCAGCAGTGCGTACGTCGACTTTGCTGACGTTGGCACACAAAGCACACAGAATAAAACCAGGCAAAAAAGCTGACCGTATTTTAACTTTAATGGAAGTTAAAATTCAGGGGAGAAAGGATACACTTGAACACTGCTGCTGTCTGCTGTAGACCTGTGATGCTTTCACAGGCTTTGCACGTGCAAGCAGGTGTTGCGGTCTCAGTTGGGCGTGCAAACACGATCTCAGAACTTCAGAAGGCAGAGATTTGTTCTGAGTAAGGCTTCTTTAAATGTTGCTTTCCCCAGAATAAAAAGACGAGAAGGGCTCAAAGGCTGAGGAGGAAGACAAGGCAATGCAAAACTGGGGGTGGAGAGTCCCCATCATTATGAATGGATCCCGTAACAAAGGTCAGCTTCCTATTTACTGGGCTGATGTCAGCTTGACTGATGGAGAAGTTAAAAGCCCTTTGGATCGGGTTTGAAGAATCATTTATGGAGAAGCAGAAGAGGCTCTGGGGTTGGTGTAGACTCCCTGTGCTGGGTTGCTTACATACCTTCAGAGCATTGTTTAGAAGGAAAGATTAATAACGCACTGATTGCTTTTCTCCTTAATGAAAGGGTTAGTTCTGCAGCCGGATCTCTTGCGTGTCTTCTGCTAAATAACAGGGATCCTATTGCAGCATTTCAGTGGCTTGGAAACTGCGGGGGAAGCTGTGCAGCACCTGCTTGCGTGTGAATATGGCTGTAATTGTGGATGAGGGGTGGGAATGGGTTTGGACACAGGGGACTGTAAATACACAACGCATTTCCTGGCATCGCGCTTCCAAAAATCATATTTCCTGGCAGCGTTGCTCTCCAGATTTGAGAAATGGGGTGGTCAAAACATTGCAAAATCCTTCGAGGAAGTGCTGTAAGCAGCTCCCAGCCCCCTGTGAGCTGCAGCCGCACGCTTTGTGCCGCCAGCGTGCACTCAAGAATGATTTCTGGACGCCGTCAAACGCGCACGCCTCAATCTATCTCCACAATTTGGGTTAAAAGCACCAATTTTGTACGGCTTATGTGTAAGGGGGGGACTGGAGCTAGAGGGAAAGACGGATGTGGCACCATCTGCAAAGTGTGGCTTCAGCCAAGGGTGTTTTCTCCCACTTTGGCATTAGTTGAGTGGAGTATGCAAATGGTGGGGATATAAGAGCTGTGTTGCCTGCAGACCCTCAGGGAATAATAGTAGGCATGAGGAAAAAATGAGCAATATTCATCAGTGCGTTCTCCCCATCTCCAGCATCTCAGCGCTGTAGTATTTCCAATGAGCAGGAATATGGAGCCAGGATGGGAGCCAAGGAGGAGAAGCAAAGCCCAGGCAACGTGCCATTGGTCTCACATGGAGCTGTAGATGTGAATCTGAGCTTCTGACTTTGACTCAAATCAGTGGGGATGCCTTCGCTTTGTGCCGGTTCTCATTAGGCTACAGCGGGCATCTTGGTTGCGTTGACCATCGCAGCATCCATGGTGGGTAGCACTGGTGTGAAGCAGGCTCGGAAATACCCGCGTGCTCTGAGATGCAGTCAAGAGGAGGGCTGAGTTGGTGAGGATGCATTCGAATCTTCCCAGCTAATTAAATCATCTCGTCTTTGGTAAAGCTTCGGGAGGAAGGTGAGTTTGATGTTGGTGAATTGTTGTCGTTAGGAGGTGATTTATCCCATCCTCTGTAGCTCCTTGGGGTGACCACACTGTGGCGGCACTGAGGTGAGCATGGTGGTAGCTAGGGTGGAGACTGCTCTCTGTTTTGAGGATGGTATATTTATTTCCCTATTTTAGAGCCAGCTCTACTAACTTGCTTAGGTTGGACATGTTCACCTGCATTATTTTTAAATGTGGGTAAGAAAGACCACGCGGTGGCATTGGTAGCATAAGGGAAATAGCAGCTACCCAACCACAGTGTGCTGTCTGGGTGCACAAAGGAATGGTGACCCCCCAGAAAGGAGGGTTTCTTTACAGGTGCAGGTCATGCTTCCAGATGCTGTTCAGGAACATTTAGAGGGGAAAAACACCTCGTTTTTGGGAAGGGGCCGTGTCCCATTTCAGCTAAGCGTCTCAATAGAAGCTCTTTCCACTTAAAACTAAAGGTTCATAGAGGAGAAACACAATTCCCTAATTGTTTCTCTCCCCCAGCAGATGTACTCCTACCCCCTTCAAAACTCCTTCTGCTTGATGTCATATGGGGTACGTTTAGGTTGGATATCAGGAAGCACTTCTTTACAGAAAGGGTTGTTAAGCACTGGAATGGGCTGCCCAGGGAGGTGGTTGAGTCACCATCCCTGGATGTGTTTAAAATCTGTTTGGATGCGGTGCTCAGGGCCGTGATTTAGCAGAGGGTTGTTAGAGTTGGGGCAGTATGGTCGGGTTGTGGTTGGACTTGATGATCTTGAAGGTCTTTTCCAACCTGAGTGATTCTATGATTCCATGGTATGGCGTATCCCTTTGGGCAGTTTAAGTCAGCTGTCGTAATTCCGTTCCCTCCCAGCTGAAGCTAGGACAAGTGGGAACTGGGGGCATGAGGGCAGGGTGTGGTCGTGGGGTCAAACTGATGGGGCCATGCAGCAGGACAAGACCTGTCCAGGCAGACACAGGTGCCTAGTCCATGAGCTCAAGTCTCAGTGATGAGGTTCCCCCAGCAGCTTCCCCCAGCAGCTTCCCTTGCTCCACCATAGCTTTCCCTGAGTTCTGAAGTACAGCCACCCCACAAAGAAAATGAGCAGAGTCGGGTCCTGTGTCAAAGGTGTTTATTGCTGTGGGGACTCACTGCCATTGACACTATGAGGCAGCAAGAGTCACTAAAGTGCAAGGCAAGGTGTCCCCTGCCACCCTGTTGATGGGCCATCACGGCTAGATGAGCAGGGGGAGCCTCGGCTGCACGTTGACGGTGAAGGGCAGTGGCTTCAGCGCCAGCCCATGGATGCAGTCCATGGTGAGGTGCTCCGCTGGGTTGGCGTGGAAGGAGCACTGGTGGAGGAGGATGGCGGTGAAGAGGAAGAGCTGGAGCTTGGAGAGCTGGTCACCGATGCAGCGCCGCTGGCCAGCCGAGAAGATCATCACACTGCCGGCCCGCTCACGGTCCAGGCGCTGCTGCTTGTCCAGGAATCGCGTGGGGTCGAAGCGCTGGGGCTCGGGCCACTTGCTGCAGTCATGGTTGACTGACCACTGGTTGACAAAGACCACGGTGCCCTTAGGGATGCGGAAGCCCTCGAGCTCCACGTCAGCCGTGGTGGCGTGTGGAATGGTGATGGGCACAAAGCTGCAGTAGCGCAGTGTCTCATAGATGAAGGCCTCCAGAAGGGGCAGGTGGGGTCGGTCCTCAGCTGTGGGCAGCCGGCTGCGTCCCACCACCCGGTCCAGCTCAGCCTGAAGGTCCTGCTGGACCCGCGGGTGCTTCAGCAGCAGCAGGAGGATCCATGAGAGCGCCGTGGACGTGGTGTCCTGTCCTGCGCCAAAGATGTCAGTCATGGCACCTTCCACATCCTCAGGTCCCAGCCCATCAGGGGACTCACCACCACGCTCTACGGAAGCGATCATGACATCACTGATGTCACGGACTGCCTGCCAGTCAAAGGTCTGGCGGTGCTGTGCCACCTTGGCCTGCACAAAGCCATGCAGCTCCCGGTTGAGGGCCTGGAAGTCACGGTAGACGCGACGGACGGGGTTGGGGAAGCGCAGGAGCCAGGGCAGCACATCCACCAGACTGCCGGCCCCCACCGTCTGCCCGAAGCGGTCATTGCGGCCAAGCAACGCGGTGAACTCGCCGTCGGCATGGTCATAGCGGCGGCCAAAGCAGAGAGCGCAGAGGACGTTGGCGTTGGCCACCACTAAGTGCGGGCAGGGCTGGAAGTAAGCGCCACCCTGGCTGCGCGTCAGGAAGAGCCGCACCAGCTCACCCGCCTCGGCCGCCACGTGCCGCTCCACCTCGGCCGCCGTTGAACGAGCCCTTAGGGCAGCGTGGGCCAGCCGCCTCCGTGCCCGCCATTGGGGCGAGCAGCCCCCAAAGGCGATGCTGCGCCCACCCGACACCAGCCCGAAGGAAGGGAAGTCAGGCCGGCCGGCGAAGCGCGTGCCCAGCCCCACCAGCGCCCGCCGGATGGCTGCCTCGCCATTGAGCACCACCACCCGCTGCCGGCCCAGGCGCAGCTGGAAGATGGCTCCATAGCGGCGTGCCATGCGCATGAAGGTGAGGTGGGGCAGGCGGCCCAGCTGCAGGACGTTGCCCACCAGCGGCCACGCGAAAGGACCCGGTGGGCTCTGGCCGCGAGTGGCCTTGCGGCGAGTCCTGGCAAGCAGCAGGATGGCAGCGAGCACGACGGCAATGAGAAGAAGGGCAGAGAGAGGTGACAGCACCGGCGCCATGGCCGCCCCGTTGGGGGTCCCCATCGCACTCGTGGCTGCGGCTGCTCTGCAGCGGAGGCTGGGGATCGGTGCGGCTTTATGGCTGCTCAGAGGGGGCCGAGCTTCTCTCCTCCCCCCGGGAGGCTGCTGTGGGCTGGGGGGGGGGAGAGCACGGGCGGAGCCACCCCAATGGGACACACAGAGATGGGATTATGGTGGGGAGCTCCAGGGCTGGGGGTGAGGAGGGAGTGGGGGCCTGGGGGGGCTGTCAGCAGTCAGAACGTTATCATGGGGCTTGCTAGCATCACCCGTGTGCTCCCTGAAAGTATAGTGGACCCATGTGGGGTGGGTGACGCTACACATCCCTGTCCCCCTGCGGAGTTTTTCCTGCTTTATTTTTCCCACTCGTGACTGCAGAGGGCACTTACTTCTTACTTGCAGCTCTGGGCTTTGCAGCTGGATTCAATCATCTCAGTGCGGCTTTTGGCAGCTCCGTCACCAAACCTGAGCAGCTCCGCTTCCCAAGGGGCACCGGACGGCAGAGGTGAGGTGCGGGGTGTGGGGTGGCTATGGGGACGTTGCTTAGTGGCTCCAGAAGGATGCTTTCATTGTCTTGTCTCACCCCCAAGCGAGGCTGATACTTGCATGTAATGATGTCCCCTGGCCCCACAAAAGGCCATTTTCCATGGCAAGGGGAAATGAATTCTGCACGAATTGGGCTGCACGGAGCTTTACGGTGCCTCTTTGGCTGTTTACTATCCCAAAAAACAGCAAGTGAGCAGCGCTGAACCAGCTTGGTTCCTGTTACCTTTCCCCATAACCCCAACCCAGCAGGGGGACAAAACCAAACGAATCAGCTTTAACCACAACTTCGGGGCTCTCCCTCTCCCTGCTCTTCCCCCAACTCTTCCTTTCCTTGGGCTGCTCTGATTTTGGCTTCTCCTTCCTTATAACAGTGCTCCAGCTCGCTCCTTCTGCTTCCATCCCTGTGGAATGTTATACAGCTGCCTCTCCTTGGCTTTGGTGCTTACTCTCTCGGTGCTGCCTTGGCTGGGTCTCTCTGCTGCCACGTGTTGCCCCCAGACCACGATGCTGCCTATTCTGGCTCGTAAGGAGCCAGATAGGAGCACAGGCGCAGCTAAGGAAATACAGACCTATAACTGAGATTCAAACAGGGTAGGTCAGTCTTCCTGCTGTGCAGCTGCTCCTCCACGTGGGGGATTATAGACAGGCAAGGACGGGCTCTGAATGGTGAAGAAAAAAAAGGTGTTTTTTCCCCATACTATTGTGGTTAAAAACAGTAGGATTTGACTTCTCCATGAAAGGACCCCATTTCAGTTACGTACTTAAAAATAAATGAGGCATTTCCTTCTGGTCGTTGGCCTCTTAAGGGGCTTTCCTCAGCGTGGCTGTGAACCAGCAGAGAAATTTTCCCATCGTTTAACCCCAAAATACAAGCCTAAGGCACCAATCTATCTCCTTTCTGTTTCCCCAGCACACCTCGCTGCCCCTCCTGTGCTTTGACGTGGCTTAGAGACAACGTGGAACTGGGGAAGGAAACCCCAATTGGGGCTCTCCAAGGAAGCCAGAGGAAACACAGCTCTCATCATCGCATCCCTCTCAGGTAATTGGGTCAGAAATCAGGTGAGATTTGCTCAGAAGCAGATGCAATGTATTGGATGTCAGTAAGAAAACATGGTCAGCAATTTTCTGACAGGTTCAATAGCAGGCTGGGGGCTTGGGATGGCCATGAAACCAAAGGCTGGTGTTCCCTATGCTCACCTTTTTCTAGTCCATTTGCTATCTATCTATCTAATGTTTCAAGGTATGACCTAAGCGTGGCACTCGAGTGGCCAAAGGGGCAGCCCTTGTACTGCCCGCAGTAAAAAACCACGGTTGCATCTCATGTATTCCCCCAAAAGAACTGAGAACAGCAGCAAATCGAGGCATTGCTGGGGCTGTTGAGGACTTTTAAGCTCGAGTGGGCACAGTTCTCTGCCCGATGCTGTTGGGGACAGCCTGGATGTGGTGCCCCCAGTCTGGAAGAGCGTAGTGCTGAGGCCTAAAGGCACATTAAGATGCTCCCCTGAAGCCCGAGAGCTGCGTTAAGAGCCAGGACATGCAGTGCAGGATTTTGGGTGTAGAAAGCAGCTCTCCAAAGCTTGTGCTTGAGCAAGACAGAGCGATGAACCGTTTCAAGGCTCTGTTCAGCGGCCACTTGGAATTTTAAGTAAGTGCCTCGAGTTACAAGTATCTGTTAGGCTTAAGCACCTTCAGTTTGCCTGCACACTTGCCTGGTGAGAATTAGTTGCACATCATATGAAGACTAGAAAATACACCAAAATGAGCTGAAATAGAGAATTATAATTGTAGCCTATGGGCATGTAACCAAGCGTGTAACAAAATGGCTGCAGACTTGTTCAGCTGCATTCGCACAAGCTGCAGTCAGTACTTGGGGTTGACACATCTGCATTTTCATTCATTTTCTCCCTTCTAAATTGTCTTTCAGTGCCTTGAGTACAGATTACACTGCATGGTAACAGCTTTGAAGCAATGCAGTAAAAGGAGTTTTATTTTCCTTTTCTGTTTCTTCTTCAGGTTTGTGGTACATGCCCCTCTCTCCCTGGCTTCTTGCACATCTTTATCAGCTATTTTTGACATACTGAAGCGTCTAGAACACAGAGACAGATAAAATGGATTCTAAATATTGAACCTGGGAGTTCTGCGTAGACCTTCTGATACTTCTTTCCCACAGGTTCTGAATGGGAAGAATGTGAAACAGACTGCAGTGATGATGAAATGGAAGGAGAGGACTCGGAATCAAGAAAACTAGAGGAAGGTAATGGTACCAACTTTTAAGTTCTGAAGAGAGTGCAACTCATTGATGCAAACATTATGGCTTTCTTTTTCACACTGGATGCAGCGAATAACATAGATGTTAAGGTATGAAACAGTTTTGTTACTTCTCATGGCAAAATGGGACTCAGAACTTGGATCAGCATGATGAGAAGAGTGTGTGCTGACTATCGTGTTCAGCACTGTCACTGTTCAGTACGACTACCTTCTGTTGACCACACATCCGCGTCCAGGTAGGAGCAGCAGCCGCTGGGTTGCGATGTCTTGCACCTGCACAGTAAGTTGGGGCCATCTTTGCTGCTCTTTTCTTCCCCCCTTTTCTCGTAGAATTGGGAAGCCTCAAAGCTCAAGAAGAGGAACTTCAAAGGTCAGATGTCAAAGGGGAGCTAAGGAGCTTCAAAATGCCCACGTTCAGGATCCGGAGATGTGTATTAATTATTTTTCACCAGCGTGCTACGTCCGACGTTTGGCGTTATCGTTGTCGAGAGCATCCGCTCCCTCCCTCCCGGCAGGCAGAGGGTGCCTCGGTCGGAGTCCCGCACACCTGTCGTGCCATGGGTATTTTTATTAAAAGGCAGAGCCGATGGCACGACAGGTGCGTGGGACTCCGACCGAGGCACCCCTTTGCCTACAGGGAGGTACGGAGCAGATGCTCTCGACAACGATAAAGCCACACGTAGGAAGTAGCACGCTGGTGAAAAATAATTAATACACATCTCCAGATCCTGAACGTGGGCATTTTGAAGCTCCTTAGATCCCCTTTGACATCTGACCTTTGAAGTTCCTCTTCTTGAGCTTTGAGGCTTCCCACTTCTAAGAGAAAAGCTGTGAGAAAAGAGCAGCAAAGATGGCCCCAACTTACTGTGCAGGTGCAAGAGATCTCAACCTAATGGCTGCTGCTCCTACCTGGGTGCGGATGTGTGGTCAACAAAAGGTAGTCGTATTGAACAGAGACTTTTTATTAAAAGGCAGAGCTCCGCAGAGAAATAATGGAGTAAAGAACCCTACTGCAATGTAGATCAGCAGTTCCCAAAAAGCAGCATGTTGCAGGATTCAAAACAAAGTTAACAGAAGGATTAGGGGCCGATGATCATCTCAATCGCGGCAATATTCACACAGCCCTGTTGTGGAATGCTATTCTGCTTTATTTTGTAATGAATTATGAAGGCAACCCGTTATGTTCTCAAGCCACCACTTTTCTTACCCGACTTACTTCAAAGTCCTTAAATTACAAACTATTGCCACACGTTTTCGGATCACTGTGCTGTGTCCGCCTGTAGAATCCCAAGGGAGCAACAGCTGGGAGGAAAACTTCAAGCGTGTGGCCCTCTGAAAACAGGCCCAAGAAACCACATTAACCTAACGTGTGTCTAAAGCCCAGGAGGGACAATATCTTCCAAGCAACGCCTGCAGACGGGTCTCAGATTGGATCACCTGGTGGACGTGTGTGCTGAAATACAACCGAATCCTCGGCCGGCGTTTGAACAGCAGCTGCGTTGGGAAAGCTTCTGTCACAGGAGCTGTTTGTGGCCACCCAGTCTCGGTTTACACGGGGAACGAAATGAAGTCAGTCTTCACTCTTTTGCATCTCCCACTCCGTCAGCATTAATAGCAAACATGGCTTCAGCCTCAGGCAGGCAAGGAGAGTCATAAATTTTACATATTCTGGTTTCACCTCGGCCTTTCCGCAGGTAGAGCCTGAAGGGGAAAAGAAAGAAAAGGGGTCCAGCCTCCTTCCAGAGAATCCTGATGGTCAGTATTCACACGTGACGTGGAATGCAGCACGCTTGGAGCTGTAAGAACTGAACCTGCCCAGAGTGGCACCTGTTGATGCAAAGCAGGCTGGAAGTGCCACTGACAGACCGAAGAGAGACCCGGAGTTAAGAAGCGTGTGTTCAGCGACACAAAGGTAAAGCTGACGGCAGGAGATAAGCCGTTCTCTCACCTCGTGGTGGAAGCATGGGCTATGATATTTCCTCCAATAGGTTTCTTGGGATCTGCTGCAAACATGGCTGCTCCGTCCACCTGCGCCACCACTTGGTTAGTGATAACAACAGCCACGCCAAACTAGAAAAGCAGCAAAGCAGAATTATTTTCCACCACCTAAGAAAAGCAACCCGCAGCCCCCAGGGAGCGAGGTTCAGCATTTACCTCATCTGCAAGTCGGAGAAGCATGCGCAGAAACCTGGCCAGATGCATCTGCCTCGCTGACAGCTCACCTCTTCCAGAGTAATCCGTGCGGTACAGGGCTGTTGCGCTGTCCACTATCAGCAGCGCGTACCTGGACAAGTTAGTTACGCAGAGCATCCTCAGAGTCGGTTCCAGAGGTGAGTAATGTCACCATCCGAGTCGAAAGCTGCACACAGCTGTGGCTATGAGCCCTTCTCACCTGCCAGTTAGCACAGCTGTTGTTTTTACCACCACAGGCTCAAGCTGCAGTGCTCAGATGGCTATGAAATAAAAGCCTTTGGAAGGTGTTTTACCACGGGTATTCCGTATACCTCAGGTAAACGGGTCCCTGCGTACCTCGTATCGCCACCCCCTTCCCTCTAAAGGGTCTCATAAACCTCAGTCTCAAACTAAAGCTGTCTGCACGTGTCCTGGTTTGGGCTGGGACAGTCTATCTCCTGCACAAAAAGATGTTGATAATACACTGATGTTTCGGTTGTTGTGCTTACATTGAGTCAAGGACTCTTCTGCTCCTCCTGCTGCCCAGCCTGTGAGGAGCTGGCAAAGAACCAGGACAGCTGAGCCAGGCTGGCCAAAAGGATATCCTGTACCTACATCACGCTGAACAACAAAACCGGGGGAGGCTGCTACAGCTCAGTGATAGGCAGAGCATTGGTCAGCAGCTGGTGAGTAACAGCCCTGTGCATCGTTTTTGTAGCAGTTGTTTTGTTTTCTCTCTCATTAAATTGTCTTTATCTAGGCCCCAGAGTTCTCACCTTTTTACTGTCTTCAGTCCCACCCTCTTGGGGGCTGGGAGGTGAACAGCTTAGCTGCCTGCCAGGCTCAGCCACAACACTGCTCTAAATCAACTCTTTCTGAAAGCCATTCTATAATGTGATCTGTTAAAGTTGCTTCTCAGGCTGGCACTCATGCTTCGACAAGTCAAATAAGCTGTCGCAGCTCGAGTCAGTTGCTACCATCCAACATTTCAAAAGCAACAGGTATGAACTCACAGCTGAATTACTCACACATCTGGGCTGAGCCACAAAACTCAACGCATAAGTTATAAAGCATAAACCAGTTTGAGAACAACTTCAAATGTAAGCTGCGACTTGGATCATTCAGTCATGTCATGCAGGCGATGAACCAGCACAAGAGAACTGTCCAAGCTGGTTCATAACGTAATGTATTGGCACAAAAAACACCCCATCTTTAGGCGAGGCCTCATTACCGTGATTCAGCCATCATCGCAGATGCCTGATAGAGGAGCTGGGTCTGGTGATCTGTGTTAAAGCCTCGAGCATAGGCCACGTTATCCAGGACGTCACTGCCAGACAAGCCGTACCTAGAGACAGAAAGCGACAAAAGCCTTCAGCAACAAGCTTCACCAACAGGAGTTACTGCTGCAGCTCAAGGNAGCGTCCTAGCGTCCTAGCGTCCTAGCGTCCTAGCGTCCTAGCGTCCTAGCGTCCTAGCGTCCTAGCGTCCTAGCGTCCTAGCGTCCTAGCGTCCTAGCGTCCTAGCGTCCTAGCGTCCTAGCGTCCTAGCGTCCTAGCGTCCTAGCGTCCTAGCGTCCTAGCGTCCTAGCGTCCTAGCGTCCTAGCGTCCTAGCGTCCTAGCGTCCTAGCGTCCTAGCGTCCTAGCGTCCTAGCGTCCTAGCGTCCTAGCGTCCTAGCGTCCTAGCGTCCTAGCGTCCTAGCGTCCTAGCGTCCTAGCGTCCTAGCGTCCTAGCGTCCTAGCGTCCTAGCGTCCTAGCGTCCTAGCGTCCTAGCGTCCTAGCGTCCTAGCGTCCTAGCGTCCTAGCGTCCTAGCGTCCTAGCGTCCTAGCGTCCTAGCGTCCTAGCGTCCTAGCGTCCTAGCGTCCTAGCGTCCTAGCGTCCTAGCGTCCTAGCGTCCTAGCGTCCTAGCGTCCTAGCGTCCTAGCGTCCTAGCGTCCTAGCGTCCTAGCGTCCTAGCGTCCTAGCGTCCTAGCGTCCTAGCGTCCTAGCGTCCTAGCGTCCTAGCGTCCTAGCGTCCTAGCGTCCTAGCGTCCTAGCGTCCTAGCGTCCTAGCGTCCTAGCGTCCTAGCGTCCTAGCGTCCTAGCGTCCTAGCGTCCTAGCGTCCTAGCGTCCTAGCGTCCTAGCGTCCTAGCGTCCTAGCGTCCTAGCGTCCTAGCGTCCTAGCGTCCTAGCGTCCTAGCGTCCTAGCGTCCTAGCGTCCTAGCGTCCTAGCGTCCTAGCGTCCTAGCGTCCTAGCGTCCTAGCGTCCTAGCGTCCTAGCGTCCTAGCGTCCTAGCGTCCTAGCGTCCTAGCGTCCTAGCGTCCTAGCGTCCTAGCGTCCTAGCGTCCTAGCGTCCTAGCGTCCTAGCGTCCTAGCGTCCTAGCGTCCTAGCGTCCTAGCGTCCTAGCGTCCTAGCGTCCTAGCGTCCTAGCGTCCTAGCGTCCTAGCGTCCTAGCGTCCTAGCGTCCTAGCGTCCTAGCGTCCTAGCGTCCTAGCGTCCTAGCGTCCTAGCGTCCTAGCGTCCTAGCGTCCTAGCGTCCTAGCGTCCTAGCGTCCTAGCGTCCTAGCGTCCTAGCGTCCTAGCGTCCTAGCGTCCTAGCGTCCTAGCGTCCTAGCGTCCTAGCGTCCTAGCGTCCTAGCGTCCTAGCGTCCTAGCGTCCTAGCGTCCTAGCGTCCTAGCGTCCTAGCGTCCTAGCGTCCTAGCGTCCTAGCGTCCTAGCGTCCTAGCGTCCTAGCGTCCTAGCGTCCTAGCGTCCTAGCGTCCTAGCGTCCTAGCGTCCTAGCGTCCTAGCGTCCTAGCGTCCTAGCGTCCTAGCGTCCTAGCGTAGCACGATTCTGTATGTAGCCAGCAGAGCTTTTACTACCTTCAAGAAACTCAGTTCATTACCTTACCCCTGATTTGCACACAAGACACATCAGAATAGCCTGAGGTAGAGGCAGGAGAGGAGCAAACTGCCTTCCAGCTGTTCTGGGGGGCTCTCACATTCCTCAATAAAGTTCCATTTGCTGTTGCCATAAACCTTTTGTAACAGGATCTTTGTTACAAAATACTGGTAGAATTTCAAGAAAATCTTGGTATGTCACCAACTGTAAAACCAAATGTGAGGGGGATATTAAGTGAAAACATCATTTGCCAGGGAACAATGATGTTAGCTTATGTCATAGCTAAGTAACTTTATACAATACAGCTAATGAAGTGGTCTAAAGGGCGTCCAGGTAGGCAGACTGACAGAGCCCAGGAGGCAGGAAGGGGCTGTTGTTGCTTAAGGATAGTTCTTATCTAACAGCCCAATGAATTTAAAGAGCCTGGCTGATTTTAGCTAAGCTGCCTCACCGTGAGGAAGTGCATTCCGTTCACCTAATGCCTGTTTCCAGCCGTAAGTACAGACCTCTCAGCCACAGCAAGCAGACGTTCTGGACGGAAGGTGCCTTCGGTGTCAATGTACATGGCTTTTCCTTCTCCACCTCCTCGGTCAATGGGAAGCTAAAGGAAGAGCACGTTTGTGAATATGAAATCCATAACAAGTAATCCAGTGACTGCTTTGTGCCTTCAGCTGATGCACGCAATAAATAATGCACCAAAGTCACATTTGGCTGGGAAAAGTGACAAGAGAGATTCTTGTCTTCAGTCTCTCTGCAAGAGGACGGGAGCTCAGCTTCAGGCACCTCTCAGTGCTTAAGACCTATGATTACACCACAGGGCTAACATCTGCTAATAGGGTCAAAATATTAAGGCCAAAAAAAGCTACAAAACACAAGTCAAATAAATATAGGCAAAAAAGATAGATAACACATTTAACTGCTGCTGTGGTAATCCTAGTAGGCAGGTTAAGGAGGAACAACAGACCCAAGCAAGCTGCACGTTCAGTCACGGGTGCTGCAAAAGCTTCTGAGAACCCTTTGGGAACAGATCAAATATAGATATGAGGGGGTCTTTGTAAGAAAAGGGCATAAGTTAGCAAACCCTGTGTTGTCAGAATACTTGACTGTAATAAAGCAGATAACTCACTTGACAGGTCACTGCCAAAGTATGGCACAGCTGTGTCTTTCCAGTACGAAACTCCCCAAATAATTCTGTTATGGACCCCGTTTCTATTCCTCCTAGGTGGAAGAAAGGGAAAAAAAAGAGATCGTCGCATGATGCAGTGAGGACTGCATACACACACAGTTTTAATTTTACACAGATTAACACTGACTTTGGCTGGAAGTTTTAAAGCTAATGGGAAAAACTGGCTTTCATGCTGAGGTTTGCTCATTCTGAAGAGGAGAAGTTCAGCTAAGTTTATTTCTGAGGAAGCTGAAGTGACTTAATTGTGCTTTTAGATGACAAAAGTGGGAACAGGGAGATGATGGTGAAAGTTAATCAATAGCAACAAAGTCATTACCTTGAAGAAGTTTATCAAGTTCTTTGGACCCAGTGGTGATCTGGATGATTTCAGACCTCCGCTGATGGAACTCCGTTGCTGTGGTAAAACCCATCGGAACCAGTTTAGCTGCTTCAGCCTAAAGAAAACCAAACTAAGCAGTGCAAGGAGAGCTCATCCCATTCGTTTACCCCTCTAGTAATTAGTACTGTAAAGCTAAGGTGCCACCTGAAGTACTGCACTTCAGAGGGTTGTAACAAGGAACAACTGCACGGGGTCAGCCCAGTACTAAGTACTAACTAAGCACTCTGTGCCTTGACAACTGCCACAAGTGCCTCTGTGTGATGATTATCCCATTAACACCGCACTCAGCTCTTGGTGGTGTTACATTATTAAACCACTTCATGCTACTGATGGTTCAGTGCTGTGGGACAAGCAGTTCCAGAATTCCATCGTATCCTGTATGAAAAAATGCTTTCTTTGCTTCAAGCCTCCTTCCCATGAGAAATTGAGCTGGAAATGACAGTCATCTTGGCCATATTCTCCACATCTTTCACAATTTTTATAGACCCTCCTAATTATTCCCCCCCCCACTCTTCACTTCTTCTTGAAGCTGGTCCTAGCCTTTTCTGATCTCTTCCCATAAAAAGTCACATCGCATCTCTTCAGCCTGGAGAAAAGAAGGCTGCGGGGTGACCTCATTGCAGCCTTTCAGTACCTAAAGGGAGCCTACAAACAGGAGGGGAGCCAACTCTTGGAAAGGGGAGATAACAGCAGGACAAGGGGAAAGGGTTTGAAGTTGAGGGAGGGAAGATTAAGGTTGGATGTAAGGGGGAAGTTCTTTCCTATGGGAGAGGTGAGGTGCTCGAACAGCTGCCCAGAGAGGCTGTGGATGCCCCGTCCATCCCTGGAGATGTTCAAGGCCAGGTTGGATGGGGCCCTGGGCAGCCTGGGCTGGTATTAAATGGGGAGGTTGGTGGCCCTGCATGGCAGGGGGGTTGGAGCTTCATCATCCTTGAGGTCCCTTCCAACCCGGGCCATTCTGTGATTCTGTAATAAGCCTTATTACCCTTCTCAGTCACAATCATTAACCAAAATCACCGGAATACTTTAAACCAGCAAAAATAAACCTTCTTGACTTTCTCAGCTTAAAGTTTTCACTTAACATCCTTACCAAGATTTTATCAGCTTTGGCTTCACTGATGCCTTTAATATTTAACAGCTCCTTCTTGGGTGCATGTGCAACAGACTCAACAGTGTGATATCCAGCTTCTTCTAACTTCTTCACATCATTTGCATTTATACCACATTGCTGGAAGACAGAGGAAGAAGAGACACAAGGAGTCACAAACACCAATCACTGAATACCTTCAAGTGCCTTCAGATTTAAATCAAACTCTATTATTACAAAAGTCAGCACCATGTGTGCTGTGTGTTACCATCCTAACACTTANACAATGAGGTCTCCCCGCAGCCTTCTCTTCTCCAAGCTGAACAAGCCCAGTTCCCTCAACCTTTCCTCACAGGAGAGGTGCTCCAGCCCTCTGACCATCTCCTCTGGACCCGCTCCAAGAGCTCCAAGTCCTTCCTGTGCTGGGGGCCTCAGGCCTGGACGCAGCACTGCAGATGGGGCCTCACAGGAGCTAAGCAGAGGGGGACAATCACCTCCCTCTCCCTGCTGGCCACCCCCTTTTTTTTAATGCAGAAGGCCTTTTCAAGGCAGTTGTCCCACAGTAAATCTTCCTGAGAACAAACTGCCTGCACGCTTGTTTGATTGACCTAACTAAACATCGCTTCTATGGGACTTCTGGCATGTAGTAGAAGAATGCTCTTGCAAAGGGTACTACAGAATTAGAGTAACATAAGTAAACAGCATCAAGGCATGAGGACAAAAGTTAACCAGGCACTTCTTAGGTAAGAATGTGCACAAAGAATAAAAACCATTTCACCTCATCCTTCTATCTTGTTCCACAGGGACACGACACAACACTGGGAAGAGAAAATGAAAGCTAAGGAAAATAATGTTTAATTTAAATGCTTTCATCCTTCAAGGACTGTTTCCACTTGGCTGAAGCAAATCAAAGTCTAAGCCTATTATAAGAGAAACAAAGCACTAAGCTACACAGGTAAACTCTTGGCTCTGTTTGCATTGCTACACTCTGGTCTTAAGTTTTAAGTGAGAGAGTCAAGTCCAACAGGAAAGCAGTAAATAAGAAGAGATTAAATAAAAGTGAGGAAATTGACTGAATGCAAGGGCAGCTTCATTTCCAAGCTTTTGGATAGCACAGTCCAATTGTATTAAAAAAAGCTGACTTGTTAAAAAATAACTGCATAAAACATTTTCAAGAAAACCAACTTAGCATCTTTTGCTTCTGCTTATGTAGAATTGTACCCTCTGTACAGTTTGCATAAGTTCCATCTTAGAGAAAAGGAGGCTCAGGGGAGACCTTATTGCTCTCTATAACTACCTGAAGGGAGGTTGTAGTGAGCTGGGGGTCGGCCTCTTCTCTCGTGTGACAGTGATAGGACTAGAGGGAATGGCTTCAAGCTGCGCCAGGGAAGGTTCAGGCTGGATATTAGGAAATACTACTGCTCTGAAAGGGTGGTCAGGCACTGCAATGGGCTGCCCAGGGAGGTGGTGGAGTCACCGACCCTGGAGGTGTTCAAGGAACGTTTGGATGTTGTGTTGAGGGACATGGTTTAGTGAGAACTATTGATGATAGGTGGATGGTTGGACTGGATGATCCTGTGGGTCTTTTCCAGCCTTGGTGATTCTATGATGCTATGATCTAAAGCTACTCACTTTGTGTCAATGACATCTGTCTTGAGAAGACTGTATTTTCCACCCCATCTCTCCAGAAATTCAATCTCCTCTCCTAAGATCCTGCAGCGACTCACCACCAAAGAGACATCGTGAAGCACCTGCAGAAGAGATCAGAAAAGGATTTACACTGAAACCGCTGTGTGACACTTGAAGTCTATTCTAGGAAGCATTAAAAACAAGCAGCTTAACTACTATCTCACTCTGTATACAACAATGAAATTGTACAAGCACAAAAACAAATACACATCCTTCTTTGCCATAAGTTTCTCCCTTAAGCTTTGTCACCAGGGTTGCACAAATATAAGTAACACCAGATTTGGCTTAGGAATTTAAACTACTAATTCTCTTGAAAGCAGAGTGGCATGCAGCTCAGTTCCCTGATTTCTACTAGCAGGAATAAGGCTTTTAAGCCATCACTGAGAGAGTCAGACATCAAGGCAGCAAATAAGGAAGAAACCACAGCTTTTAGGCTTCTCGACTTCTGGAGCAGGTAATTCTCCCTCTTACTTCAGAATAGTTATGAAACAGATTTTGATTTGCATTGATCAAGGATTCATCACTACGCTTTTATTCTCTGGATCAACCTGGGACAGAAAAGATTTCATGTTTCTCTAGAGCCCTCTAGGCTTTTTGGACACTTTACCTGGGGCAGGTATTGCAGCGTGGGACACTTTTCCTGCCAGCAGCCCTGACTTTCAATAAACTGGAATATAAGTCTTTGGACTAAACGGGAGGAGAGCGGAGCTTTTTCCTCTGTAACAGAAAAGGAAACGGTGTTGCAAGAAAGCCATGTAGTAATGCACTAGCAGCTAAAACACAAATGGATGTCCTCCCAGTAAGAGTGTAACACAGGCAGCTAATTTCAAGCTATGTGAAATATCTTACCATCCAAGAGAGATTCAAAGCTCAGAGCAACTATTTTTCTGGAAGGGTTTTCACCAAAAACATCACCATCTGAGAAGGAAAGGGAAAGCCTGAAGTAGTAACTATTTCTATACTTAGTTCTCCTAAGAAACAGACACTTGTTACACAGTTAGAAATTTTGTAGAGAGCACTGATAAACCTCTTCAAATCCACTATTTATCATTTCTCTTAGCTTACATGGTACCTCTATAGCTCATGTTTTATTTCAAGACAATTTTTACTAGAATCACAGAAAGGCCTGGGTTGGAAGGGACCTGAAGCATCATGATTCTCCAACCCCCCTGCAAGGCAGGGCCACCAACCTCCACATTTAATACCAGACCAGGCTGCCCAGGGCCCCATCCAACCTGGCCTTGAACACCTCCAGGGATGGACGGGGCATCCACAGCCTCTCTGGGNATTCTATTCTACAATTCTAACTTCGTTTAGATTTAAATCAAACTCTATTATTATAAGTCAGCAGGTCCAATGTTACCCCCCTAACGCTTACAAATAATCTTTGAAATAAAAATGATCTTAATGCAATGTTTGCAAGAGCTACTCTCTAAATAGCGCAGAAAAGCAGATGTAGATTTAATAAATATTGAAGGTAACTAACAAATATCCAGGAAAAGATAGAAGCATCGAATTGTTTGAGCTGGAAGTGACCTTTAAGGGCAGCCGGTCCACCAGTGCAATGACCAGGGACACCTACAGCTCCATCAGGTGCTCAGAGCCCCGTCCAGCCTGACCATGAATATCTCCAGGAACAGGGCATCCCCCACCTCTCTGGGCAACCTGTGCCAGTGCCTCACTGCCCTTATCATACAAAAGCTTTTACCTCTAGCCTAGATATGGGCTCTGGGCCAAAGCTCTCCTCCTCTGCGGATGTGTCGGCGTTTGCCTCGAACTGCACCTGCATGGCCATGGCTGCAGCAGCCCTAGAAGGAAAGCAGACAGCTTGGTGACACGGGGTGCAACACAGACAGGACACGGGCACACATCCAGAGCAGCAAAGTCCCTTCCCGCTGTGAGAAAAGCCCTCTGTGCGCTCTCCTGGGCAGTGTTACACTCTAAAAACAAAGGCCTGACTCTCGCCTCACCTGACGGGAAGTTTAACAGAGGCTCCCGAGCACTCAGGAGGATCATGGTGAAAAAATCAGCACAGTGCTAGCAAACTGTCACCTTCATTACGTGCTCAGGTGGACCCCCCGAGCACTGCGGGTTGGGAGGGTCCCGGCGGGGCCACCTACGTCAGGGCGGTGTCCCAGCGTTCTGCCACCACACACGCCGGGAAGCGGCCTGTCCCGCTTTCTCCCGTTCTCCAAGCTCGGGCCGCCCCCGCCTCACCTTAACCCAGCGTTATTTTTCAAACTTCTCCTCACGGGCCCGCCTCAACCGCCGCTCCTCCCCAGGCCCGCAGCCGCCCGCTGCAACCCGCGCGGGACGCCCCGGCCATTACCGTTCGCGGCCGCCACCGCTTCGGAAGAGCCCGCCACCGCGTCACGTGACGGGGGAAGAATGCGGAGCCCGCCACCGCGTCACGTGACGGAAGAGAGCGCGGAGCCCCGCCCCACCCGCTGGATTTAGCGGGAGCCGGCGGCGCCTTAAAGGGGCCGCACCCTTTTCTATATGTACACACACGTACGTACGGAAGAATAGCGAGACCCGTTCGCGTGGGGCGTGTGGTTGAAGGAAGGCTCGTAGCAATCAGCCTTCAAATCTAATGGGTTGGATTTGAGGCTTGTTGGGCAAGGGCAGGACCGTCTGCTTCCAGCACTCCTCCGCTGTAGAAACATGAAGCACGAGGAACGTCATGGACGAGCTGATCCTTCCCACTGCCTTTCTCAGTGCTGCTCACGTGGAAGCAGAACACGGGGTGAGATGGACTTCTGCGTCTGAAGCAGCGTCATGCAGAAGAGGAAAATCTGCATCTCCCTGCTGCTTTTCCTGACCACGATTTATAAGGGTTTCCATCTGCTTCTCTCTTTGTTGATCAGGATCAACATCTCACTGCTGCATTTTGTCCTAATGCTTATTACAGATGCTGACAACACCATTCCAGCAGCAGCTCCAGGCCAGGCTCGTTAGAAATATCTGCAGAGCTCTTGTGCTTTTCATTACACTGTTTATTAAATCCTTTTTAGCGCTGACAAGGCATCTGCAAAGAGAAGGTCATGCAGAGATAAAGGATATGAGATATTAAAGAGAGATGAGCTTCAGTAGTTGAGAATACTTGTGCAGCTAGCTTTAAAAAAGCCTATTAATAATTCCCAGATCTAACTGCACAAAATAAGGAAGCAAGAATACTGCTCAGAGGTTTGCTTTGCACATACTGTGAGCATTATACCTTTTCCTGGGCTGCATGAAGAGAAGCACGGCCAGCAGATCAAGGGAACACCTCCGCTCCGCGCTGTGAGACCTCACCTGCAGCACTGCATCCAGATCTGGAGTCCTCAGTGCAGGAGAGGCACGGACCTGTTGGAGTGCGTCCAGAGGAGGGCCACAGAAATGATCCGAGGGATGGAGCACCTCTCCTACGAGGCCAGGCTGAGAGCTGGGGCTGTGCAGCCTGGAGAAGGGAAGGCTCTACGGAGTTCTGAGAGCAGCCCTTCAGCATCTAAAGCGAGGCTAATAAGAACTATTCGGACTAGGTGACTTTTAAAAGTCCCTTCCAACGCGGGCAGTTCTTTTTCTATGACTTATCAATAGCTTCCTGTTTTAGTGGGTTGTGGTCAAAGCCACCGAGGAGGCTGATGTAGTGCTGTTTCACTACTGAAGAAAATCATTAGAGTCTACCTGGGCTCAGGAATTTCATTATGCCATTGAAAAGCTGCAGATTATTGGGCCTAAGACCAACACTGTGCTGTCCACCTACAAAAAGACATGGAAGCGGGCTGAGTAGCTAAGAAAAAGGTGCTTGTTTCTAATGGCAAAGCTTGTTTGTACTCACTCCCTTAGTACTGTAACAGAGTAACTGATAAATCCAGAGCTTTTCAGGTTGAGCTATTCACCTGTGACAGCCCTGAAGTCAAATGAGATCATCACAGCCTTTAAGAAGCCACTCAGAAGTCTTTTTTTCCCTGGCAAGGAGATAGCAAATGACATCAGCAGCTTCCATTGCTGCAACTGAAACTTCCTAACCCCTGTTTTCACCGTAAATACCTGGAGGTTTTGGTTTTGTTTCATCTGGTACCTCGTTCAGTATTCAGACCAATATAGTAAGCTTTACCAGAAATTCACTCTTCATTCTCTCATTTTGTGGCTTAGAAACACGCTAGGGAAAATTAAACACAAAGCACCAGACCTGAAAAAACCCAAGCAAGCAGGATAATGATCACGCAGTGCTACTGCAGCACCCTCTGCTGGTTCTTACTGCTGATAAAACGGCCTCAGGAAACTCCAAAGCAATTCCAGGAGTGGAAACTCCAAAGCAATTCCAGGTATAGCATCCAAGTCATCTGCAAATTTGTCACTATTTTCTAATTAAAAACATTTTCTCCTGCAGAGATCAGGCCATAATAGTCTAACACTGGGAAATACAAGGGAAAAAACCACATTCAGGTTATGAGAAGTCCTCTCAAAGAGAGAAAGTGTTGTCAATAGTGATAGGCAAACTTCCAGTCTAAAGTTTAAACAGAGCAGCCAATAAGCACAGCTTGAAGAAGGAATAACACTAATTAAAACGTTTAATGAACTTCCACCTTCCAAATAGAAGGAAAAAATGATAAAAAAGACAAATATATGCACTTAAAACACGCGAAAACACTTGCAAATTCAATGTATTTTCCAGATACAAAAAATAGTATCTGCCTACAGAACGGAGAGCTTAGGAACAGTAGGTGTGTCAACCTATCAACTCATCACATCGATTTCAGCATCTCACCCTATGTAACACACACACTATACACAAAAGCAAGCTGCACTGCACCAACGACATTAAAAGATGCCTCCTAAAGTTTAAACAGCTCAGTCTTCTCACTGAGTTTGTCTTTACCTCCTCAGACGATGCACAAAATCAGGAGGGAGGCTGCACTGCACCAACCGAGCCTGTACACAGAGTATCAGAACAAAGCTTCTGAAAAACTCACGTTGATTGAACTGATGGTTTTGAGTCTGCAGCACCCAGAGGTTCATGATAAAGCACAAGGACCTGTAGGCTTCATATCAGAAGTCTTTCCAGTTCTGGCCAGCTGTCTGATTATTGCTGGTTATTTGGTTCATCATAAGCAAGACTCTCATTTTGGCATTTTGGGAGAGGTTCCAGGGAACCGATGAGGATTAAAACCGATGTGGCACGTGAGAATGTTGTGCAGTAGTGAATAATGATAGTGAGAGAAAATTCCAGCCGTGGTAATTCAGGAATTCATCATCGCCATTTTATACAGGAGCTCTGAAAGTCAATCTAGAACAAAATTAACCAGCTACGTAATACGAACAGCCATTCTAGGGAATACTACAGAAGGAAGCCAAGACGACTGATGAGAGACCTTGCATTCTTATGATACGTAAGGCAAAGAACGTCCTCTGACTTCTTCAGTCCTGCATGTAGACCTAAACAATCATCTGGGATCCTGGAGCAGATTTTGATGAACCAAGCTCACCATTCTTCGGAGATAGTGGTAACCAACAGGTACGTTAGAGAGAACAGCAGAAATTTCCTCGAGTCTGGAAAAGATGAAGTCACGTGTGTTTGAAAGGATGTAGAACATTTCATTTCCTGCCCCCAGCATTGAAATCTAAGTCACGTGGGGTGGTTCTTTCTGCTCAACTCACCCAATATTCCCGATTTTTGGTTCAACGGTGAAAGGCAGTGAAGCAGAGGGGTAGCTGGATGATAAAGACAGCGTCAGCTCAAACTTTGCAAAAGCAGTGGAAGTGGAGAAGAGGAGCTTCACACTGTAGGAAACAGAAACAAAAACGTCAGCACACAGTGTTGAAATGTAAATCTCCTTTGAACTCGGTTCCACAAGGAAAACCAATTAGAGAACCTTTCAAAATTAGAGAATACAGAATTATAATGGAAAATAAGTTTCCTGGTTAACATAAACATTTCTAGCTAGATCAAGTTCTCTGAGCTTTTCAGCAGGACCAAAATTCTAGAATTGTATCATCAGTTCAGTCCTATTTAAATCAGGACAAATTTCCATCTAGAAAACTAGATTTCCGCGTATAGTTCATCTGCCTCGGATAACATCCAGGAAGAACAGAGCTGAATCTTTTTGTGTATAAGGGTAAGACATGTACATGATGCCCAGAAAACACGCCTTGGGGGAGCACAGAATATGACAAGATTAAAGAATCATAGAATCATAGAATGGCCTGGGTTGAAAAGGACCACAATGCTCATCCAGTTCCAACCCCCTGCTATGTGCAGGGTCGCCAACCAGCAGCCCAGGCTGCCCAGAGCCACATCCAGCCTGGCCTTGAATGCCTGCAGGGATGGGGCATCCACAGCCTCCTTGGGCAACCTGTTCCAGTGCGTCACCACCCTCTGGGTGAAAAACTTCCTCCCAATATCCAACCTAAACCTCCCCTGTCTCAGTTTAAAACCATTCCCCCTTGTCCTATCCCTATCCACCCTGGTAAACAGCCGTTCCCCCTCCTGTTTATATGCTCCCTTCAAGTACTGGAAGGCCACAATGAGGTCTCCCCGCAGCCTTCTCTTCTCCAAGCTGAACAAGCCCAGTTCCCTCAACCTTTCCTCACAGGAGAGGTGCTCCAGCCCTCTGACCATCTCCTCTGGACCCGCTCCAAGAGCTCCACGTCCTTCCTGTGCTGGGGGCCTCAGGCCTGGACGCAGCACTGCAGATGGGGCCTCACAGGAGCTGAGCAGAGGGGGACAATCACCTCCCTCTCCCTGCTGGCCACCCCCTTTTTTTTAATGCAGAAGGCCTTTTCAAGGCAGTTGTCCCACAGTAAATCTTCCTGAGAACAAACTGCCTGCACGCTTGTTTGATTGACCTAACTAAACATCGCTTCTATGGGACTTCTGGCATGTAGTAGAAGAATGCTCTTGCAAAGGGTACTACAGAATTAGAGTAACATAAGTAAACAGCATCAAGGCATGAGGACAAAAGTTAACCAGGCACTTCTTAGGTAAGAATGTGCACAAAGAATAAAAACCATTTCACCTCATCCTTCTATCTTGTTCCACAGGGACACGACACAACACTGGGAAGAGAAAATGAAAGCTAAGGAAAATAATGTTTAATTTAAATGCTTTCATCCTTCAAGGACTGTTTCCACTTGGCTGAAGCAAATCAAAGTCTAAGCCTATTATAAGAGAAACAAAGCACTAAGCTACACAGGTAAACTCTTGGCTCTGTTTGCATTGCTACACTCTGGTCTTAAGTTTTAAGTGAGAGAGTCAAGTCCAACAGGAAAGCAGTAAATAAGAAGAGATTAAATAAAAGTGAGGAAATTGACTGAATGCAAGGGCAGCTTCATTTCCAAGCTTTTGGATAGCACAGTCCAATTGTATTAAAAAAAGCTGACTTGTTAAAAAATAACTGCATAAAACATTTTCAAGAAAACCAACTTAGCATCTTTTGCTTCTGCTTATGTAGAATTGTACCCTCTGTACGGTTTGCATAAGTTCCATCTTAGAGAAAAGGAGGCTCAGGGGAGACCTTATTGCTCTCTATAACTACCTGAAGGGAGGTTGTAGTGAGCTGGGGGTCGGCCTCTTCTCTCGTGTGACAGTGATAGGACTAGAGGGAATGGCTTCAAGCTGCGCCAGGGAAGGTTCAGGCTGGATATTAGGAAATACTACTGCTCTGAAAGGGTGGTCAGGCACTGCAATGGGCTGCCCAGGGAGGTGGTGGAGTCACCGACCCTGGAGGTGTTCAAGGAACGTTTGGATGTTGTGTTGAGGGACATGGTTTAGTGAGAACTATTGATGATAGGTGGATGGTTGGACTGGATGATCCTGTGGGTCTTTTCCAGCCTTGGTGATTCTATGATGCTATGATCTAAAGCTACTCACTTTGTGTCAATGACATCTGTCTTGAGAAGACTGTATTTTCCACCCCATCTCTCCAGAAATTCAATCTCCTCTCCTAAGATCCTGCAGCGACTCACCACCAAAGAGACATCGTGAAGCACCTGCAGAAGAGATCAGAAAAGGATTTACACTGAAACCGCTGTGTGACACTTGAAGTCTATTCTAGGAAGCATTAAAAACATGCAGCTTAACTACTATCTCACTCTGTATACAACAATGAAATTGTACAAGCACAAAAACAAATACACATCCTTCTTTGCCGTAAGTTTCTCCCTTTAGCTTTGTCACCAGGGTTGCACAAATATAAGTAACACCAGATTTGGCTTAGGAATTTAAACTACTAATTCTCTTGAAAGCAGAGTGGCATGCAGCTCAGTTCCCTGATTTCTACTAGCAGGAATAAGGCTTTTAAGCCATCACTGAGAGAGTCAGACATCAAGGCAGCAAATAAGGAAGAAACCACAGCTTTTAGGCTTCTCGACTTCTGGAGCAGGTAATTCTCCCTCTTACTTCAGAATAGTTATGAAACAGATTTTGATTTGCATTGATCAAGGATTCATCACTACGCTTTTATTCTCTGGATCAACCTGGGACAGAAAAGATTTCATGTTTCTCTAGAGCCCTCTAGGCTTTTTGGACACTTTACCTGGGGCAGGTATTGCAGCGTGGGACACTTTTCCTGCCAGCAGCCCTGACTTTCAATAAACTGGAATATAAGTCTTTGGACTAAACGGGAGGAGAGCGGAGCTTTTTCCTCTGTAACAGAAAAGGAAACGGTGTTGCAAGAAAGCCATGTAGTAATGCACTAGCAGCTAAAACACAAATGGATGTCCTCCCAGTAAGAGTGTAACACAGGCAGCTAATTTCAAGCTATGTGAAATATCTTACCATCCAAGAGAGATTCAAAGCTCAGAGCAACTATTTTTCTGGAAGGGTTTTCACCAAAAACATCACCATCTGAGAAGGAAAGGGAAAGCCTGAAGTAGTAACTATTTCTATACTTAGTTCTCCTAAGAAACAGACACTTGTTACACAGTTAGAAATTTTGTAGAGAGCACTGATAAACCTCTTCAAATCCACTATTTATCATTTCTCTTAGCTTACATGGTACCTCTATAGCTCATGTTTTATTTCAAGACAATTTTTACTAGAATCACAGAAAGGCCTGGGTTGGAAGGGACCTGAAGCATCATGATTCTCCAACCCCCCTGCCAGGCAGGGCCACCAACCTCCACATTTAATACCAGACCAGGCTGCCCAGGGCCCCATCCAACCTGGCCTTGAACACCTCCAGGGATGGACGGGGCATCCACAGCCTCTCTGGGCAGCTGTTCGAGCACCTCACCACTCCCATAGTAAAGAACTTCCCCCTCACATCCAACCTAAATCTTCCCTCCCTCAACTTCAAACCATTTCCCCTTGCCCTGCTGATATCTCCCCTTTCAAAGAGTTGACTCCCCTCCTGTTTGTAGGCTCCCTTTAGGTACTGAAAGGCTGCAATGAGGCCCCCCCCAGCCTTCTCTTCTCCAGGCTGAACAAGCCCAGCTCCCTCCCCTGTGTCTTCATAAGGGAGGTGCTCCAGCCCCCTGATCATCTTTGTGGCCTCACTCTGGACCCTCTCCAGCAGCTCCCTGTCTTTCTTGTACTGGGGGCTCCAGATCTGGACACAGTACTGCAGATGGAGCCTCACAAGAGCAGAGTAGAAAGGGACAGTCACCTCCCTGTCCCTGCTGGCCACCCCTCTGCTGATGGAGCCCAGAATCTCTAGGTTTCTGTTGTGTAACTAATTAAGCTATCAAATTCATAACACAGAAATCTGCCAGCTTTGCAACTTACCTACTGGGGTTCCAAACACAACTGTGAGTTCAATAGAATCATGAAGAAAATTAAAGACTGCCTGTCGTTCACTCCATTCACTAATCTCCCACTCAGTGAAGCTACAAGGAATAAAACAAACACAGACAACTTAAGTTTCAACCAACCAATCAAAACAATTACCTGAAGGAAAAAGAGAATTAAGAATGCTTGCATGTATATTTTGTATGAGAGACCAAATAAATTTGCTCTTGTTAACAGAGTGTAAGAACCTTTTGGAATCCAAAGCACAATACCATTCATTTCACATAAACATTGCTTTGGGGGTGGGAGGAGAGCTGGATATAGAAAGAGGAAATACAGAGCATCACTGTAAAGCCATTAATAGTTCACAGAAGTTTTGTTGCTTGTCATAGGTTGTGAGGAGATGGGCATCCAAAGATGCATCAAATAAAAAGGAAAAACAACAAACACAGATACATGTTTATAGAAAGGCGAGGCTCCAGAACTAGCTGATAAAAAACAGAACACCTGGAAGTCTTTTTTCCTTACTTGCATCTCTCCAGGAGTTCCTGGCAGCTCTTTTCATCTTCCCGTAGATGCTTCATCTGAGCAAGCATTTGCTCATTCTCACTCTCCAGATCTGACAGCTCTCTACAAAGATAAAGCAAAACATCGGATGTAGCACGCTGGTGAAAAATAATACAAATCTCTAGATCCTGAACGTGAGCATTTTTAAGCTCCTTAGATCCCCTTTGACATCTTACCTTTGAAGTTCCTCTTCTTGAGCTTTGAGGCTTCCCAGTTCTAAGAGAAAAGGGGGGAAGAAAAAGCTGTGAGAAAAGAGCAGCAAAGATGGCCCCAACTTACTGTGCAGGTGCAAGAGATCTCAACCTAATGGCTGCTGCTCCTACCTGGATGCAGATGTGTGGTCAACAAAAGTTAGTCGTATTGAACAGTGACAGTGCTGAACACGATAGCCAGCACACACTCTTCTCATCATGCTGATCCAAGTTCTAAGTCCCATTTTGCCATGAGAAGTAACAAAACTCTGTTTCATACCTTAACATCTATGTTATTCGCTGCATCCAGTGTGAAAAAGAAAGCCATAATGTTTGCATCAATGAGTTTCACTCTCTTCAGAACTTAAAAGTTGGTACCATTACCTTCCTCTAGTTTTCTTGATTCTGAGTCCTCTCCTTCCATTTCATCATCACTGCAGTCTGTTTCACACTCTTCCCATTCGGAACCTGTGGGAAAGAAGTATCAGAAGGTCTACATAGAACTCTCAGATTCAGTATTTAGAATCCATTTTATCTGTCTCTGTGTTCTAGACACTTAAGTATGTCAAAAATAGCTGATAAAGATGTGCAAGAAGCCAGGGAGAGAGGGGCATGTACCACAAACCTGAAGAAGAAACAGAAAAGGAAAATAAAACTCCTTTTACTGCATTGCTTCAAAGCTGTTACCATGCAGTGTAATCTGTACTCAAGGCACTGAAAGACAATTTAGAAGGGAGAAAATGAATGAAAATGCAGATGTGACAACCCCAAGTACTGACTGCAGCTTGTGAGAATGCAGCTGAACAAGTCTGCAGCCATTTTGTTACACACTTGGTTACATGCCCATAGGCTACAATTAAAATTCTGTATTTCAGCTCATTTTGGTGTATTTTCTAGTCTTCATGTGATGTGCAGTAATTCTCACAAGGCAAGTGTGCAGGCACAAGTGAAGGTGCTTAAGCCTAACAGATACTTGTAACTCGAGGCACTTAAAATTCCAGGTGGCCACTGAACAGTGTCTTGAAACAGCAATTTAAATAGCATCCCTACAGGAAGAAAAGGGACCAGACAAGAAATCAATGAACCACTCACTTGTTTGGAAACACATACCTGCTTCCAGATCTGCAAGACAACCTTCTGCCTCCTTAAGCAATTCATCCATGTTTGCTATTCTTGACTGGAGCTTTTCATATTGTTCCTAAGGGGGGAAAATTGTGCTCCTTTGCAAAGTATTCTTACACAAGTCAACATCTTTAAAGAAACCAAATGCCTTCTGGGACCACCATTCAGATCTTTGCTTGCTGATAGACTAATTAAAGAAGCTGATACAGAATGAAGAGAAAGAATAACTGACAATAAGGCAGATGCCATGCTTAAGAAAGTACCAGAAACTTGACAATGTATCTTCCTACCCACTTTTTTTTTGCACTGCTTGTGCATTTCCTTGTTAGCTACTAATATGGACATCACTATAGTAACAAAGAAGTGATTTCTGATGGCATTTCCTTTAATACTCCCTGTTTTTCACTCCCATTACTTTAACTGCCAAAAGACTTAGGCAGAAGGTTCCTATAAGCGCAAGAAAACGTCACTGCCCAAAAGTACTTTACAATTGCTTATAGATAGAAGAAAAACATGATAAGTAAGCAGACTTACATTACTTAGGGTCCCACATTCGGTGGTCCCAGTTAATGCTAGTTCAAGCACAGATAAATATGGTAGAAGTTCCTCTTTTAAACCCAAACCTCTGAAGCCTTGCAGCACATTACCTGTGCACTCTGCAGCAATTTGCTGTATAATGCCTCTTTCTCATTGTGAGCCAGGATTTTACTTTCCTTGATGAAATAGGATTTCATTTTGTTCAGTTCTGCTCCAAAGCTCTTCAACTGAAATGAATAGAGAATGTGGAAGGGAAAGTGCATGAGAACGTGAAACAAAGAATTCTTCATGCTAGCCTTTAGGCTCTCTCCCTTCTCTGCAATCCCATTTCTCTAGGAGCAGTATTTCATAAGTTTCAGGTGAAACTGGGACTATCCAGCCTTAAATTCAATTAATTCAAGTACAATCTACTAATCAAGCAATGATTTCCTTAGCAAAGATCCAACACGATCTATCTTCCAAGAGGGAACAGCACAGAAGCATGGGATTTCGACAGCTCCAATCACTTAAGAAACATTTACTTTCACAAAAAAAATAATAAAAAGAGCAGCTTTATTCATTATGTCTCTCATTTCAATTGGTCAAGCCTTACTTAGAACACTTGTTCCCTTACTGTTAAAGAGGGTAACTGAAATGATAACAGAAGTCCAGGCAGTGCCCAAACCACAAGAAATGGTAACGAAGCCACCTGTTTGAATGGGACGTGGCTACAGATTATGTAAGACAACATTTTCTCTGACAATATTAAGCTAAAGCTGCAGAATGCACAAATTGCTTTTCCGTACCATGTTTTCAATCCATCACCACTAGGTGGTATCATTCTAAAGCCAGGATGGAGAGCTTTGCTTTCAAAAACGTTTCAGATTTGTAACTCCTAGCTAAGAGCCCTAAGCCTTTTATTGTCCCTGAGTACATTCTTCCTGAACCCAGTTAATATCCTCTGTGATATCCTGTAATACAAATCTAATTATGAATCATGAAAAATAGTGTCTTTCATCATTTTAACTTCTTATTTTCATTGACTAGTCCTTTATTCTTGGCTTTAGAAGCAAGGAAAACAATCTCTTGATCTTCTTTCTTAATTCTGTCTGGAATACTCCTATAATGCTTCTGTGTTTTAAATGCAAATGTCTTCAGGGTGCCTTTTGTGCCCATTGTCATCAGCATTCTCCTTCAAATACCCTCTGGCCTCATCATCTTTTGCTTTGGCACGTGATACCATTATTGCACTCCAAATTCTGTATGAGGTTTTATTTTTGTGTAATGCCCCATTTTCTAATCATTAGAGGTCTCACACTATCACACACACCTTTCCAAACTAAACAAACATTTAGGTTAGTGAAATATTCTGCTCCTCCAATGAAACTACAGAGCCCCAACAGTAAGAGCAGCTCATTTTTTCCTTCCAAAGCTGTGCTGCTTGCTTAGGCCCCTCTGAAGTTTCTCTCCTCTGAACTAACCTGTATTATCAACTTCAGTTTTTGTTTTATAGTAACATATTCACTCCATTTTAAATTGGCTCTTAACCCTTCTGACATGTAAGAAATTCTTTATTCCACTTCTTACAGTAGTCTTTCATTCAGAAACTATTTTGCCTTGTATCTTCTACCTACCATTACACGGTGCCCAGTTATTTGAATGCACAGTTTGAGCTTACTTCATGACGTAAAGAACATTATCTCTTCATGCAATATTACCTCTTCATCAGAGCAGGTTCTCATTACTTCCCACAAGCTCTTATTCACATTCACCAGCGGTTGATCCTGGACACTTACATACTGTTTTAGTCTGAAATACAGGGGAAGAAATAATAATTGAAAGAAAGGCTTGTTGCAAGCAGATAAAGAAGCTGAAGGAATAGGAAATGATGCAATAGGGGGTGGGAAAAACCTTACCACTGACTTGAATTTTAATCTAAAACTTGTTTTAATAGAAATTGTAGATGGCATAATGTATTAGACCAAAAATTGACCTTCAGGTAAGGAAATAAATCATGGTAACTGTATAATAAACACTGGAAAATTGGAACAATAATTGGTTATGATTCTGCTTCCTATGTCTGATCATTTTCTGTATCACTCAAAACCTCTAACTCTTCTGATATGCAACTGAAACTCTCCATTAGTAACAGAGGAAAATCAAGCTATAGCTACACCCATTATAACAGCTCCTCCCCAGGAGGCTGCCCTATACCCCCTAAACCTGCAATAAACTGGCTGCCAGCATTAAATAGGTTAACTATCCTTTTTCTGTTTTCCCCACAGGTAACATATTAACTTTCCCCAGTCCATCCAGCTGAAAAACAGAACTACTAATTTAACCTGTGGCTGAAGAAATACAGACATACTCATCTATCATCTGAGAAAGAACCCGGCAATCTTCCTCATAAATACGCATCTTGGGACGATGAACGTATTGGCTGAGAATCAGGTCCTCTGCAGTAGGTGGAGCACTGACAGCACACTGGGAAAAAACAGAGGGCAAAGTTGTGGGGAGAGGGGAAAAAAAGCAGCATGCCTTTTAGAGATGGTAGTTTCTTACCCGTTCATGTGCAGAAAGCAGCAAAAGGGCACTACTGTTCAGTTTTGCAGAACAGGAAATAAAGCTAATGGAGGCAGCCTGACATACTCGATCTATGGGGATTCTCCATCCCCATAAGGGAATGCCTTCCAGTCACTTTTGAAAGTAAAGAGCCAGAATCAGTGCAAATATTTGTGCTCTGAGTACTTTCTGACTTGCAGTACACAAGCAGTGTAGTGTTCATGCAAAAACTAAGAAGAGAGTGTAAGAAATCCACTTCAGTAACCTTCTTATCAATTTGCACATCAAAGCTGACTGTCCCTATAAATTCCTCTACTGCACTGCAGGAAGTGGCTATAGAAAGGGAAAGCAAAAACTAGACTATGTAAGAAGGAATCACTCTTAATTGGAGCTGCTGGAAGGAACGTTGGAAAGCAGATGCACTAAAATTAAGCAGTTATTTCAGTTTGGACAGTTTTTCCCAGTGCTTTTCTTCCCCCCAAGAGGTAAAAGCTGGAGCTTATTTCCAGGCATGGAATAAACCTAGATTGAAGAAATCTAGGTTGCAGTTGTAACTGACAGAAGCAACCATTTGCTAAATGAACAAAGCCATGGTAGAGCTAAGAATAAATCAGGTGCTATAATTAAAGGCAAAAGGTTTTTTGCACATATCTCACTATGCTTTCAGGCATCATTCTGACTTCAGTGGACAACTGATATAGTAAGAAGATAAAGTGAAGAAGTTAGATAGAGCTGCTAATTCTTTCAAGCTTTCTTTCTTGTCACTTTTCAAACAAGCTCAAAAAAGAAGGACTAGCATATTTATCCAACCACAAACTAATACATTTCATTTCGTGAAGAGATTGAAGTCTATTCTATTTTTCAATAGCGAGGGAAAAAAGCATCAGTGAGCAATGAACTAGCAAAGAGAGAACTGGAAGCACGTGGTGTGTAACACTGGTCAAGGTGGAACTGATTTCTGCCCGGAACCATTCAGAGGCCTTTAATATAGAGCACTTTGAAAAGAAGACAAATATAATGTAAAGTCAGTTTCAAGTATATCAAAGGACAGATACTCACACTGGCTGGAATGTGGCTCTGTCTGGGCTTCTGAATTGGAACATGGACTTGAAGAAGGGTAAAAAACTCCCCAACTGTGATGACGCCACTCTGAAATTTCTGCAAAGTTAGGACAATCATGCAGGTAAGTGCATTCCTCAAGAACAATGCTTACTGGTATATATGGCTGTATGGGAACTGTTGAATCATGGCCTGAACCTCTGATTGACCACCTGAGGCAAGCACTGAGTCAGCCATGGGAGCACAGGTGAAAGCAATTCACCTGTGTGCCTGGAAGGGGTGGAGCCAGGCTGCACCTCTCCTAGACCCCATTTAAGGGCTGACTTCCACTAAGGAAGGATCTCTTCCTGGAGATCGCTCCTTCTGGAGTCTTGCGAGCCTACAACACCGGTGAGCACCTTTCCTCTGTTTGACTATTCTTACTAGCCTGACTTCTCTATATACTGGTTAACCTTACGACCTGTTAACCTTACGACCTGTTAACCTTACATTGGCACACAAGTATTTTTCCCGTAAGGAAAAGAAGCTGGCATCTCTCAGCTATATACATACCTCCCACAAATTATCTTCACAAATGCTGTCTGTGAGAAGCTGAGACTCCATTTGACTGCTTCGTTGAGCTTGGCAAAAGAAAGAAAGAAACAACATAGCAGGGGTTAAAAATATTCTTACAGAAATACGAATCCTAGTTAATTGGCTGTAGAAGAAAAGCGACCTTAATCACAGAATCACTAAGGTTGGAAAAGACCTATAAGATCATCCAGTCCAACCATCCACCTATCATCAATAGTACATGCTAAACCATATCCCTCAACACAACATCCAAACGTTCCTTGAACACCTCCTCCAGGGTCGGTGACTCCACCACCTCCCTGGGCAGCCCATTCCAGTGCCTGACCACCCTTTCAGAGCAGTAGTATTTCCTAATATCCAGCCTGAACCTTCCCTGGCGCAGCTTGCAGCCATTCCCTCTAGTCCTATCACCAGTTACACGAGAGAAGAGGCCGACCCCCAGCTCACTACAACCTCCCTTCAGGTAGTTATAGAGAGCAATGAGGTCTCCCCTGAGCCTCCTCTTCTCCAGACTGAACAATCCCAGCTCCCTGATGTAAAAATGTAGAGTTTAACCTTCATGTGTGTTTTCAATGCTGAATGAAGTCAGCGAAGAAAAAAACCTACTTTAGGCAAATATTAAGAAACAGGTTGAAAGCCTAATGTGAAATAAAAGTCAGGTCAGAGTGGTAACTAAATGACAGGTCATTCTTCCATGGTAGGAAAGCCACATGTCTCATACTAAAAAGTAATAAACCAGCGTCCACCAGACGTATGGAGAACATCCTAGGTTAGCGTAGACTAAACAGTATCTGAGCTGAGCAACTTTGAAGATGACCATGGCTTTCAAATTCTGAGCCAAGACGACCCAGTTTATCACTCAAAGGAAAGAGCCCAGCTTCCACTGGATAAGACATATGCTTTCATGGCTGCAGAGGGCAAAGTTGGAATTGGTTTTGTAAACAGAAGCAGAATATCACTTACCTGACTGGCAGATTTCCCCCTCATTGTGAGGTACCAGCTAATTAGTGAGAGCTAATAAACCAGGAAGCTGAATCTGCCAAAAGCCAGGCAGATGCCTCTGCAGCACTCTGAGGAATCTTGTTCCATGAGTGCAGTTCTGAGACGTGCAGGCTCTGCATGGAACCAGCTTAAAACAATCTTAGGGCCAGAAGAGTTGGGGCTTTCCTTTGTGCTAAGAAAAATAAGCTGTGTCTTCAGCCCAACCTGGCCACAAAAACTCAAATTCTGCAACTTTTCTCCTCATCTCAGTTCGCATGGCTTGGCCTGATAGCCAGAGTGAAAAAGCATGCTGACGAGCTGGACAGGAAACTGCAAAGCAGGCATTCAACTCCTTTCCCAAATGAGGTATGTATTAAGGGTAGGGCTTGTCTTTAATTAAGCCAAAAAGATACAAAAATTTGAGATAATTACTACAAAGGAAGCCTTACTTGTTAATTCTGTGTCAGCCTTAACAGAATCTAGAGAGCTGCTGCTGTTGGCACGAGTACAGTCAGGGATTTTAGCTGATAGATTCGGACAATCTTCACTTTCAGCAACTTCTGCTTGGCTTTCAGGCACAGTGCCACAAGTTACCTGGTATTAGCATGTGGAAAAAAGAAAGGAAATCAGAAAAGTGTTATGAAATAATGCAAGAATAATTCAACCAATACTTTGTGTAGCCATTTCTTGACATTCAGAATTGAATTATCTTTGGTATCTGCACATTTCACACTTAATCAGCATGAAAAAGCAGCATATGAATACTCAAGCTATTTCTTACCACAGCATATAGGAAGTGATGTTCCAAACTCCTTCATTTGTTTCTCAATCAAAGCAGTAGCCAGCACAGCACACTCCTGCAGTTTTTAGAGCTAAAATGTTTCTAATGATGATGCACAAACTAATTCTTAAGCTCAGATCGATCTCATTGTTCCAGTTCAGCAGAACAATGAGAAATACTGGGGAAGGCATAGCAAAATGACAGTAAACTGGTGCTAAAGAGCAACAAAAAACCCTACCAACAGATCTATACACACCTGAACATACAAATAAAAGTGCTGTTAGTGTTAAGTGCATCCCAATAATGAGTGATCAGGCTTACCTGCAAGTCTTGGGAGGTCCCACCAACCACCATTTCATCCATCTTGAGCTTCTTTAGACCTTGAAGATCCTCCTCAACATATTTCAAAGCCCTTTTTCCATTGTTGCAAGTTTTTGTCTCTTCGACTTGAATCTTTTCATCGTGGGGGATTTCTCTTTTGTTTCTGTTATTGCCAGCCTCTTCCACAAATTCAGAGCTTACGGAATCATTTGAATGCATTTCTTCTGGGCAGACAGGTAGAAATTCTTCTGCTATAAACTGAGAAGGGCTGAAGTTCTGCCTACTAGAGTTGTCATAACCCGGAGCTTTGATGGTGTTCAGATTTACTTCTGGAACTGGTGATTCTACTTTGCCTGAAGATTTTGCATTTATGTCTTGCACACTAGAAACAGAAGGATTTCTTCTGTTCGGTAGCTTAGGCTGAAAGATACCCAGAGGGACATTTCTTCCTTTATATTTGTCCTTAAGTGCCATGCCTAAATTTGCATCTATGGGAGCAGCTCCAGGTTCAAAACATGCACTCTCCTGCTCTTTGGCGTAACATAACCTTTGTTCATTTATACTGTTTCTTCCTAACCTCGAGGTATCCTCTGGCTGAGTTGGTAACTTCAGCAAGTGGTCAGAAAGAACAGGTTCAGAAACAACCACAGATTTCTTTCTAATATTTTTCAGTTTTGAACAAACATCTAAAATACCTGATGATTTAGGCACAAGACCTATTGCGTCTCTCAGACTATCACTGGCTGGAAGTTGCTTAGTTTGTTCAGAGTTTATTTGGAATTCTGTTGCCTCTCCTTCAGCTGACAGCACATTTTCCTCCGATTCCTTGTTAGCAACTGGAACAACGCCTGCTCCACCCATAGCTACATCCGTAGCCAGATCTTCATGTCTAGATGAATCATCTTTCAATGCTTGATTTCTCTGAGTACTAAGTGCATCTGGAGGACCCTTCAAAGAACCTGAGTGCTGAGCAGGAAGAAAAACAGGGGATACTACAACTCCACTTTCTTCACTGCAGTCCAAGGGGTCATTACCTGGCAGCTTGAGAGACGCCCTCCTTGATTTCATTGCTCCTGGGTGAAAAAGATCCTGCCCATTGCTTATAGGAATTGAATTTTCTGTGGAAAGGCCAAGATCCTGCAGTGCCTGGACATCCAAAGCATCTTTTGAAACGGAGACAGAATAAATGGAGCCTGGTATTGTGCCACCGTGGACTTTGATAGGTCCTTTCTCCGTAGGCAACGCTGAGGCTGATGAAGCAGAAGGAATTGAGGGCTTAGTATTAGATTTCTTACGATCCCCACCATTCAGGTCTTTTATTTGTAGAGAATCTATTTCATCTCTGCAAGAGGATGATAATGATGATGCACTAGGCAGGTCTGGTTGCTGAGTGCTTTTATGTGACGCTTCTTGATTCTCAGATCCTCCAGTATTGTTATTAACAGCAATAGTATGTGATGAAGTTATTTCCATATCATCTTGGTTGTGGTGAAATACAATGGTCTTATCAGCAGGAACTGCAGAAGTGGCTGGAATGCACCTTCCATCCCATACCCTGATCTTACCACTTAATGCATCATGAGTTTTGGTCATGTCCATACTCTCAGCCAAAGGAAAAAGGACTGTTTTGCTACCTGAAAGAGCCTCCTGTGCAACCTGCACGGGCAGATTTAATCTATCCCCACATAAATCCCTTCCAACGCTTCCATCAACGGGGTGATACTCCGTCATTTCCATGTCAGCCTGGTCACTTGTAAACATAAGTGAGGAAGTTAAAGGAACGGACTGATTGGGTTGCCTACCTTGCAGAAAGTTTTCTTTTAAAGATACATGATGGGCTTTAGTGATGTCCATGTCATCCATAGCAAACGTAGTAGCTTCTCTGTTTGAAGGGACTTCCTGTCCAACAACTTTATCCGAGATCAACGCATCATCACATGGAACTTTCACAGTAATCTTACTGGCAGAGCAAGGCTTGATGTCTATGTCAGCCTGGTTGCTTGTGAATGTAACAGGATGAGCTGAAGACAGAGAAGGAAGCCCTGCCTCATTCTGTGAGACAATTTCATGGCTTATTACTGCTGTAAGTCCCTCTGTGATGCTCATGTCATTATTCTCACTCAGTGAAAATAAGACAGTCTTTTCCCCTATTGTTCCCTTCAAGCTTTTCCTTCTAGTTCCATTAGTTCTGCTAAGCATCCCTCGAGATACAGCCTTTCCCATAGAACTATCAGTTCCAACAGAATCAAGCCTACTTATTTCCATGTCATTATATTTTGTAAAAACAGTGGTTTTATCTTCAGGAATGAAGGATGTGTCATTGTTCAGAACGTTAGGCTGCAAAACTGCTTTGCTGTCTGCTGAAGCCGTATGATTTCCAGTGATGTCCATATTAGCACCTTCTGAAAAGATGGTAGTTTTCTCATCTGCAGAAAGCGAATGCTTAATACCAGTCACAGTTAACATCCTCTCATCGGATACCAAGGAGAACATATCACACCCAGGCTGCTCCTGATCGTTTGTCATCAATACCTCTTTATTTAAGGATGTTTTATCTTCAATACGTCCTGGTGCTGCTTTTCTTCCTGGGAAGATAGTACAGATGCTTTGACCAGGAGCCACCGCTGCACAGTTTTCAGTCAAGTCCATGTTTTCACCAGAGGGAAACACAACTGACTTTTCTAAATAGGAAGGCAGCTGGGAACTTCCCTTAAGTTGTTTGGAGTTACTGGTTAGCGACCTCTCTTCAGCACCCCTCAAGCGCAGGTCATCACCTGACTGAGGATTATTACAACCCAGTTCTGAAGAAACTGTTTTACTGATCAAAAAATCTCTCTGGAAGTATTCTGCAGTTGATGATACAGAGTTTACTACCATCACAGGACGTGTTTTCTCACGCCTGTCAGAGCTCTGGCAATCTGAGATTACTCCCAATATTTTACCAGGTTGAGCATCTCTTTTATTTCCAGAGAGAGCAAAGAGACCACTTGGAGCTAAATGAGCAACAGCTGGTTTAGTTGAGCTCATTCTGACATCTCCATATTCTATTGCTGCAGTCTGACTTGTATGATCCATACCAGAATTATCAGAAAACTGGAAGGTCTGGTTTTGCAGCTGATTGGCTTTTGCATTACTTTGAACATGAGTATTCTCATTTTCTTGTAGTATATTAATAGGAGTAACGACCAAAGAATGAGCTTTGGTTATGCCCCCGTTTTCATCATCTGAAAACATGTCTCTTTTGTCTTTTGTGCAGGAAACTGAAGAATTTACAAGCTTATTTCCCAAAGGCTGGGGTACATTTTCACTTCGCAAAGGTGTGAATGCACATTTGTCAGTGGCAATGTTTTCAGAGCCTTCCCTCTTTTGCTCCTGGAGTGAACACATGCTCCTTGCACAGGAACTCAGACTGCCAGCCTGAAAGTCTGTTTTTCCAAGCTTCTTATTGACTGCTACCACCTACACACCTTTAGCATTCATTTCTATAGCCTGGCTTCTTCTAATACCCACGTCGACACCAATTGCCTCAAGATTTTCCTTGTCCCTGTCCAAAGAACATGCAGCATCACTAACATTAAGGTTCTGGTTCTTACTTGGAACTATTTTACAATGCATTTGTTTTGCTTCTGTGGTTATCCCAATGCTTTGATCACCACTGCCAGCTGTCTGACATTTAGTTATATCCATTTTTTCCTGCTCCCTTAAATTGGAAGATACAGACCTACTATCAAGAAGATGTGGTTTGCAAGTAACAGAGTTGGACATTCCAGGAAGAAATTCGTTCTCAACATTCCTTCTATAACCCTTGCCAACACAATTTTTAGTCAAGTCCACATCTGTTCCTGAAAATATTTTCTCACCTGGTAGTGAAACAAGAAGGGAGTTTGCCAGTCTGTGCTGAAGCCTACCCTTAGAGGAACCAGTAGACACTGGATTGGTACATGAATTGAAACCAGCATTCAGCGAAGCAGTACTGTGATCTTGGGTTACTCTCTTATTTTGTCCATCTGAGCCTGAAGATAGTTCACGTGCACTGTTCTTATGAGACAGAGAAGTTCTATCATCTAAAGACAGGCTTCTTGTATTGTCATTATTTACTGGATGTCTTCTTTCTGCTAGCAACGAATTTCTGTTCACTGGGTTTTCAAAAGCTTTATGACATGAAGTGTTCCTTCCTTCGGTACTGGCATTATAGAACACATCTGTGTAATTCCCAGTAATTTCCATGTCATCACACTGAGAAAAAACAACAGTTTTATCATCTCGGAAGACAGTGTCAGAAGAAACAGATCCTGGGATAGCAGACAATGCTATGGTCTCCTGCTTAGAAGCCTGCAGTGCTGTAGCATCTACTGTGTCTTCAAGGTTCGCGATTTTTTTGCTCGTACAAACCTGAGGCTCTTGCTTTATGATTAACTGCTGGTGAGATGTTCTCTTTACGACAGAGTAGCTATCTAGCTCCATGGATGAGAAATCCTTTTTGAAGTTTACATTCTGATTCCCTACAACGGCAAAGGGAAAATGCATTTTGGCAGTGTGATTAGTTGTCATCTCCATTCCATCATCTGCAAACGCCTGAGTAACATCTGCAGATGGCAACTGCTCTGTCAGAGCCTCACAAAGACCAGAACGCATATTCTGAATATCAGATGCTTGGCATTTTGTCATTTCCATTCCATCATCTTGCTCTCTAAATACTTTTGTTACATTGCAGGTGGTTGGTTGCTCATGGCAATATACATATTCCACTGAGGATCGTGCCATGCTTTCTGAAACTTGCGAAGGGACAAAAAAAAGGTTCTCTTTTTCAGGTCCTTCAATAGGATTAAGTGCTTTTCCATTTGAGTTCAAGTTCATCAAAGACTCATCGGAATTTGTTTTCTTTCCTGTAGTAGCATCTTCCTTCTGCTCAAAAGAGGGACAAAAACGGTCTGCAGCATCGAAGGAAAAATGAAAGTCATTGCTTTTTTCTGCATTTCCATTGATAGAGTTCAACTCAGCCAGAAATGACACAATATCTATTTTCCCAGTTTGGTCGGTCTTGCTGTTATCCAGGCTACGTGCAATGACTGCAGTGTGGCTAGTTGTCATATCCATTTCATTTCCATCTGAGAAGATGAGTGTTGTGTCGGGCCTATCTGTTCTCACAACAGCATCGTCCGCATCTTGGCACTGAAAGAAGAAATGACAGCTACTGGCACTTGCAACAAATGACACAACTCTATTTAAAACAAAAACAAACTAATGCAGCTTTAAGGCTAGGGCTCTATCCTTGCAGTTTGTTTTGTCTTGTGTTGGTGTTTTTAAATAAGAAAAGCTTTTAGTCCTTCTCAACAAGTAATAACGTCTGCAAGAAAAGGAGGACGACTTCACTACGAATTATCAGAGCCCATATTTTATGTATTTTTACATATATTTCAATGGCATTTCTTGACACAACGCATCCCAGCTTCCTCTTGGACAAAATTTCGTAGTTAGACACGTGAAATTCTTGTGAGCGTGGAACTGAGCCTTTTCAATCCCTATTTTCTATCACTCTGCAATGTGGTTCCTGTCCTTTTTCTCCCCACCACCTGCAAATAAAATCCCAGCTTATCATGCACGTTTCCCAGAGCAGCAGCACCAAGTTGGAACGTTTTTATAAGACTCCCACCCTGACTAAGAAGATTTTAGTCTCCTTAATGGAAAGGATTTACGATTTTAAAGCCGTGGACAAAAATTGGCCAGTAGCAAGATTGTACTGTGTTTCATCAGACATAATGGATATATATATTAAGAACAACTTCATATTTATTTAAAGTTACATAAGCTATTTTATAAATGCAAGAAATAAAATATACTAGAAAAAGCACAACCATATAAATAACCTAAATAAGAACTTTATAGGCTCATGGTGCACATCTCTTAACCAAAACTAGACTTCAACCACTTTTTTAAGCATTCTTCCACAAGAGATAAGACACTTATTGACATTTAAATTAAGCATGGAAGTCAGAAACCACTGCACTGAGGGAAACTGTTCAATAGTGCCGTGACACCAACGCTGATGTGTAACAGAGCTCAGGATCTCTGTGCTTCTGAATGTCTTCACTAGAATCTTCTGTTTTATCACTTCAGATGGCTGAAGAATTCCGGTTACCTTTTCGTGTCACTGCAATTTTTCTAGAGCTTTTTAACAGTGGGAAAAGACTGCGTTTGTGTGTATCCATTCTACTCGTGGAAGGAGAAAAATACGTAAGCAGAGAGGAATGTATGAAAAAGTATTTATAACCAGACCCATCTGAAACATAAACTCCTTGACGTGATCTTAGAGAAGGGGTGAGAAGAATGTAAGAATAAGCACAGGTATTGAAATACAGCTAGCAATTTGAGAACAGAAGTTAACGATAGCGTAGTGTGATGCCCAACAGGTTAGGGAAATACTTCAGAATATAGAAGATTATGCTTCAGATGAATTTTATGTGAATTCAAGGATTTATTTTTTAGACAGCTGTGGTACATCCTTCACCTTAGCTACACAAATGCTCATAGTATTCTTTGGACATCAGTATCTTCAGCACTGAAGAAATAAAATTCACATACCTCAGCCTGCTGCACCAATGACTGGATAGGGGCATGAAGCAAAGTGTTCATCCCTGTTAAAAGAAAAGCAAACGCTGTGTTTGCTGACCTATTTTATTATTTTAATCAGCTGAACTGGACATCTATGCACTCATTATACAAGCACTGCTTTGCAAGTGAGTGCAATTAAAGCCAAATACAATTCTCAGTACTGCTTTGAACATGTAGCATGGCTATCCTTACTTCCAAAACACTATGTTTGTAACCAGCCTGATGAGGCAAAGCCCTGCAAAGCAGCAGAGATCTCCAACAGGGAGACTGTTCCAGGCATACTAAAATGATTCTACCAACAATGAATCAATAGCCTGGAATAAAAATAGCCGTTTTCTTATTGAATTTGTTTTTAAACTCACCAGTAATCTCACATGGAACAGCTTCAGGTCCTTCATTTCTACAAAAGGTGATTTGGGCAAACAGTATGTTAAAAAATGGTAAAACAGGTGGTTTCAATAGTACACTTAAAAGGCAGAGAATTAAGTTGCACAGCTCATACATGACTGGGCAGCAGGTATCAGACATTGCAAATAGGCTTTCAATGTATTCTGAGTAACAATGTTTCTCCTCCATGAGGCTCTTACTTCCTAGCATGCCACAAGCCACCACACAGTTGGCATTTTGACTCCCCAGTGACACGTAAAAAGGAAAAAAAAGGAGTAAAAGAGACAAGATGAATACTTCATATTTAACTCAGACCTTCCACCTTCAGTCATCCCCTTCTCTTTGAAAAAGGGAAGATGTGCCCCCAAAGCCTGAAAACATTTCTCTGTAAAACCAAAACCAGGCACAACAAAAAACTTGCTGACTTTATGTCTAACATTTAATACCTCCTGCTCTTTCTTGTTATGTCAAGACCAAGAAACCTGAGCTGGAATATTGATTTTTATTTACACACACGTTCATGTATGTAACTATATTGCTTTGAAAGCTTTAAAAGCATTTGTTAACTACAAGTAAGCTGTTTCCTTGCTGCAGGCTTTAAATAAGAAATTTTCCTTCATGCACAGTCTAAATGTGTTATTAACATAACTTGAAATCTCCTAACTGTATTTTATCTGGACAATAACTTTGATATCAGACAATGCTATCCACCCTCGAGTGGAGAACTTACAGCAATACATATCCAAAAAGATGTCTATGAAATGTGGACTCTGATAAGTCTCTCCTGAAAGATATTCCCAAGCAATTGACCTTGGAAAGAAGCAGCTTCGGAAATCTCTATGTGAAAGGCCAAAGCAGCCATATCAGAAAGATAGAACTTCTTTAACCAAAGCACTGAGCAATTTTATGTCTAAATAAGCAGGCTGCATTTGTCTGTTGCTTTGAGGACTGATGTTCTGATGGCTGCATGCCATGTGAAGAGATGTACCGGCAGGACGGAGCTCTAGCATTGTGGGAACACTTATCCCCCAGACTTACTGATTAAGCAGGACATGATTCTCTGTATCTTCTGCTAAAAATATGAAAATTAAACATATTAGAGTGAGAAACGGGATCAAAACATTGCGAGACAAAAGTAAACTTAATAAAATAGAATGTTCTGAACTTCTCACCCTTGATGTTCCTTTTTATCGTGGCAAAAACCCAGGGAAGCAAAGCACTTGGAAATGCATTAGCTTTTGAGATTTTTACTAGGTAATCTCTGACAGAGTGAATATGACATTCTTCACAGCCTTCTCTTAATCTAAATCACCAAAGCAGATTTTGTTCTATCTGCTTGTTGTCTAAAAATAATGTAATTCCTTCTCTGAGCTAACAGGCCCAACAATGCTAGTAACCAGCAGGTTTTTACCCTGTCCATTATAAACAGCTGACCATATTGCTCCCTGTCTGTGACTGACAAGCCTGACTTCCTAAATTCTGGCTGTAATCTTGTTGCTAAGTCTGGGAAATCCATCAGAAGAGAAAGGAGTTTTACCTTCATTTTCTCCTCCTGCTGCATTATTCTTAAGATCTCGATGGAAGACCCTGCAGCTAAGAACAAAGAGCAGGTTTTGAAAACACGAGGCCATCAGTTTTGAAGCATAGAACAAAAAGCTTTTTGTTTTGTTGTTGTTGTTTTTAAATCAGCCCTAATTTCAGTCTTTTCCCACATGGTACGTTCTGAAATCAAGACAGAAGCTGACTGAATCCAGCCACGCTTCCCATAAGCTTAATGAAAAGCAGAATTTCCTAATTATATGAAATTCACTCAACCATTTTTTTCTAGCTAAGGAAGAAAAAAAGAATAGTTGCTCTCTTAAGGCTCAATATCAACTCAGTAAAAAAAACAGTCACTACTTTGCTATACTGAATGCCCACAAAGGTATGCAAAGAGCAATTTTAGGCAATGGCAGACCATCTTTAGCCTTACACTTAAACGAAGGATGTAGATCTGCATCCTTCAGATCAAACTTACTTTATGGTGTTGGCAAAGCTGACACGTCGAGAGCTTTTCCTACGTTTTTCTATGTTGAGATCCTGACAACAAAGAACAGGACGGTTTGATTACAGAGAACAATTCTTATATCTTAAGTCGGAGTACTATAGATTCTCAACAACAACATGAAAATAAAAAGCAAACCAAATACCCTAACACAGGCATGTCCAACTCATGACCTGCACGTGACCTGCCCTCTGCCCCCACACTATAAAGGAAACAGCTCTTCAGAACAAGTGGGCCCCCTGGCAGCACCCATCACCAAACCAGCCCTCTGTGTGCTATTAACACTGTGTTGACTGAAACCAGGGCATGGGCAGGGCAGTGCTGCGCAGCACTGGTTCAAGAGACAGCAAATAATTGTATTTTGATACACTAAACACGGTGCTCTGAACGGCAGAGAGTACACGGCCTCGCTTTCTGTTTTGAGAAAGGAATTTGAGAATAGGTTTTAAGACTGCCAAAAAAACTCAATTTATGTTTGCAACTCCTTTTTCAGTTGATATAAACACATTACCTGCAAATTTGCAAATGGAATGTATAGAGTTGCAATCAGATATTCAACTCAAAAATCTGATCGTGTTTCTTTACCAGACTTTCATGGCACCCAGTGACATCCATTGATGCTTACTGAATGTTTATGGGAGACCAAACAGTGGATGTGACCACAGTGAGGCTCTGGGTGGTGTGTTTTAGCAGTGGCAACAGTGGCTCACCTGTGCTGATGCAGGCTTTTTTTTTACACGCACAGCATGCAGCTCTCATTCACTGCTGGCAAAAATGCATAGCTAATGGTGGTGACTATGATGAAAAACAGTTTTTTTGTAGCTGAGAATTTGCTCCACTAAATAGTGTTATTGTTTTGTTATTGTATTGCTCTTTGTAGCTATTGTAGTTCCCATGGAAATAAATAGGAGGCATTACTTTCAGAGCAACTAATGTATACGTGGCCCAAGACAATTCCTCTTCACTCACTGCAGTTCAGGCAAGCCAAAGGGCCGGACACTCAAGGCCTAACAAGTACAGTGGCTATTTGCCAACATCCTTCAGCTGCTTACAGTTCTCCAACTTCCCTCCTCTTCACAGAGACACCAGCTCACAAAAGCAGGTCCCTTTGTGCTAACTGCTGGGTTAGACAGGAGAAGCAGAATACCAGTTACAAAGCTTTTTGCTTGGAATTATAGGTGATGAACTATGGAAAAAACGCCTTGTTGTTTAGCACGAGAGTTGCAGGATTTATTTTGTTTTCTGTCCCAAGAATTGAAGAACTACAGCACTGCAGCAGGGGTCTCAAGAGATCTAACCTCACTGACTTTACCAGTTATTGTTCTAACAGACCAAACTCCAAGTCAAGAGGACTATAGCAGAAGCAAATTCTATCTATTATTTTCTGGTTATTTCACCCCTCTTGACAGAATAAATAGTCTGATGTAGAATAAAAGAAAAACTGCATGGATTTATTGTAATGCTTATTACTCCTAACATTACCCTCCACAGCAGTTATTGCAGGACTTCTTACATCTATGTCATTCTAGTGCAATTTAATCAACAATGAGTTGAGAAGCAAACTGAAGATCTTAACATCAGCAAAAGAGGACTGAATAGATCTACCTGAGTGAGTTCATTGCCATTTCCCAGATCATCAAGAGGATTTCGTGGAGCCTTTAATATCTAAAAGAAAGGATAGTAGTTAAGAAAATTAGCTTGCTACTACAAAAGGATCAAGCAACAATGAGAGGTTTAATCACAGCTGGTGTACAAGCAGTTCAAGATACCACTTACACGCAACCAAACTGCCTTGAATTACCCCACACAGCCTACAGTTCACTCTTGTATTGGGCATTTGTACCAGACTCCGACCCTGCTTCTCACCATGGGAATTCAGTTGGAGGTATTCTCCTTTCTGAGACTGCAGGGCAGTCATAAGCTATAAACACCCTGCTGGGCACTTTGTGTAAGATGAAGAGATCGCCTGGTGAAAGAATGAACAGGGCAGAGGTCTCAGGTGACACAAGACAACGATGGCAAAACAAGACAGATAAAGGCATGGTGCTGGATCTCACGTTGTGAAATAAGTGCAGCAGGACTGAAAAAACAGGTAGGAGCATAGTTTAACATCTTTTATAGGAGAAACAGTGTACATAGGTAGGTCTTACTGAAGTGTGCAGCCCATTTATTGCCTGTCTTAAAACATTCCACAGTTAATGCTTCACATCTTTGGGAATTCATTTGGAAATAAAACAAGCATAAGTAAATAAACTTCAAATAAGCACATAAATCTCCAATTGTTACTAAGATTTAGAAAGAGAATCCAGCCATAAAAAAAGATGTATAAAATAAATTAAAAGACTTAGAAAAACAGCTGATATATAGTTGAATTTGTAAAATTCTGAATCCATAACCATGGACGTATTTCACACAGCTTTCATTCCTGAACATTTTATCTAAGCATTTATTTATCTTGAGAAGAGAGTGGGTGAACTGTCCTGAGTGTTAAATGCATTCACTTCCACTCAGAAAATTACCAGGTAAATCCATGGTTTCACCTGCAAATCTTTCTGTGGAGACTGCATGACCTTCTGTCACGTTGCTCATGTCAAAGTAAGGTGTTCAGCAGTGAACTGCTGCTTCAGGAGGCTACGTGAACTCATTACTTGGATGTAGGGTGTTTCTATGAACACCAGCATAACTCTCAATCACAGATCTAATAGGGTCTTTCTTAAATTTGGTATGCTTTTCCTTCAGGCTGTGATGAGAAAACCAATTTCTCTTTACAGCTTCCCTTTCTTCACTCACTCTCTTTAGGAATGCCCTACGTTACTCACAGAGGACAGTCGCTTTCGTCTGATGTGCTCTGTGTTATCGCTGGAGGGAGAAGAAGAGAAACAGATATTAGTGCATAAACTAGACCGAGATGTATTTCTTGAACAGCGCTGCCAAAATTCTAGGTTAATAATTCAAATTCTCCTTTATTTTTACAAGTGCAATATTACATAAAGAAGCTTGCTTGGAACAGATCATTTCAGCACTAGCTCCCAGAAACAAGCCTTGTAAAATTCAGCATATTCTGCTCCAGCTCCTGTGGTCAGTCTCCAGACAATCCACTACTGTAAAACCTCCTCAAGCTTTCCTACAGCTGATCAAATAAACTTGCAGTTCTTCACGATGGACAGCTTTTCATTCACTCCAAGTACACTCCAAGAAGCATTTTCCATCTAAAAGATTATAGTTAAATGACAGTAAGATCCTTATGAAGTTTCAACTTACTTCTCCACGTTAGAGTCCAAGTAAATTTTGTCCATTTCTGCAAGAAGTGTTTCTCCTATAAAACACAGTACTGAAATCCAACAGTATTAATGAATGACAGTAAGAATGTTACATACAGCACAACTAGATACTAGCCTCAGTAAGTTGGTGTAATTTTTCTCTTTCTTTCTTTAGTCATGGGAATTCACTGATGTTTAATAGACCTCTCAAGTCCATGTTTTCTATTGCATATCATATTATAAGTCAACTGTGCCAAGAGTTTGAGTTTTACTGTCCAGGCATCCTTCTGTTTAAAATTAAGATTCTGGTAATTGCTGGTAAATATCACCAAGGCTTCTACAATACAAAGTTTGCTTTGATACACACTACAATGCTTCACCCACTACTGCCTCTCCACCTTCCTGCCATAATATCTTGTATCTTACCATCTAGAACGCATATTAAAAACCACAGGAGGAGACAGTGAGTTAACCCACACTGTGAGGATGCCTGTTTTTAACACAGACTCAATGTCACCTAATGTTTCTTGTAAAGCACTACGAATTTCAAAGCTACGATTACCAGCTAATATTCCTCATAACCTCAGTTTCTCGTGGACCTGAAGATCACAAAACACTGTACCATCGAACCAATAACAAATACCACTGTGTGCAATTTGCTTTGCTATTTCCTAGATTTCAGTGGTATTTATCGACATTTATACCTCCATCAATCGCCTTGCAAAGGATATTTACATGACAGCTATACGTAATCTGACAACAGTTACCACAGTACTTCATTTTCCTTTCCCTGAGCCTCAACAGTGTCTATAGAATCATAGAATGGCTTGGGTTGGAAGGGACCCCAAGGATCACCAAGTTCCAATCCCCCTGCCACAGGCAGGGCCACCAACCTCCAGATCTGGTACTAGACCAGGCTGCCCAAGCCCCATCCAACCTGGTCCTGAACACCTCCAGGGACAGAGTATCCACAACCTCTCTGGGCAGCTGTTCCAGCACCTCACCACTCTCTCTGTGAAGAACTTCTCCCTGACATCCAATCTAAACCTTCCATCCTTGAGTTTAAAACCATTCCCCCTTGTCCTATCACTGTCAACCCTTGTAAAAAGCTGATTCCCCTCCTGTTTATAATCCCCTTTTAAATACTGGAAAGCTGCAATGAGGTGTCCTTGCAGCCTTCTCTTCTCCAGGCTGAACAAGCCCAGCTCCCTCAGCCAATCTTCACAGAGGAGGTGTTCCAGCCTTCTGATCATCTTTGTGGCCCTCCCCTGGACCGTCTCCAGCAGCTCCACATCCCTCCTGTACTGGGGGCCCCAGATCTGGACACAGTACTGCAGATGGGGCCTCTCAAAGGCAGAGTAAGAGGGACAATCACCTCCCTGTCCCTGCTGGCCACCCCTCTTCTGATGGAGCCCAGGATACGGCTGGCCTTCCTTCTTTAGAGAAACCCTTACTTAAGAAAGGATTAAGTGAACTGTAAATATATATATATATATTTTACAATAGAGAGATCTGCACAGAACAGCCCAGCTTTTTCATTTCATAGAATCACAGAGGTCGAAAAAGCCCTCAGGAGATGATCCAGCCCAACAATCTGCTCAAAAGTACAGCTTGCCTCCTCCAGTTTTCAGTGCCTCCAGAGATGGAGACTCCACCACTCTTCTGTTCCACCTTCACTACATTTTTTTCTCATGCTTGAGTGAAATTTCTGGTAGCCCAGTTTGTGCCCATTGCCATTTGCCCCTTCAAAGCTAAGAGAAGTCTGGCTCCTTTAAACTCTCCCATCAGGTATTTATAAATATTGGTAAATTCTCCCAGTAAGAAACACCCTTTGCTTTCCACCAAGACAGTCACCTCTGCATTGGCAGCATTTAAACCACAAACCAACAAACAGCAACTCTCACTTCCAAAGCCAAAACTAAGCTTTATGTAGGGAAAAGAAAGCTCTAGATTTAGCAAAATGCTAAATCACATAAAATGCCATGCTGTGGAGAAGTGGAGGTCTTCCCCCTGCTAACAGCGATAGGACAAAAGGTGATGGCCTCACATTTTGCACCAGGGGAGGTTCAGGTTGGATATTAGGAAACATTCCTTCTCAGAAAGAGTGATGAGGCACTGGCACAGCTGCCCAGGGTGGTGGTAGAGTCACCATCCCTGTGGGCGTTCAAGGAACATGGAGTTGTGGCACTGAAGGACGTGGTCATTGGGCATGGTGGGAGTGGGTTGGTGGTTGGACTCGGTGATCTTAGGCATCTTCTCCAACCTTAATGGTTCTACATTCTAACTTTTCAGAAATGCCAGTTTGCTCAAAGGCACAATGAGAAAACTTAACTAAAGGATTGTTTTTCCAGCAAACTTCTGTTCACTTAAACGGAAAACAAACAGTATTGTGAAGACAGCGTTAAGCCTGAAAGCGTAATAAATAAGAGCCAGAGAAACGCCTTCCATAGGGACATTTGACTGGTACATAGAAAGCTGATTCGTTGAAAACAAGCTTATTCATTCCTTGTTTCGTTTTTGCAAGGTAATTCTCAGCACCAAAGAGGTGCCAGGTTCACATCAGAAGTAGGAAACCAAGGAAAGCCCTGGCTTTCAGGGCCCACAGCCCTGAGACCTGTGATCCAGGTGGGCATCCCACAGGGCCCCATTTGCTTTTCTCCTCCCTCTGCCACCAAGGAGAATGTTGACAATCCCAGAGAGACTCCAACTGCCAATTCACACTCCACTACCGCTTACATCAGCGTGAACCCTCCGGAGCTGGCCACGACCCCACCCATCGGGCGGTTTTAGCGAGGCTCCCTCCGTCTCCAGGCCGCTTCAGCTCCGAGCGCGCCCAAATCTCCTCAGCCCCTTTCACCCCGCCCCAACAGCCCCCACCTCAGGCAGCCCCGAGCTCCCCCGGCTTCTTCACGCCTTCCCCCCGCTGCTCGGCCGCTCTCACTCACCATTCACGGCCGCTCTCCGGTGCTGACCTCCGGCCCCGCAGCGCCCATGGAGCTGAGTCGCCGCTGCCGCCTCACTATTCAAACCTAACCGCCGCGCCTGCGCGCCGCGCCAAACCGCCGTCCTGGCGGCAACGCCGTACAGCATGGCGCCCCCCAGCGCTCCGTACGACATGGCGGCCTCCGCGCTGTCAGCCCGCTGCCTGCCATTTCGCTGTTAGCCTTCACCGGCGCCCACCGCACTTGGAGCGATGAGGCTGGCGACTCAGCAGCATCCAGGCGGCGCGAGGCCGCTCTGTTTTGAGCTGTCACCTCACTCTGCGTTCTTCCCACAAAAGGACGGCAGGCGCCATCTCGCAGAGCGAGGTGAATGGGAGACGATGCCAGGAGCCATTGGCGCAGTTTCTTATAGGCTATGCGAGAAACAGGGTTCTCGTGACGAGGTGGCCGAGTGGTTAAGGCGATGGACTGCTAATCCATTGTGCTCTGCACGCGTGGGTTCGAATCCCATCCTCGTCGATAAGGTTTTTTCCCCCTTATTATTTCCTTTCTTTTTCCCCGTCTATTTATTTATTTATTATTAATTTTTTTTCGCCTCACAGGCTGCGCGCCAACGCTGGCCCCAGGCCCGCTGCGGGCATGGCCGTCAGCCCCGTGCCTCCCTCCCGCCGCTTGGGGCCGCCCGGGGCCCGCCTCCCGCAGGGCGGGAAGAGCTGTGAGGGGGGGCGGCTGCGCAGCGGCCTCTCAAGCCCGTCTGTGAGGGAACAGCCGCCAAAATCCCGTTTTACAGTCCAGAGGGGCGGATTTAGGCTTTCCTAGTCCTCAGTGGGAGCTTGGAGTAAAGAAATATTTGCAAAAGAGGGCTGAGGGAGCTCCAAAACAATCCCAGCGCCTCACTGTGCAGGTTCACTTTGGAGAAAGAACAGTTGCAATAGGGCCTTTTTTTTTCTTTTCAGTGGAGTTATCAAGATTTTAAAGCATAAATTGTCACTAAGAGATCCTCTACATCAAGAGTTAAGTTTTTAAAATGGCACCTGTGAGGGCAGTTACAACAGCTGGAAAAGCGTGGCTGTGTGGAAGTTTGGCCCCTTGGTCAGGTTTGGGTTGGTTCTCACACAGCATTTACCTCAGACAAACCATTGGGTGTTTCTAACAGTCATGCTTTCACTGCTAGAAAAACAGCAAATGCTAACATTTGTGTGTTTACAGCAGGACCTGATAGAAATTGGGCAGCTGTGCAGTGTGAAACCATCAGCCCTGAACTCCAATGTGACACAATGAGTCCCTTCCAACTTGGGATAGTCTGTGTTAACTACAGCCATTAGGGTTAGCCAGAAATAGAGAAGCATGGCGCTGAGCTGTGGATTTCACGTTAGACCCTTCCGCCCCCCAGCCTCCAAACATTGGCACAAGTCAATAAAATCCCTCTCCTTTGCTTGTTTCTTGCAAAGAACAGGGGGAAAAGGACACTACAACTTAAACTTTGACATGGCCTCAGTTAAAACTCAGTTGCCCCTAAACCCCACTATTTTTCCTTATGTATCTAGAGCTAGTAGCAGTTACACACGTTCTTATTCTAAAGGCACCTCTTCCATTTTTGTTATATGAAATATGTATGTGTATGAAAAAACATATGACAGTATTCACACGCAGGGGAGCTTTTACTTCCTTTGTTTAACAAACTGCCTGCAGATAAATGCTAGACTAGGCCCTAATACATGATGGCAGTTTAAAAAAAATAAACAAACCACAAGACACGCTTGTATAGAATCACAAGAGTCCATTAGCAAGAAGTGGAAGAGCATAGCTCAAGGCTGAGCAAACTCTTACAAAATCATTCCACAGCTGCATGCAAGAGGACGGAAAAAAAAACAAAACACTCTGCAGCTTTGGAATAGTGGAAGAAATAAGCACTTTTTAATTCTATTTTGGTGCACAAGTCCTGGTAACATCATAAGGTATCAAGTGATTTTTGGAGCCTTGCCCAAGAGGTTGGTTATTCATGTGGCCTGGGAAACCTTAATCCTGCAGCATTTGTCCCTAGCACCCCACTCAAGGGCAGATGTGAAGCAGAGGTTCTCCAGTGTGTCTCAGGGGGCTGAGAGGCAATACAGCTTCCCATAGCACAGCATGACTATGAGAGATTATGAGGAGAGATCATCTGTACACCAGCAGGTCTGTTGCTGTGCTTGCTGAAGATCATCAGGTCTTCTGGATTTCTTCATTCACCTAGAAAAAAGGTTTCTAAAATATTAAAGAAGTGTAGAACCCTATGCACACACCTTACGTGAATGGGTGCAAAGGACCCCAAAATATACAGCTCTTACCAGGAAATTTTTTTGATTGTCTGCAGCTAAAGCTGGTAATTAAATTAGAAAAGGGGAAAAAAAAACTAAACACTTGAGACAATACAATGTTTGCAATCACCCTTCTAGAAGCCAAGAAGCAACGATATACAAACACTGATAAAAATCAGAACTATACTGATATTTATCATACCAGAAATGTTACTATAAAATGTATTTTAAAAAAAAAACAACTATAAAATAGCTTTTATTTTTCTTTAAAGACAAACGTTACCTTGAAGCACAGATGAAGCAACATTAAAAACAAATACATGCCATTCCAAAACAATCTGCCTATAGTACAGCTAAAAAAAGTGAGAATTGGTAGACTGACCTCTCTATGTTGGATTTTCTTCTCACATATGGAGGTATTTTCACTGAGGGTTACAGATAATAGATAATAGATTTCTCAAAAGAAAGATTCTGGATGTTTCTGAGAAGGCAAAAAATGACGCATCACAAGGGATAGAGCAGAATATGAAGGCAAAAATCTACTGCATCAGTTCCCTTGTAAATCTCAGAAGGGTAAAACCTTGGGACTAGTACCTTCAAAAATATACACAGATCAGTTCCCTGAGTTACTAAGCTTAAATAAAGTAATTGTACGAAGGAATTCTGTAAGAGCAATTTCAAAGCAAAGTTGCTGACAAACAGTAAACAACTCAGCTTCACAGCACTCTCTGGTGTGACTTACAGCATTCTCAATTTTAAAATCAGCTTGACAGTAAAATCAAAGTACAAATAAAGTTTTATGTATGACACCCAGTATATTGAACATCATAGCAGCTCCTACTGTACAGTACAAGAACAACACAGAGCAGATAGAGAGAAAAAACATCCGTTGCTTAATTTAAGTGTATGTACTAAATGATCTGCATAGATAACTAACAGCAGACCCAAAACAGATTGAGGTGAGAGGCCAAGCTGCCTGTGCCAAGGGATCCCCAGGTGTTCACTAAAGGGCAATGTGATTCTAGTGCCATAACCCCATCTTCCTGCCTTTTTACAGCTACTGTTAACAGCCAGGACAATCCACCAGCCACAACCAGTCTTCCCAGCCCATCTCAATTCACAGGCAGTTTGTTCACCTCAACCACAACCAAAGCTTTAGGCCTTTACAAGGCTTTTCTGGCCGTGCTGGAACCATGTCCATAGATGTCACGTCCTCTGTCACTCCTCCCAGTCCTCCATTGCCCATTCAGGCATCTTGGAGCAATAGTCAAACCCCGCTCCCTTATAGCGCAAGGCGTGTAGGTACATCACCAGCTCCTTGGGAGATGGGTCCCGCCTTGTTATTTTACACTCCACACATAAAGGGTCCCTCTCTTCTGAACTCTTTTCTCCTGTTTGCCTACCCTCATTTTCACATGAGCCCAGTTCTGTATTTTTTCCAAGTGTTTCTAGGTTGGTATTGAAGTTCAGCGGGTAAGCTGCTATTTCTTCTGTCTCAGAACCCTTGATGTCCTCAGCCAGGCAGGAGTTCTCACTTATAGGATCAGCCTGCACAGATTCTGTGCACTCACTTGAATTTCCAGAGTAATTGTTTTCTGCATTAGAATTCAAGTCCTCCTCTGAGATACCCAAGATATCCAGGCTTTGTTTGGAACGATGCTCCTCCACCAGCGCCTTAAGGAGCTCTTCATCTGTCTTACCAATCTTTCCACCTTTGCCCTTTTCAGGGCCCCAGGCTTCCATATTATAGATGGGATCGTTGACAATAGGGTATCCTAAGTACTGCAAATGGACCCGGATCTGGTGTGTCCGCCCCGTACGTGGAAGACACTTCACCACGCTGCTCTTGCCATTGTAACTGAGTCTCTGGAAGATGGTTTTGCAGCATTTCCCTTTGGGGTCCACACGGCACACTCCCACTTTGTAAGAAACAACCAGGATGGGCTCTTCACAGACCACTTCATGCTCTGGGAACTCCCCCACCACGCGACAGACGTACTCTTTTTCCAGCTATGGGGAGAAGGAAGAGAGATGGTCAGAGCAGAACACTGTCTCTGGGTCTGATTACACTTGAGTCTCATCCTAGTTAGTTCTCTCTTTTATCAAAGACTTTTGTAGCTAATCTACTCCCTAAGTTTTATTACAGCTGAACAGGAAAGAAAAAAACGTCAGCTATGTACCCAAACTCATCTCACACTTTCTCCAACTGGTTGGGAATTCAAGAACCAAGCCTGGACTACTTCCCTCATATTAAATTCAAGAGTCGCCTCTCAGTGCTTTGAATTGTGACCTTGGTTTCAGTGCATTTAAACAAATCCCGGGAGCTTGTACCCTACAGCTATGGTTGTTTGGCTTGAGAGCCAGTGGAAATAGAAATGAGAGAAACTTCTTAAATCTTAAAGTGAAAGAAGGCATTACATGACTTACAGATTTCTGATGATAAATGAAACCGCCCTCTAACCACCTGATAGACTAGATGACCCCTAAAGGTCCATTCCAGCCCAAACCATCCCGTGGTTCTGTCCACAACCTCACAGGGATACAGTCCCCTTTCAATACTACCAGAATCCCTTACATTTTTGCTCAGCCTTTTTCTCTCCAATCCTTCCACCCTCAGTACAACTAGATGACCGTAAGCAGTTCCGCAAACTCAGGCTTGTTTAAACCAAAAACTTCCCTGACTTTTTGACTTAACCTTTTTCAAGAACATACCACACAAGAAAACCCGACAAAGACTCTCACCTGCCTCTCCCGAACCTGCTCATCAATCCTCTTGGATACGTCCGCCGTCTTGGCAAACATAAGCACTCCCGAGGTCATGCGATCCAGGCGGTGAATGGTGTGCAGTTCCTTCAGGTCGTGCTCTTTGCCGAGGATGAAGATGACGGTGTTGTGACGAAAACTGCCGCAGGGATGCACGGGAAAAGAGGACGGTTTGTCTACAACCACCACCTCATCATTCTCCACCAGGATTTGGATAGGCTGGGCAGTGACGGGAGGCTCGTGGCGATGCACCGTATTCCTGAGAAAATCGTTATTCTGCAAAGAAAACAAGCAGTTATCACAGAATCACAGAATAGTTGGGTTGGGAGGGACCTTAAAGCACACCCAGCCACCAGCTGGTTGCTACCCAGCAAATCAGGATGGCCAGAGCCCCATCCAGCCTGGCCTTGAACACTGCCAGTGCTGGGGAACCCACAGCTCCTCTGGGCAACCAGAGAAACCACCCTATTAAAATGAATCCAACCTGCAGAGCCACCACAGAGCACACTGCACGAGGCGCTGCTCGCCGCGAGAGCCCAGCTGCGATCTCGCAGGCCGGGCTAACGGTGCGCCCACCCCACACTCGCTGCCCTAGAGACGCCACCACCGGCGGTTCCCAGCCCGGAGCCGAGCCCCCACCTTCAGCACGACGTCCAGGTCCTGCACGGGCTCCTCGTTGAGGCGGAGGCGGCCTGCGCGGGCGGCAGCGCGGTAGTAGGCGAGGGGCTGAGCGCGGAACTCGGTGCTGAAGACCTGCAGGAGGCTGCGGCCCACCCAGCGCCCTTTGCAGTAGGTGCGGAAGTCGTAGTAGTAGGGCCGCACCTTGCGCAGCCCTCCCTCGAAGTAATACGAGGTCTCGGCGAAGTGAGCCGCGCTGAAGCTCACCCCCGACCTCAGTTTCCGCGGCGGCGGCACGTAGCGCTCCCCGGCCGCCAAGCGCCGTTTCTTCGGGGCTGGAGCCGCCGTCTCCTTCTCCTCGACCACCTTCTCGACTTCGGCTTTGAGGCCGGGTCCCGGCTCGGCCATACCGCCACGAAAACACAGCGACCGCACAGCCCTATCACAGCTCCGCACCGCGGAGCGCACACACGTTCCCCACAGCGCGCCGGCGCGCCCGGGGCGCAGTGCGTGACGTCACGCCGCGCAGCCAATCGCCACGGACCGCCGCCGCGAGGCCACGCCCCCACAGCTTGGCGCCCCCGGAGGCTCCGCGAGGGAACGGGGCGAGGCCACTACCCAGGCAAGAGCGGCACCAGGTGGATTCCTGTCGACAGCAGCTCCTGCGGCGACCCTTCGCCTTCCCACTTCTCCTCGCCCACCCTAGAGAAGGACGCAATCGAGAAAGGCCCAGAGATACCCAAAAAAAAGGATTTTCTCAACTCAAAGTTTGCAGTGTTGCTACCGCAGCTTTAAGTAAGTTGACAAAGAACAGGAAGACGACACACTCTTGTAATTAAACTTGGACAAATGAGGGTAGGTCATTGCATTGTGTCTTATTTTTCTCCAAGCATGAGGCAGAGCAGTCAATATTAAAGAGTTTTTTTTAGTGAAGTTTTAAGTACGCCTGTATGCTTTTGGAATTCTCTGTGAATAGATGTTATTTGTAGCTTAACAGAGAGCATATCTGGAATTATCTGGATCAAATCCCTGGAACCAGACACTGCCTCCAACAGCATCTGCTGGAGAAATCCTTTTTCTCCATTCCTCCATAACAAGCTCATTAAAGCAGCACTAAGTGCATCCACTGATAAAGCTTCCACTCAAAAAGCAAAACCGTACAGACCATCTACAGCCACAAGTCCCACTCATGAACTTTCTGAGGTGACTTTAGAGATATCCTTCCATCTGTCAAAATTCATCCCTGAGGCAAAGAAAACAACAGTTACTGCCACGAATTTGCCTTCAGTTCAGTGACAGAATTCAACAGGGTTCAAGTCTTCAGTCTGCAATCCCTATCTAATAGAAAATGCATTCTACTCTCCTGCTGTGACTTCCTAGCCAAGCCTCTTTCTTCTGACTTCTACAAACGGCATCTGCCAGGAATCCAGGATCTCTCAGCAAAGCCAGCAGTCAAGGAGAACAAGCCCACAAGGAGAGCTGGGAGGAGAAACGCTGCTCAAGGGAGAAGAAATGTTTACCGAGGCCACTGCTTTTCCTTATCTGTCAGAGGAACGTAGATCACACCCATCAGTTGGGTTTCAATTATCTGCCCATCGCTGGTTTTGTCGTATTGCATCAGGACTTGGTTGGCACCTTCAGGACCGACAGGCAGTATCAGCCGTCCTCCTGGCTTCAGTTCGTTCAGCAGCTGGAAAGCAGAGAAATCAGAATCAGCAGAGCCAAAAAAAAAAAAANCAGAGAAACGCCTTCCATAGGGACATTTGACTGGTACATAGAAAGCTGATTCGTTGAAAACAAGTTTATTCATTCCTTGTTTCGTTTTTGCAAGGTAATTCTCAGCACCAAAGAGGTGCCAGGTTCACATCAGAAGTAGGAAACCAAGGAAAGCCCTGGCTTTCAGGGCCCACAGCCCTGAGACCTGTGATCCAGGTGGGCATCCCACAGGGCCCCATTTGCTTTTCTCCTCCCTCTGCCACCAAGGAGAATGTTGACAATCCCAGAGAGACTCCAACTGCCAATTCACACTCCACTACCGCTTACATCAGCGTGAACCCTCCGGAGCTGGCCACGACCCCACCCATCGGGCGGTTTTAGCGAGGCTCCCTCCGTCACCAGGCCGCATCAGCTCCGAGCGCGCCCAAATCTCCTCAGCCCCTTTCACCCCGCCCCAACAGCCCCCACCTCAGGCAGCCCCGAGCTCCCCCGGCTTCTTCACGCCTTCCCCCCGCTGCTCGGCCGCTCTCACTCACCATTCACGGCCGCTCTCCGGTGCTGACCTCCGGCCCCGCAGCGCCCATGGAGCTGAGTCGCCGCTGCCGCCTCACAATTCAAACCTAACCGCCGCGCCTGCGCGCCGCGCCAAACCGCCGTCCTGGCGGCAACGCCGTACAGCATGGCGCCCCCCAGCGCTCCGTACGACATGGCGGCCTCCGCGCTGTCAGCCCGCTGCCTGCCATTTCGCTGTTAGCCTTCACCGGCGCCCACCGCACTAGGAGCGATGAGGCTGGCGACTCAGCAGCATCCAGGCGGCGCGAGGCCGCTCTGTTTTGAGCTATCACCTCACTCTGCGTTCTTCCCACAAAAGGACGGCAGGCGCCATCTCGCAGAGCGAGGTGAATGGGAGACGATGCCAGGAGCCATTGGCGCAGTTTCTTATAGGCTATGCGAGAAACAGGGTTCTCGTGACGAGGTGGCCGAGTGGTTAAGGCGATGGACTGCTAATCCATTGTGCTCTGCACGCGTGGGTTCGAATCCCATCCTCGTCGATAAGGTTTTTTCCCCCTTATTTTTNGGCAACAAACCAGCCAAGCTTGCCAGCTCCAAGTAAAACAGCCTGAGAAGTAAGGTACCAGTGGTTCCCTCATTAATAACTGTATCGTAGCTCCTGGTGAAGGCATGCAACTGTATCCTTAACTCCTACCTCCTGTGGTACTGTTGGTGCTGCTGCTCCAACGTGGATGGCATCGTAAGGAGCCTCTTCAGGGTACCCCTGCCTGCCATCTCCAACTGCAGGAGGAAATGACTTTTGTTCAGACAGCTTCACACAAAAATCAATCTAAATCCTTTCCACTGAACACTAGAGTAGGAAAACTTTGTAGCAAGACTGCAATCTGAATTCCCAAATCAGAACACTGACCTGTCTGCTAAAAACATAGCACTGGCTTATAAAAACCAGGAGAGATTTCTAGAATTGCCAAAGGCCTTTAAGTAACACAGTGGCTTTGTGGAGTCTTGAGATCCCAGACACTGAAGGAGCTGACTCAAGTTAAAATAAAACAAATAAAGGGAGACAAAAAACGGTGTGTGCAGACCTGCTCAAAGAAACCAAACCCTGGATGTGGTACAACCACTCTCCTCTGAAGAACACCTCTTTCTGAAATAAGATAGGCACTACACATTTAGAAGTAAGGCATATGATAGACTGCCCACAGCAGTGAATGCTATTTGCTTATATCCTAGAGTTCAAGTCAGCATTACACTGTGCTTACTTAGCCAGGGGTTTCTACCAACAGGTAGAAAGCAGCAACGCAAACTGGAACAATTGCTTCAACAAGCAGAGCTCTGCTGACAGCCAGAGCTAATGCACATTCACAGGAGAGAAGCACCCAGGGAGCTCACCCACGAGTTTCACACGGCCAGAGCTGAGCAAAGTCGGATCATCTTCTTTGACGTTTCTGATGGACTCATTTACCAGCTCCTTGATGTGTTCTACGCCCACAGCTTTCCCTGTTGGGCCTACCTAAAAAGGAAACAGCAAACATACACCTATATACCTCCCAATACACAGAAATACAGATATACTTTGTACATCCTGTATGTACAGAGACTCATTTTATATGACAAGATACTGTGGGGACTGGAGTATTTCCAAAAAGAAACTTAAGAGCAGTCTCAGAACAAGAAGGTGCAAACACTGTGACGTGTTGGTTTTAAGGCTGAATAGTCCCAGTTACATTAGCAGATACAATATCCACTCTAGAAATGATTGCATTTGTCATTACTACAAGCTAGCTTGTAGGAAGAGTTCACACCTTCCCTCTGCGCTCTCCATGCCAGCTATGGCAAGCTACCTGTCCTGGTGCACCTTGCTTGCTAGGAATGCAGTCCTGTGAGCTTACCATCCTGGCAAAGCAAGCTGTAAGATATCCACTTCCAGACCCAACATCCAGTGCTTTTGCACCTTCCACAAGCTGATCCTTCAGCAGTTCCAGCGCATGGGCATGCTGTGTGGGTACAAACACAGGAGCGTGAAACATCCCACTCTACTTTCTTCCTCCTGCAGCTTTTCATTATGTTGTTGTTTCATGCATTTGGTGCTCAGCTTTAAACACAGCACACCAAGCATTTTGTCTGACACGTGCTGAGTGAGTGAAGCTTTCATCTTTGACATCTTACAGAACAGCATTGAGGAAAAGGTTCAGCAATAATACGTGAAGCAGCAGAAAGAACAATCTCATGCAACAGCTAGACAACATTAACAGTTAGCCTTAGTTACATGGCATTTCTACCAGACCACGCTTTTAAAGCGATATTAAGACATTTTACATACATAGTACTTAAAGAAACAGTCTTGATAACCATGCACACGGGACCTTTTTCACCTTTCTGCTTTAGTAATTAAGCACAATTAAAAAACAAAAGAGGAGGAGGTACAAACAATTTCCTTAATTTCTGGTAAAAGCAGAAAGTTTTATCTCACCATATGTGGGGCACTGATTGTAGCCTTGTATCCTAAAAGGAAGCCAGGTGACAAAAATTACGTGACAGAGAAGAGACAGTGAAAAGGTTCAAATAATTAACACCTCCCTCCCCATTCCCTAAAAACATGAAAACATTTAGCTTTTGCCTCATTAAAGCACTTCATTGGCTCATAATCTCCTCCTGTAGGATAACGAAGGAGACCAAGATAACTTTACACTGCTTCAGTTCTCAACTACTCCAGCTTCTAGCCCCCAGCTCGCTCATCAAAACGCTCTGCAACTATCACAGGCTGTGCTTGTTTCTATTACACCAGTCGAATTCAGGGCAAACAATACACGTTTTGAACAGTCTGTACTGTTCTTTCCTCTGGATCCCACTGTTGAAATATGGATGAGAGCTGCTCTTCTCGACCTGTCTTAAAAGCTCACCCACCGCTTTGGTGAGAGTGCTTCCAGCACACAGAACTCAGAGCGACCTCAAGCCCCTCTGCCATCGTGCCTAGCACGATCAGTGTGAACACCATACAGATGAAGCTGCTCACCAATAGATTGAGGGGAATCCATGTACGGGAAATACTTGATGTAGTGACCTCTGTCAGTAGCTAGCAACACATCGAAGACCCGCTGCGATTTAATGATTCCTTTTTCTGGAAGATGGACAAAAACAGAGAAAGGACTTTAATACACGATAGCAAGTCGAAGTCCAACCACCAGCACACCCGGAATACCCGCAGCCAGCCCCGAACACGCGCTCTGCACTCACTGTACAGGTTGTTGACCAGCTCGGGGTGCGTCTTCCCGCTGGAGGTCCAGGCCATGCTTCTGGAGAACAGCAGTCCCATGAGTGCCAACGTCACGCAGGGCAGCAGGCGACTCATCCCACGGCCGGCCTAGCGACAGGAGCACCCCACAGCTCAACGCTTTCTTATTTTAAACTCCTGCACCCTCCCCCCGCAGCTCCCCGCGGTACCAGCACTCACCGCGCAGCCGCACCGGGCCCCGCTGCCCGTTGCCAGGTTTAACAGCTCCCTCGCCTGCGCTGCGCAAGAAAACTTCCGCCCTTTGCCAAGATGGCGCCGCAGCGGAGTCACTCTCCCCTCAAGCCTTCAGCCTATACCCCGCCCCTTCGCTGTCAGGCCGCGACTGGTTAGCAGGAAAACTTCCGCCCTTTTCCAAGATGGAGCCAAAGAAGCGTCACTCTACCCTCACGCCTCCTGACTATTCCCCGCCCCATTGCTTCCGGCGGAACGCGGTGACTGGTTAAAATCGGAGATCGGAGCGTGGTGATTGGCTGAGCTCAGGTGACAATCGGCGCTCTACCAGAAGTCGCTGTGGCTTCCCGTGTTGGTGGTGCTGAGGCGTGGGGTGACAGTTGGAGCGGTGCTGCTGTGACCTGGACAACCGCATCCTGGAGAGCAGTGGTGACAGGAGACGAGGGTGCGGGGACAGGACTGGGTGGGGCAGGGGGTGCCGGAACACTGCGGCCTAACACCATGAGAGCTCCTAGGGCCCTGAAGCGTGTAAATGTTGCGTTCTGAGGGTAGGCTTCCCCGGAGCTATGAAATGTCCCCTCAGTTCTCCACTGGGGTGGTTTGGGCTGTGGGTGGCGAGAAGCAGAGAGACACTGAGTCGTTCTCAGCGTGTGCCATTTGTCACCCCTCCAGGCCTTCATGATGAGAATGATTGAGAGCGTCGACTCTGTGGTTACCAGGCCCAGCGAGGACCTCTGGGCTGAAATCTGCTCGTGTCTGCCACATCCAGACCAGAAAGATGCCAGCGAGGCCTTCACCGACTCATTCCTGGATTCCTACACCAACGGAGGAAGCCAGGACAATGGGGTCCCTTCCCAACCAAATCCAAAGCCCTGGGCACCCCTGAACGACTCAGAGGTGTATTTAGCATCCCTAGGTGAGTGTTGGGTAAGGCTTTGGGTGCTCCATTGGCTGAGGTGCCTGCTGACAACTGTGGCATCAGCGGTGCTCACATCTCTAGTTGGTTTTTCCAGCTTGGAAGTACTCAGCAGAGCTCCACACTCAGTTACTGCAAGTGCATTAGTGGAATTGAGAAACACAGCTGGAGCTTGTCATAGAATAAAATGGCTTAGCTTGGAAGAGACCTTAAAGCCCATCCAGTTCCAGTGCCCTGCCGTGTGCAAGATTGCCATCCATCAGATCAAGCCTTGGGACTTGATGGCATGATGGATGGACACATCCTTTGGGCAGCTTGTGTCAGGGTCCCACCACCCTCTGAGTAAGGAATTTCTTCCTAACATCTAACCTAAATCTCTCCTCTTTTACCTCTTTTAGTTTAAAGCCGTTCCTCCTTGTCCTATCACTATTACACTGCATAAAGAGTTGGTCCCCCTCTTGCTCATAAGCTCCCCTCGAGTACTGGAAGGCCACAGTGAGGCCTCCACCGAGCCTTCTCTTCTTCAGGCTGAACAAGCCCAATTCACTCAACCTTTCTTCATAAATTTCTTCAGCTCTTCCATGGGAAGGAACTCTTTATCAAGTATAAACCAAATCTATATATTTTTTCCTGTATCTTTCTTCAAATAGCATGTATTTCCATTGTTGTTGACTCAGGAAGAGGAAACGAGTTTTGAACTCGTTGTAAGCCTTTGTGTTAATGTGTTGCCACCATTTGTCTCCAGAGGCTCCAAGAAATAATGAGATGTTGCTGAGTGTAAAGGAAAAAAATGAAATAATTGTGAGCTGTTTTTGGGGGGAGGCAGGGAATCAGGAAGGATGCTTTTTAAATAATGCTTGCTGGAATCCCTGTTCTAGCATAACAGTATGGCAGATTGTACAGATAATGTCAGTGCTATTGCTTAATTCCTGCATAATCTATAAGACCATAAATTGATTGGTAGCTGTGTAAAAGCCAATAGAAATATGTGATATGGGGGAAGGTAAGGTTACCAGTATTGGAGCCAACATCGTAGCGCAGCTAAAAGCAGCACTCATTATCTCTAAGGCCATGGAATTAGCCACCTTGTTTTAAATATTTCCTGATCAATTCGTGTTGTACAACAGCATTCAGCTCCGGGAAGGATGCTCCTGCTGCCTGTTAGGAGAAGCCTTTGGGGCTCCTCTGTGCTCTAACAGTTGGGCTGCTACTCATCCAGTCGTAGTGAAACATTCAATGTTGTGGCTCTAGTCCGCTTTTTCCTTTCTGTGGAGTTATTTTTGTCTTGGGTCATTTTGTAATCTGGTTTTCAGTGCAGCCACGTACGTGCTTGGCTCACGTATGCCATTTCTGCATGCAGAAACAGGCCAGGAGAAATGGGGATGGTGTGGCAGAAGTGGGTTTTAAGCTTTTATTTCTGCCAGAGCCTCCGCTTTGACTTTGTTACTGTTTCAGACTGCTGTCTCACTGAAAGCTAAGTAGAGCTCTTGGTATCTGATCAAAGGTGCCATAGCAACGAGACAGAATTTGCTCTTCTAGTATTAATTGCTGCTGCAGTTCTAATTTGCTCAGAAAATGCTAATGGATACATTTTTACAAGCAGGCTTCAGACTAGGTCTGTATTTGTTTTCACACAGTCAGGATGAAAGCATAACACTAGCACAAAGTTTCTGTGGTGTATTCTGGTTACGACAACTTTATACCTCTGCTGGCTTGGGTTTCTACATGGCCAGGATTAGCAATTGTGGAATGGTACCATCAGCCTGTCGATATATTTGGGCAGATAATGATATTTCAGGTCTTAAGAATTGTTAGAGCCAGATACTTTCAGTGACAGCTCAATTCTGCAACACAAGGCGAGCTCCAAAAAGAGTCACAAGGAGAGCTGTCCTGTTGTGAGCTGCCACCATTAGACTAACATATCATACACTTGTTGGTAAGAAGTGTGGGTACAAGTTGATAGCTGGCCCAGTTTAAGAAAGAATCTGTTATAAAGGGATTTTGTGACTGGAGGAACTCATAAAATTTGCTTCCTTGCAGCTTTGTGTCTTGTAGATGGATTACCCTGCGTCTGGTAAGAAAGCTGTTTTCATTGTAGCCTGTGGCTGACAGACTCACAATATCACGTTCTGTTCTGAGCTGTCCTACTGATAATATTGCTGTGCTCACTGCAGTTTTTTTCACCTCAGTTTGGGCTTTGTTTGGATTTGCTACTACAGTTAGTGTGATTTCTATTCCGTGCCAATTTGCATGGACATTGTAGGAACGCAATGCATGAGATCTGTACCCTTCTGTGCAATCTCATCCAAACTCAGTGGTAAGTGGAAAAGTTATTAAGGCCTAGAAGTGGGCAGAGTGGACTGATTGCTTACGCTTTGTTTCCTTCTGAAGAGTCACCTAAAATTACATGGAGGAAATAGTGCCACGCAGACTTCAAATGCAAGAAAAAAGTTACTTAATAAAGACTAAGTATTGAAATGTTAATTTGACCTTTTAGATATGGAAGTGCAGACACTTGTGGTGGGTTTTTTTTCTTCCTCTCCCTCAGAAAAATGTAATAAAAAGCCCTGATTTGCCTCTTCACAGAGAGAAGGCTGATGAGAATCAAAGGTTTGTCTCAAGAGGTGACCTCCAAGGACATGCTGCGTACTCTGTCGCAAGCTAAGAAGGAGTGCTGGGACAGGTTCCTCCAGGAGAAGTTTGAGTCTGAATTTTACATAGAGGGACACGAATCTGATGAGAGGTAATGAGCAGGTCAATAAGGGCTTGTTACAGCTTGCAATAGGACGTTGTGACAGAAAGTCTCACTGCAACTTGTCTAGACTGACACAGGCCTTCTGAACAACTTTGGTGATGCCAGTTGGGTCTCACTAGAGGGAAACACACAGGACTGGACTTTCAAAGCTGATTACTGAATTTTTTTTGCATTCCTCCAGTAAGGAAACAACTGGAACCTCCTTGATAATTTCCCTTGCCCCTCTTGGAGTAGGGAGGGAACGTCATTTTTTTAAGGGTTAGCTTTGAACAGGGAACTTGAGACCATTCCCTGCATCTTTGTGAGGGCCTAGACAAGCACTGCTTCAGAAACAAGTGAGATCTGAAGCTCTTTCCAGGGTTGGTATCAGACCTGAGATTTGATTTCATGAGTGGTTCTCAGTTCAGTGCCTCTCTTACAGTGCTTCCTCTCTCACCCGTTACTCTTGTATAGATGATGTGTGAATTAAGATGAGAGTCCTTTCCTAGGCTGCTAAAGCAATCTACGTTCTCAATTACTTGTAATGGTCTCCATATTTCTCTTTTTTGAGCTGACATTTTTCATGATTGCTTCTATCTGAAAAAATATATATGTATCTTTCCCCCTTAAAGAAAATCTACTTAAGCTCATTTTGGAGTTCAAGTATGAGAAATAATTTGTGTTTATAATAAGTCTTAGGTTCTTTCTTTGACAGTTAACTTGATTTATATTTAAAAGCAAGTTGTAGACATAGGTTTTCTCTCTACTCTGTTTTTAAAGGCTGGGGATATTAGCCATGAAAATGTTTTCCATGCTAGACTTTGACTAAATGAAGTTCGAGGTCACCCTTGAATGGTACTGAGCTATTTGAAGCTCATCCAGCAGCGTAATTAAGCAAACCTTAACTTTTAAGTGAACAAATCATCTCAAGGGCACTACCAAGCAAAATTCTGCTCTTGTAGAAGAGCAAGAGCAAGTTAATTTTGTTGTGCAGGGATTGAATGAACTGCGTCACTTCCTGGCAGATGAGCATTCACACACATTTCAGAGTTATAGTAAGATTTAGTCAGCATTTAAACAAGGACAGAGTAGATCTTTTCCATGAGACCAGCTATTGTGAAGCAGGCCGTAGGAGATTAAGTATATTAGTATATACTTATGTACTTCTGTGGTGTTGTTAGCATTCTAGGATGTGGGTGTACTGCCTATATTTCCCCCTTAACCTTCTCTTGTCAGTCCAAATCATATCTTGTGAAGCTTTATTACTGTCTTCTCTTTTGCTGTGCCTTTGCTTTCCCTCAGCACGCTGGAGCATCTAAAGCGATGGCTGCAACCTGATAAAGTGGCCATCAATACTGAAGAGGTGCAGTGCCTCATCCCTCCAGAGTCACACGTAGAGAAACAGGAGGCTGAAGAGGAGCGTCCAGCTGCTGAGCAGTGAGATATGCAGCAGCCGTGCCTCAGAGCTGCCTCTTGTCCAACCCCATGAAGCAGTGTGCAGCAACAGTAATGATAGGAAGAGGGTGGGGTGGGTAATGAGTGCCAATTGTCAGTCATTTGAAGACAATGAGATGAAACCCAACAAGAAAACAGCGCTGGACCTCCAAGGATATTGACTGGTGTTTGTTATGGACAAGAGTGGAACAGAATATGCTGAACTGAAACCCTTTTTTGATGTATTCCCAATGTGTAGCAACCAAATTGTTCTGGCATGAATGTGAATTGTTTGTAACTCATCAGGAGGCGTATTGAACTATAGGGGAAAAAAAAAAGCAGTTGTTTAGAAGCCTCAGAAAACATAATGGTCTAGAATAGAACAGATAAAACAAGCCACTGAGTCAGTTTTTGTTCTTGTCTTGTACCTTCTTTATTACCAACTCGGTCTTTTTTCTTTCTTTCTTTCTTACAAAGCCCATTGTGTTGTTTTCTTTAATCAGACTTCACTATTTATGAGTTGTCCCTGAGCTTTACCCAAAGGAGGACAGAGGTTGTTCACCCATCTGGAATCCTAAGGGAAGCTGTCACTGCGGTTGTTAGATCGATCACAGTAATGAGATTGTAGCAACAGAAGGCCAGGTAACGTTCTTCTCCTTGTAGCCTTCCCTCCAAGAATGTCCCACTCGATTGGCCATCCAAACTGTGTTTCAGAGTGGACTGGAGGAGGAGTATTTTTACTGCTGGTCATTTTGTACCTGTTCTCATTTCCTTCAGCCTCTCCCGGAGGGGGTCAGGTGAGATCCTGTATCAGGAAAACAAGGAGTGATAACCGAGAGGCTGCAAACAGCCTTCAAACAGTTTTCATCACAAACTAGCACAGAATTACCTACGTTAAAAATATTCTAGCATAAATATATATGTACTTCATTCTGATTAACTCTGCAGAGGGTTAGTCAATAAAAGAATCCGTAGTCATGTGTGAGACCGATGCTGTCTAAGCTGTGCTTTGTCTCGGCGTTGACGCCAAAGGTCGATAGAGGGAAGCAGTGCACATCTTCTGTCAGGTAAAGCTCTTTGGACAGAAACTGGAGGGGTAGTTCTAGTAGCTTAAGCACGTTAGGTTGTTCATTCTGTAAGAAATTACGTTTTTAAAAGGAGCTTATCACCTTCATTGTTTCCTGCCTCTGCTCGGTTATAAATGTGCTGTTGTTTCATTCGCTGCTGGCTGTTATTCTGTTGCTGCCGCTTCAGTGTCACGGCTGGGTGTTTGCCCACACCGTTAGCTTTGTGCTGCAGCCACCCGCTGCAGCCTCGCCGTTCTCTAAAGCAGTCACACATAATTCTCCATTAGAACAAATGTTAACGCTGGAGAAACACGGTGAGTCACCTGAATGTCAATGATACAAGGCTGGCAAAGGATTCCTGTGTCATCTTTTAAATGCCCCCGTTAATTTATCTCTAAAAATAAGTAAGTCTGCTTTGCTGCATTCAGACACAGAGCTGTAAATGCCATCTCTCACCTGTGCTGTCAAGCTATAATGAAGGCACTTCCGAGCACTTACCAGAAATGGGATGTGCTAAGAGAGATGCACTTTCTTTTTCTGTACCCAGGCTATTTTGCAGTCGATACATTTCCTTCTTGTGATCAGCAGTGACTGAAGATGCTTTATGTTACGTTGTCTATTGCTATTAAAGCTATTTGAGCTAGAAACGTATCCATAATAACTGTACCAAAACATTTAAAGTCCCAGATCCACGTAACCTGGCTCTGCAGTGTCATATCAGCTCCACCCCCCGGCTTTGGCATGGCCAGGAAAGCTGGCGGAGGACTCTGCAGTATGGTTTTGTTACATTATCATGCTGAACGCTGGTCAGGAAGAAGCACGAGTTTTCTGCTCGTGGCTGTTAATTGATAATGTCAGCACAAGACAGTAAATTGGGTCCTGAAGCAGTGCAGGGTCGCCTTTTCAGCAGAGATTTACACCTGCCAAAACATAAGCGATAATAGATTGGCATTTAATTGGAGACCACGTCCAAATCGAGCGGTGGATCCAGCCCCATCAGTCTGCAGGCTTGCTCTGAAGGTTGTCTGACTCAGTCTAACTCAACGGGGATGTAAACATTAGGACTGAAAGAAACAATCAGCCTAAGGACAAACGGGGAGCTTAAAGATTCTGTAAGTACACAAACTATCTAGTTTTAAACTTCTGTTACGTATAAATGTTGACACCTGAGTACTCAAATCCTTCAATGCTCAAGGAAAGAGACAGCATCCACTGAAGGCCCTACACTGCAGTGTTTGGGAGAACACACGCTGGGAGCTGTCAGACAAACCACCCTTTGGGAATACTGACCTAAAGGGAATGGATTTGGGATTGATCTGTACTTAAAAACTCTTCCTTTAAGGCAGTTTTTTACAATACAGCTTAAACTGAGGATATATGGAAAGGGTGTGATGTGTGCGTCTGTCAGTGCTATGTCTGGTTTCGCTAGTGAGGACATCACTTGGAGCTGCCATGGTTTATAATAGGAAAATAAAGCTGTTGAGCTCCCAGTCAAACAAACCCTCACTGTGATGAGCAACATTTCCACTAAGGATTTCTCTTTTCCTGCCTTCCTATTGTGGCAATAATTCATACACTGGGAGATGTGCCCAACTAAACAGCAACAACAGCAACAAAGGAAGAGCTGCTGATAAGAGCAGCGTGATAGAGGAAAGCAAACCATCAGTGATGCGGTCTGAACGCGGTGTGCTCTGACTGCTACCCACAGGCACAGGCATACAGTCAAACCTGGATTGCCATCGTTAGGGTGTGAGAAACCACTCATCACATGCGTTAGCCTTTCTTATCTGTGCCTTTTAAAGACAGTTCTCAGCACAAAACGGCACTTCTCTAAACTCCAAAGTACAGGGAAAAGAGGTGGTTCACGGTGTGCTTAAAGAGACGACATCGAGCCAAAGCATGAGTTGGCAGGGCTGGGTAACGATGCTGAGAATATCCTGCTACTCTTTAACTGACAGGCCATCCAGGATTTTGAGTTAAGAGAACTGCTACAGGAGGAAAGTCCACGCTGTGAGGGCCATTTTGCTGGAAAGGTGGCCAGGATGGACATTTCCAGAAGTGAATTTGGGTGGTCTCTGCTGACAGATGCTGAACTCCTGGCACTCACAGATACTTCTAAGAGATGACCCCAACATTCATCACAAAAAGGGGATGGAAACCACAGCAAACTCATGTTCCCTGTCATCAGCCACGCGGGGTAGGTTGGCACTGGGATGTCATTGCAGACACCCCAAAATTGATCCTCCAAGGAGCACTGCTGGTTGGTGGATGAGGATTGAGCTGCAGCTTCCAAACTCATCTCTGAGACCACCAGCCTGACCTCTTGTATCCAATCAGAGCCAAAAACTCCTGGCATGGGGCAACTCAAGACTTGGAATAAGGGATTTCTCCTACAGCTCTATGGAAGTAATAAGGATTAGGTCAGAGAAGGGGCAAGGGTGTGTGGGGTGAAGCCTTGGCCAGCTTGGGGTGGATGTGTCCATCCCAGCCAGCAGCAATTCATTATTTTCTATCACGTTGAAGCTGCATCTCTCATCTAAAATGATCTTTTAAGAGCCTTCTGCTTTCCTTATCAGAATGTTCTGTGCTTTAAAATGAATGGCCGCTCCCAGCCAGGCTACAGAAGCAGATTATTTTCTTCCCGCTGAGTGTTTGGTGGGTTGAGTGCCCTTCTTTACCTCCAGCTTCAATAGCACCGATCCACGTTCATCAGACAGAGGCAAATTAACAGCCTTCTCCAACCAAAAGTCCTGATCTTGTTGAACTTCTAGGACTGCTCTGACAATTTCCATTCCTGCTACAAAAACAAATTTCTAGCAGCTGCTGCTGCTGATTTTTAATTTTCCCTTACTTAAACAAGGCACGAAGATGAAAACATCTTTCATAAGAAATCAGAGAGGGAGCTGATGGGCAGTGACCTACTTTGGGTCTGGCACCCAGACACCCAACCATGTCAAACAAGCAGCTCTGATACCCTGCGCTTCCTAACTGTGGGGTGCATGAGGATCGGTGTGTCATTCCATAACCCCAATCTATCTACAATGAGTGATCAAAACCATTGGAGACCCACTGAGGTTCTGGCTGAACTCCCACATATTTTCCGCTTTTAGTCCAATTTGGGAGGCTCTAAAATCAACCCCAGCTGCAAATAGGATTTAATTCCAAAGCCACAAATACAAATCCCCTTGGCCAGCACTTCCTGCCATTCCCAAGAGAAATCAGTCAAATCGCTTGGATCTTCTGAGTCCTCCAGCTGGAGGACCAACCCAAATTGGCTGCTGAAATCAGTCGGCAGCACGGAGACCGGTGTCTGTGTGATGAGGTGATTTTGGAGCACGTTTGGAGCTCCCCAAAACCTCCCCCTTCCTGGTCCATCGCTATGGGATCCCCATGCTGCAAGAAACCAAAGCTCGTGGCCACCAATCGGCCCCAGCCAGACATCAGCTAGCCCTCGGGGTCAACAGCCCAATGATCCCTGGCCTTAACTTCAGCTCATTGCCACCAAGTTGGTCATAACACTATTGCATAAGGAAAGGAAACAATTACAGCAGTCACTGGACATCAATATGATTCTTTGCCACTTGGCAGCCTCTCAGATCTCAGTAGAAGTCCTTTGTTATGAACTGGATCTTGTAGATGAAATCAATATCGTATGGCGTAACTACGATGCGGTGATCAACAGCCACTGAGGTTAATGCTTCCCCAGCCCTAGAATCCCTCTAAATGTTTCTAAAATCTTCATCCACACATCAGTTCACCGGGATGAAATGATTTGGGAATCATTTCCAAAGTCCACTTCCATTTCCAAGTGGGAAACCCCTCTCTGGCTGCTACAAAACAGGACGAGATGGGTGGAAAGAAGGAAGAGATATTTTAATAAAGAGATGCAGCCCCAAAACAGTAGCACTTGCACGTGCTTCAGCCTTCAGCAGTTAATAGCATTCTGTAGGTGCTGCGTAGCGTTTCATCACACCATTGTATCTCAGTGGCACTGCTACAAGGTCTTGACCTTAGCGCCAGCGCAATGGGAAGGGAACCGAGCTGGACAAAAGGGTTTCCCAGAGATCTCATTTGTGCAACAGTATCTACCCCATAAACATGAGATCCGGGGGGGAAAATAAACAGTTTTCAAGTCGTTGCCAATGCAAGTCCAGGAGAAAAAAAAAGAGCAGAAAAATGGGATGTTAGAGATGTAAGCCTTGCTCTTTGCTCTGTGAGTTCTGTTCCTCTACTCCTTCAGCTTACATTTTTGGGCACCAGTTGGGTTTGCAACCATTCTGAAGCAAAGCCTTAGCAAAGCCCTGCTGCCAAAAGGTACGCACGTGGCTCTAGCCACACATTTCTCCTCTTACATCAAGGTTTCCTTACAGGGCAACATCCCCATTGCCACCTCCCCCCCAGACCTCCTCCAGCACTGAGCTTTGAGGAGCAGATGGAGAGCCACAAAGTGGCTGCAAATAACTCCCAGTCAGAAGAAAATACGTGTTTCTGTTTGTTTCTTTGTTTATTTCCCCCCTAAGTGAATCCCCAAAGGTCTTGGCTGGCAGCCCCAGCACTCAGCACTCACATTTTTGGGGAGGTAATTTTTCCTTGCTCCATACGCAGTTCATGAGCAGCTCCATCACTTCTTCCACTGGCCTGTAAGCTCCTTCACACCGCAACCTCAAGGCCATGGGAGCCCTCTCACCACCAACTGCAGCTCTTGTATCACCCCAAAAAAGACCAAAAACAGAACGACTCCCTCTTTTTGAGGGCAAACTGTAGATCTCTTTTTTCAAAAAGCCCTTAATCACTATTTCTAGCATGAGAAAATCATCCTACCAAGCCCCAACAATGACACAGCAAAAAAAAAAGTAGCTTGGCTCATCTTTCCTAAATAAAGCTCTGCTCTGACCTATTGCATCTAACGAGGGAATTGGCTCCACCTGCCTCAACTCCTCTTCATGATTCCAGCACAACTGGAGCCTCTGCCTCTGCTTCCTTGCAGCTCCCCTGGCTTAATCTCACTCTTTGAGTGCAGGTGCTGCTGTGCACTGGGGTTCAGCCCTGTGGGGTACGTGCTATGCCCATAGCTCTGTACCATATTTTTCTCAATGGTGGCCCCCACTGGCTGGGCTATCATCACCCTATGGCTGGGCCACTCTTGTCCCCTTGGCTGGGCAGTGCTCATCCAATGGTTGGGTGCCCATTGACCCGTGGCTGGCTGCTCTCATCCTGAGGCTGTCCTTGGCCCATGGTTGCGATATCCTTGTCCCCACAGCTGGGCTGTCCTTGCCCAATGGTTGGGCATCTGTCACCCCATGGCTGCTATCACCCAATAGCCAAGCTCATCCAATGGACTCCCTCACCCCACAGCTGGGCCATACTCACCCTATGGCTGTTCTTTCCCTATGACAAGGCAACACTCACTGAACTGTCGGGTGTCCATTGCCCCATGTCTGGACTACCCTCACCCCACAGTTGAGTGTCCATCACCCCATGGTTGGGTGTCCATTGGTCCATGATTAGATGTTTACTGACACCTGGTTGGGCATCCCCTGGCCCGTGGCTGTGCCACCCTCATCCCATGGCTGCCCTCATCTCATGACTGTGCCATCCTTACTCTGTAGTTGGGTGTCCATCATCCAACAGCTGTCCTCACCCCATGGCTATGCATTCATCACCCCATGGCTGCCCTCTGTCCCAGACTGGGCTACACTCACCCCATAGTTGCCCTTGCCCTATGTCTGGACCATTCTCACACCATGGTTGGGTGTTGGGTGTCCATCACCCGATGTGGTCGTCAATTGACCTACGGTTTGGCTGTCCACCACCCCATGGCAGGACCACACACACCCCGGGTTTGAGTGTCCATTATCCCAGAGCTGGGCATCCATCCCCCCTGCCACACAGCCCCCTTCATCACCCTCTCCCTCAGGCAGAGCAGCCAAAGAGCTTCACATGGTCCCTGTACCCACACTCTCTGTTCTCCCCAACTCAGTGAAGAGACCTCCCTGCAGATCAGCAGGACAAACTTGACCATCCCCACACGTAGCAGGAATACCCACCCTGCGGGTGGGAACGCCACGCTCCTCCCCAGCTTTTAATCACGGCGCTCAGGCATCACAGCAACAATAAGGAGTGAGAGCGAGGATCACAGCAACCAGAGGACTTGCAGTGAGCAACAGCTGGTGAATGAGATGCATTTCCCCATCCTTTTGAAGCAACCAGCGAGCAGACAGATCTTGGAGCTCTCTTGGAGCCAGGCAAGCTCCGGGCAGATTACGGGTGGTGAGTGTGCTCTGCAGAGGGAGTCCAGCTTCCTTAAGGGAACAACAAAAAAATATTGATGCTGGATGGAAAGATGGAAAAATTGAAAGGTGGAAATTCAGTGGTCAGATTTGCTTCTAGTTTCCATCCAGATTTTGCTTTCCAGGGCTGGACTTTAATTATAGCACAAAGCAGAAAACTATAATATCTCTCAGTAAACTCTGGGAGTTAACTAATAAGGGGTAAGGAGGCTGTTCAGAGAGGGGAACAAAAAGGTAAATGTGCCAGCATGGGGTCCTGGGAGTAATTCTGCTTTTCCCTGCACTTTCAGGCAAAATAGATCTGCCCCCAGTTCTGCTGCTGCCAGGAGATCTGTGGCTGTGCTGGGGACAGCTTCCACATGCTCCAAGGAGGACCAAGTGCTACAGGTAATGAGCCAAAGTGATGGGGAAAGAGAGAAAGGGAGGACGGGTCTGGAGCGAACAGGGTGCCGAGTTGGCTCAGTGATGGGAAGGCAGTGCACAGGTTTTCCTCTAGAAAGGATTGTGGAGAAGTAAATATCCAAGGGGATGAAGTAATGGGAGGGGAAAAATTGGGTGGGCTGGGATGTGTTGAAGCCTCCTGCCCAGCTGTGTGGCTGGAGGCAGGGAACGGGGCTGACAGCGAGACACTGAGAGCAAGGAGTGCGGGTGCCTTTATTTCCCTGCTGCATGTCAGCTCAGGTTACTTTCAGTCCCACATCCCGAGCTGCTTTTCCCCAGCAGGCAGCTCACAGCAGCAGCAGGACTGTTCAGTTAACCACTTCCTAACCATGCTCCCTGTTTTTTCCACACCAAAGCCTCGGTGTGCTACTACAGGGACCTAAACCTTGCGGAACTAGACACTGGGGACTGGTCTTTCTGCCCAGAAGCACAACCACAGTGAGTCTCTCTCCTCTTCAGGGCCAAGCCTCGTTGGGCCCCTGCCTTGCTGAGCCCTTGTCATGGCACAGCTCCCCAATGACTCCTGGCAGAACACCTCAGCCCCTCTCTTCACAGGCCTCGACCTCTTGCTGGAGCTTAAGCCGCTCTTCATCCCCCTCTACGCCACCCTGGTGGCTGTGGCGTGCACGGGGAACCTCTTCCTCATCCTCCTCATCGCTGTCACCAAAAAGCTGCACTGCACCACCAATTTCCTCATTGGCAACCTGGCAGCAGCTGACTTCGTCATGTGCCTGGCCTGCGTCCCTCTGACTGTCTCCTACGCCTTCGAGGTGCGGGGTTGGCTCTTCGGGATGTTCATGTGCTACTTTGTCACCCTGATGCAGGCCACCACCGTGTTCGTCTCGGTGCTGTCCCTCACCGCCATCGCCATAGACCGCTACATCGTCGTGGCCTACCCCATCCGCCAGAGGATAAGCCGCAGGTCCTGCGTCTGCATCGTGGCCTGCATCTGGCTTCTCTCCATCCTGGCCTCTGTTCCCACCTCGCTGCACACGCAGTACTTGGATCTCAACGCCGTCGGCCACGACATGATCATCTGCGAGGAGTTTTGGAAGCACAAGGAGAGGGAGCGGCTGCTGTACTCGTGCCTGATGCTCCTCTTGTCCTACATGCTCCCTCTGCTGGCGGTGTCAGTCTCCTTCTGTGCCATCTCCTACCGCCTGCAGAGGAGGAATGTCCCAGGAGCTGCCTACCCGTGCCAAGACAGATGGAGCAAAACGAAGCAGAAGACCTTCCGGGTGCTCACCATCTCGGTGGTTTGCTTTGCGGTCTGCTGGCTGCCCCTCCAGGTGGTCAACTTCATCAGAGACATCGACGAGGAGTTCACCATCCTGGACAAGAGATACGTGAACGTCATCCAGGTATCGTGCCACCTGGTTGCCATGAGCTCCGCCTGCTACAACCCCTTCATCTAAGCCTCCCTCCATGACAAGTTCCGCTTCCACCTCAGCAGTTACTTCTACCGCAAGAAAAAGAGCTCCAGCATCGTGTCCTACAAGGCTTCTCGGTTCAACACCTGCTCCACACTGGCAGATGCCCCAGCCTGTCTCTCGGATAAGATAGCTGTGCAAACCAGGTTCTCTTAGCTGAACTTTCCCTACAGGCTTGCTCTTGGGCCTGGATGTAGATGCTTGTGCTTGGCAAGGAGAGCAAGCACCACGGACGGAACCAAGTCATGGGATGTCTGTCCTCAAGTAGCAGCTCTTCTGAGCAGCTCAAGGACATTTTATTCCTTGACACAAAGCACACCAGTGCAACAACAACGAACACCACAACCATGTGAAAATAGAATAATCCTGAGCAGGATTTACCTGCTAGCCCTCATAGAGACACAGTGGACACTAGTGGGTGTTTCCACATGGTCTGACTCAAGAATCAGTGTCAGTGAAACAGCTTTCACTTGCCATGTTGAAATACAACAACGTACATATATCTGGATTGATGAATGGGTGTGTAATTGGTGTGATGTAGTGTCCCATAAGCCTCAGTTTTCAGAAATGCCTACACACTGACACAGCTAAAATCTGCTTCAAAACGAGTGCTTGCTTAGTGTGCAAGGAGGAATGCTCATGCTGTACCACTGATTGTGCAGCAAGGCTGCGTATGGGATATATACACACCCTGGATCTCCAATCACAGCTTACTGTGCCAGGGGGCTGGTGCTGTAATTGCAGCACAAAGACATCTCCTTGTGGTGTATATAGGGGTGGGCAAGATGTTGGGTGCATTTAAAGAAGTCTTTGGAGTACACGCTGTCATTTTGTAGAATAAAGATTGTTCCTAAGCAACTGATAGCATTTTCTGCCTCTGGAGGAACACCAGCTCTCCCAGGCAGCACATAAAGAGCTGTCCATCTTTTCGTTTAAACTGCAGTCCATTGGTGAAAGGACAATATACATTCAGAAGTGTGCATTCTTCTGCCAGCTAGTGTGCAGGGCACACTGCCACAGCTTGTGTTGAGTGTGGGGACACTTCCATCATCTGCTTGCCTTTCTGAGTAACCTCATCTGTGTAACCTTGTCGGACAGCCCCAGTTTCTCCAGCCAGAAGTGTGCAGCCAAACAAGATGAGGCAGACAGGGCTCAAGGGAATGGAGTAGGTGATAAGAAAGGTATTAAGTTGTGTGGTTGCTGAAGAAGTCGTCCCCGTCTCCACTCAGAGTGGAGGAGCAAAGCAGTGCTCACTGCCTGGAGAACATGAGCCCAACAGTCAATCCATCCGTCCGTCCATCCATGATGAGATGGATGAACTGGCTCTTCTTGGGCAGAGGTGGGAATCCTGCTCACTGGTACTCTGATCCCAGAACTGCTGAATAAATTGTGGATTGGACTCTGGAGTCTCCAGATGCTGGTTGGACCTTAAGAGCCTCAGGCAACGAACTGCTGTTGGCTCACCTTACTGCTGAGACCTTCACAGGTCCCAGTGGCCATTCTGGAACAGGAGACAGAAACCCATCAAACACAACATAGCTCACTCTGTTGGCTTCTTGCAGCGTTCTTGTGGCTACGTAGGGTTGTGCTTAGGAACGAGGCTGAAGTATTTGTGCTGAAGGAGCAAAGCCTAGGTTGCTGCTTGTCCCTTCTGCTAATAAAGGCTTAAAAAGGCTCAGGCTGTGTGTTTGTATTGTTTTGAACCCAAAAGATAAGGCCTGCAGTCACTCCCAGAGTGCAATTTGATCCCCTTGCAGGAAAACCATCAATCTGGAAGTGTTTATCCATCACTGCCACGGGCAGCTGCTCGGAGCCTAGCTGGCAACAGGAGTTGGAGCTCCAAGGTTTTCAGGGAAGCTTTGCTATGGCACAGCTCTGCAGTTCCTTTCTTTCTTTTATTTACAGGGAAATGACTCACAATGTGCTTTCGCTCACTTGGACTTCTCGCTACAGCAGTGCCCTACCCCAGATCCACCTGAAGTTTTCCAATGGCAAATGATGGATCTCAGTATCCACTTCACACTGCTCAGATCTGGGGTGCAGTAGCCTGCTGCCCCGCAGCCTTCTGCTTGGGGAACTCTGCACAAGTGTGGGATTGTGCACTGAATCCCATTTGCCTGCACGCTGCCAGAGAGCACGTGGTGCTTGCAACAACACTCTGCTTGATGTGATTAGTTCTACATTTAATTAACTCGGGGAAAAAAAAAGGGAGATTGAAGAGTGATTAAGCCACCCAGCACTTGCATTTCCCAGCCCCGTTGTGCTGCTGAGCACAGAGGATGCCTCCGACAGGGATGAATCAGGTGGGACGCAGCAAAGAGCTCATGATCGTCTTCTTAAATTAATGCTTCTTGAAATAATCACATTCCTTCCCTGGGATTTTGGTTCGTGCTGGCTGTGCTGCATTCTCTCTCAGGTGTGTGGTGGCAGCGGAGAAGCACAGAGCTGGGAGGATAGACAGACAGATGGACAGATGGATGGATGGATGGATGGATGGACGGATGGGTGGGTGGATAGATGGGTGGATGGATGGATGGATGGACAGATGGGTGGATGGATGGATGGATGGACGGACGGATGGATGGATGGATAGATGGATGGATGGATGGATGGATGGACGGATGTGTGGACGGATAGATGGGTGAATGGATAGATGGATGGACGGATGGGTGGATGGATAGATGGGTGAATGGATGGATGGACAGATGGATTGACTGTTGGGCTCATGCTCTCCAGGCAGTGAGCACTGCTTTGCTCCTCTGAGCTTTTAGTAATGCTGCAACCACGGTTCCTCCGCTCAGCACGGTGAGCACTGCCTATGAGTCAACACCCAAAGCCAAGTCCAGCCACACGAGTGCTCAGGATGCTGGATAGTTTTTCTAGCGCTGAAGTGCTGCTTGATCCAGTTGTACTTGGTAGGCAACGTCAAACAACACAAATGCAAATAGGCCTTTTCATCTCGGATTTTCAGGCTGTGCAGCAAAGCTCATTGCAAGCAGAGGTGTTCTCTATGGCAAGGATGGCTTTGTTTTGCTGCGTGGCTTGAGAGTTTTGGGCTACTCTGGGGGAGAGGGGACTCAAAGCCTAGGATGGAAAAACCACACAAATCCTTAAAAATGTGAACAAGCCAATAGCACTTTAAAAAACCCCACAGAGTTGCTGCAGGAGTGAGCTAAAACAGCCAGGGATGTATTCCTCCCACCTTGTAATGGATGCTAGTATTTGAGTACCGTGGGGCTTGCATGTGGTTTGGGTTTGAAATAAGCGAGGCATCCCAAATAATAGAGACCTGTCCTCATTAGGAGCAAAGCTTCATGCCAGCTGGATGTCCCCAGGAGGGAAGAAGGGAGAATGTGCTCCACCTGCCTTGGCTTGCAGAGCTTCCCCTCGCTAAATGCTGCGAGGAAATCCCCAAATCCCCGTTTCACTTACAAGCAGAGCTAAACCTTTCGGCGACCTTTCCACCTCATTACGTGCCGTGAGAACTGAGGAGAGGGAGGATTTTCTCCCCCGTACCCAACTCAGGCTCTGCACAGCTCTGCTGCCCTGTTGTCCAGATGTCAAAATCCAGCTAGCAAAGCTCAGGCACGGGCAATTTTATTTTATTCTCCCTCTTGTCGTGATGAGCACTTGAAGAAGAGGCCATTTCATCATGCTGGGGACAAGTTTGGAGTCCTACTGGAGTTGAAGGACCTGCACCCCAAAGCCACAGCAAATCCTCCAAGTCAAAGAGGGATGCCATTCTGAGAGGGATGCCAACTGCTCTTGCTGTTGCACGTGTTTTCAGGCAGGAGGAAGCTTTTCCAGACGTTATGCAGATTTTTTCCCCTGTGGGATGAAGAGGTCTGGAGAATATTATCGGTGCATGGTGTTGAAAAGTGCTCGGGGCTTTACAAGGAAGGCTCTCCTCCTGCTTAGTCTCACAGCAAACAAAAGCCGTAAGCAAAATCTTTTTGACCTTTGGCTAAAGATGCAGGGAAGACAAACAGAAAAATGAGAACACATGCAATGTAAAGTCTTAAATAAGCAAATTCACTCCAGCATCAGCTCTTGTTTCCTCATCCTATTGCTCTGGAAAGCTGTAGGGACTTCTCTCTCTTTAACTCTTAGCCAGCTGGAAGGAGAGACGTAGCTGGGACATGCTGTAGCTGCTGCTGACCCAGTGGTTTCAATTATTTTTTCCTTGAACACAACAGAAAAGAAAAACAAAAAAGGAACGAGACCAGCAATGGCAGCAGATGTAGGTTCTGGTTCAGCAGTGTGCAAAGACCCAGGAGGAAGGGGCTAAGGAAGGGGCTAAGGAAGGAGAAGGATTTCCTACAGAGATAGGACTGTGGGAACGGGCAGGAATGATGACTTTCGACCACCCGTGTGTCAGTGGGTTGATCTGCTGAAGATCTTGCTGAAGATCTGCAGGTTAACAAAATCATGGTCCATAGGGTGCTGTGATGTGAAGCTCACCTTTGATCTAGTAGGTAGCCATGCTGACCATGACAGGGGCCTGGAACTGGATGTTCTTTAAGGTCCCTTCCAACCCAAACATTCTATGGTTTTATGGTCCCTCACATCCACGGCGTCACCAAAGATCCTTGTCCCCACTGAGCATGACATATTCAACCACTGTGAGAAAGGAAAAGAATGGGGCACAAAAATTGCCTGATCATTCTTTTTCACACAGAAATAAGCTCATAGAGACAGAGATGGCCGTGCTGGTAAATCCAGAACAGAAACACCCATGCTTTTTTGTGGTGTTTGGAGGCCATATGGGGTTTGCTCCTCTATGTGCCATTTACTGTCATCTATAGGATGTGGTCCAAGATGCAAACCCATTTCTTCTCAAAGGCTGCTGAGGAACACAGGACAGCTTCTTTCAAGTTTCTTACAGGAAAAAAAAATCCTCTCTTCTCCAGATGAGACAAATAAAATGGAGAGGCCTCTCTCCTGCAGGTCCCTCGGCCTTTTCTCTTTTGTCACCAACTGATGAAAATCTCTGCAGTTTCAAATCCAACTCAAACCTCTCCTAAAACCCAGGTTGAATTAGAGGCATTTACTGAAAGGGCAGATTTGGAAGGTTCTGTGCTATAGCAAGCAGTAAACAGACAAAATTGAGGATGTGCCTCTGAGTCTAGTAAATGGCAAGAATGGGGCAGTATCACAGCTCCTCTTTCCTGCAGAGTTCATCTGCACTTCCCACTATTTTGCCCCACTTAGCTTTAATTGACCTAAAAGGATGGCATTTTTACGACTTGCCTTGGGCTATCAGTCCTCCCTCCAACCAATGGTACCATAGGAAATCACAGGCTGTTACCCAGCATCAGCCCTTTCTTTCTTTCTTAATTTCCTCCCATAACAAGCTCTATTACCTCACTCTTAATTAAAACTCCTCGAATTGTCCTCATTAGCTTCTCTTGTCATTTTTTCCCCACTCAGCTGGGGATCAGGGGTTTTAAAGGTGTAGAGGAGGGCAGCTTTGAAAGGGGAGCCTCACCACCCACAGGGTGGCCCACAGCAGGTTTGCCTCTCCGTGTTCTCATTCTCCCCCCTTTCAATCTATCCCTCCTCGCTAGGATGTTTTGTTCTTCTTCCAAACTTTCATGCGGGAAATGGGAAAGCACTGCTTTGTAAGGATGAGCTAAAACTCAAAAGTCTTCTGAGGATACATTCAAAATCACTCCACAAATCCAGTCATCACAGCCTCTGATTCAAAGGAATTGGTACACACAGAGAGGAACACAATTTGTTCGCTTAATGAAAGTAAATTAGACAAAATATGTTTGAAGGATGACTCCGCGCCGCTTTCCTCAACGAGATCCTCTTTGCTTGCTCTATCAGGAACTGGCAGCTGTAAATGGGGTAACTTTGTTGAACCATCCTCTGTTATGAAGATTTTTGCTGAATATTCTGCCTAAGCATGTTTTCTCCTTGCAACCTCTTTTGTCAGCTGAAATATGGCTCAGAACCCAACGCTCCTGCCAGCTTAGTATTGCTCTTGGTCTCAGCAACAACCCGCCAATAGCCTTCCTGTTGCCAGGAGCTGGAGAGATACTAAATTATCCGAAGTGTAGACAGCTAAGAGGTTTATTTTTAATTAGTACGAGAGTCTTGAATGCAGGGTACAACCTTTGGGACAAAGGCTCAGCAGCAGCCCTCTGCAACCGTCCGCATGTTGCTTAAACGTTCTATCAGTTGGTTTGGTTCAACTAATGAAGAGCCCCAGGTTGGGGTCTGTGCACATTGCAAAGGTCCGATTGATTTTTCACTGCGTGCATCTGAGCCACAAACAATTTCCAACTCTGAGATTAATGCCTTTTTAACTGTCAAGATGAGGTACAAGGTGATTTGTTTTTCAGCTGAGGAAGGTATTTTTGATTTATGAAGTTGTCCTCCGTGACCCCCAAGACATTTTGATGCTGGCAGAATGGGACCTCAAACAAAAGCTCCTTAGGCTGAAACTCTCGCAGTCTTTCCCAACGCATCATAAATATAGGAATTTAAAGACCTGATTGTCTTCTTTGTTGAGATTTGGTGGTTTGCAACTCTTCAGTCTGCTAGAATACGGCCCAGGAGCGCTCAAGACCACTTGTTTTCAGTTGACTTGGAAACTGGTAATTCTGTGGTCACACGGGTTGCCATGTTCCTTTGCTTACGTGATCCTCTTTAAATTGATTATAGCTAGCGATTTTGATAGCCCAGGCTATTTTGAGCTAATCTGTTCTTGTCCTTCTTACTCACCCCCAACCTCCTCTTCATCTCTATTGACATGGGGGCATCTTCCTTGCTGTTGAGTGTCCAGGATGCTGACACAACCCAGACCCAGCTCTTTGAGGGCAGCTCCTAGGACCACCACCTGAAACTCCACTTCTTTTCCTCCAGTGCAGCCTCTTTTGGAAGAGGAAGATAATATTTATTTGTTACAGCACCACTCTTTAGAAAGCACTTGGAATATTATCATTTGAAAGAGCTTACATACATGCAAGGTATTGCTGCCATTATTTGACAACCACTCAGTCTTCTCCCACAGCAGCAAATGATGAAATGCTTTCCCCTTCCTTTCAAAATAAATTGAGAAGGAGAATTATTTATAAATGTGCATGAAAGACCTCTGATTCCTTTTTCATATCTACTGAATTGCCCCTTGGAAATGTCCTCCTTTGTCTTCCAATCAGACAAAGCAACTAAAATTAGCCTGATAATTTTCCATTCGTTTTTACCTTGCTACCTTTGTTCTCTCTTGATGTCATCAGCTGTGATTGCAGTTGACAGCCATTAAAAGAGAACCCCCCCCACTGAACTGCGGTCATCAGACAAATACTGGTCATGGAGGAACTTGGCAAAGGAAATGTTGGTTTGTTTTCTTATTATCTTATCCCGGTTCATTAGGGATAACATATTCCACATGCAGCCAGGGAACTCCTCCTTTCTGATTTCCATGGCATGTCTTAGAATATAGCTTTCACATTTCAAAAAGCTTTGTTGGATGTGGGGATTTCACAGGCTGTACAAACTGTGCCCACCTCCTTCTTTCAGGTCTAGGTTCCAGCTAGGGAGATGGGCTTGCAAAACTTACATGGGTAACCTAAGCTTATTTTCATGTTTTTTATGGGTAAGAAGCCACCTTCTTGAGAGGTCTCTTTATTCACAGACAGACTCAAATATTTTGAAATTGAAAACAATTGCTAAGGCAAACAACAGCAAAAGGGAAATTCACGTAGACCCCCAAGGAGGGAACGAGAGAACTTCAAGCCACAGCTGGAGGCAATAAGCAATGAGGGAATTAGGAGAAGTCATAGAAAGTTTGGAGAACAGAGGGGGGAATTTGAATGTTTTGGGGCCCAGGTTGAAATATCACCTTTCTCTTTCATTCAAAACCAGTGTGCTAGCAGCCAGACTGAGATAAAGACGTGCTGACCCCTATCCTTCCTGTCCAAGCTTCTTTCTCTGGTGCCTCTTTTTCTTTAGCTGTTGTCATATATAAAAGACTTATTGTGGTTATGAGCTCCAGCTTGGCTTTCTTATTAACCTTGAGTGACAAATGTTGCAGAAATAGCTCCTGCACGAAGGTCACGGGCAGGTGGGCTTCCCCAGTACGTGCCAGGCAGCAGATTGATGCCCTCATTCAGTGTCACACTTTACACTTTTTGGATATGTCTTTCCTGGAGGCCACTATTTACCTCACTCTGCTCCCCATTACAGCAGTGGGAGAACAGCCTGGTGGCCAGGCAGGAGGTCAGAAGGCACTGAAACAGTGAGGCAATGGGGTGGCTGAAGCAGAGTGTGCACATTGTGAGGTGAGGAGATGCCCTAGAAGGGCAGCAAACACCCACGTACGCCTCCATCTCTCCCGTCTCTTCAGCTTGGGCTGGAACCCAAAGCCCTAAAAGCAAATGCCATACATTTCCCAATGATGCTAAAGTCCCCAGGGCTCAGCAGAAGTAAGTGGAGAAGCAAGACAGCCCTTCACACTTCAGCTTGTATGAGAAGCAGTTAAGGATGGGGAAAAGGTGGGAGGGCTAACGAGGTGCTCAGATAATTTTGCCTCTTTTACATTGACTTCAGAAGACAAAAATAAACCCATCCCTGCTTCATTAGGTTATTAGAGGGGCTGGAATTGCTGCAAGACAGTCAGATAACAGAGGTGAAAATCTTCCACAAGAGGCTCAACATGAATGTGGACTGCCCACATTTTGTTCTGGCTCAGAGCATCTCTCAGGTTAACAAGGGTGCTGCCAGACTACCAGAGGTTTACCTGCTCCTGCAGCACTAGGAATAGTGGAGGTGAGAAATTTCTACTGAAATCAGGAGCAATGGCTTCCATTTAAAGACGAATCACCTCCTGTGATGCTGGTGAGGCAAGGATGAACATGGCCGACCTTAATTCTCAGTGTTCTGGTCCTAGACACTATGAGCAATACATTGATTTTGCAATACTGTTTCCCCAATACATTTCAATTTGGAAACAGCAGCAGAGCCCCAGAGAGCCCAGAGATGGCCAAGGCCCAGCAAAGGGCCCATCTTACAATCATAGAATAGTGAAGGTTGGAAAAGACCTCTACGAACACCGAGTCCAACCCCAACCCACCTCCACCATGCCCACTGACCATGTCCCTCAGTGCCACATCTCCGTGGTTCTTGGCATGTGCTTCTTGGAGCCCTTTTTCCCCATCCAACACAGGTAAAGAGGGAAGTGTGATCAATAAGCAATAACTCCTTGCTTCTCTTTACGGTCCATTGCACTTTTTGAAGGTCCTAAGCAGGAGGCTCAGGCAGTAAAAGGGTTGGAGCTTCCAGGAGATCACCCCTAAAGAAGCCAGCTGGCCCCATTTCTACTTAGCTGACATCATCGGCCAAACTGGCGTGGAACTGTTTCAGGCTGTCAAGCTCCTCTTCCAGCAATTTGCTCCCTACTGGAGCCTGTGGGACTTGGCAGACCTGAGTGCTCCTGCTTCTACAGGAATAAGGAGTCATTTAGCCTGTGGGAAAACAAAACAAAACGAAACAAGAAAAAAACCATGACTCGTTCATTTTGGTGCAGGATGCAGCAGAGGAATGATCCTGCTCAAAGGATGCTACCTCCACATCTTTCCCCCCCTTAGCTGCCACATAGCTGCTCAAGGCCACAAATATTCCTTTGGGAACCACCAATTTAGGAGTTCAGATGTGAATGTGTAAACACAAAAAGAGCAAGAGCACAGTCTAGCTCCCCATTCCCTTGGTTACTGCAGGATGGCAAGAAACACCTTGCAGACTGAGCAGTGCACTTAGCAAATCAACGCTAAATGCCTCTCAGCTCTCATTTTTTTCCTCATCAATATTACCAGTGTTGTCTTTTCAGCATCTTGCACTGAGAGGGGAAGCTATGACAATGCTGCTTCTGAGCTAAACCATAATAGCAGCTCCCAGTGGTGCCCAATGCCCCAGTAAAGCAACCGAGAGATAACAGCTGGGAAGGAAAGGGGACCTTGAAAAACTGGGGCAGGCAACACATGGTATGACCAACTACAACCACATACAAACCTTAATGACCCATTATTCCTGTTTTTCTCACCCAAGAGATGGTCATAAATCAGATACACCAAACACAGCATCACCCATTGTGGTTCATAACTGACGAATCCAGACAAAAGCTGGCTCCAGGACGACAACGTGCTATAGCAGACAGGCCAAGACTAAGGAATTTGCACTACAGGAGCCTTTTCCCCTCCTGGCTTGTCCCAGTTCCTGAGTTTGAAGCCAATCTGATAAGAAATCTCCCATTTCTTCCCATCCAAAAGTTGAACAGATAACGGGGCCAAATAGGAGGGAAGCATTTTCACATTTAACCACATCGCCTCTTGCTGCCTTCTGACTACAGGACCTAATGGAAACCATTGCCAAGTCTGCTTCTGGCAGGGGGTAACAGCCCTGAGATGGCACGTTGAGTCCACTAAGAGCAGCCTGGCTTTCCTGAGCTAGTGCTCAGCCCATGGAAATTACCACCCTAAGCACATGAAGATTGCCCTTCTGCATCCCACAGTGCTGACCTGCCAGGGCAATGTCATCAAATAATTCAATGGCAGAAACTCTGATCTTGGCATTTCCACAATTTGCACTCTGCATGCAAAGAGCTCCTGGTGTCCTCCAAAGTCCTTGGGTATGCAGCTCCAGAAAGCACTGGGCTTTTCTCCCCATCTGAGGCAGGGAGCATCTCAGCATCTAAATACTCACCTTGGTTTTATGCCACAGAAAGTAATACATCAAACAGCCCATTTTTACTCCTTGAACTTTTCTGCTGCCTTTCTACGTGGTCCTCCTCCATCCCATCCCTGCTGCTTCTGCCAGGGATTAGAAGTCTGATTTCTGAAGAGCTAAGGTAATTATTTTGCTTAACTCAAGCTTACATCTGTTTAACTCACAGCCATGAGCCTGCAATGGGAAACCCCCCCCAGGGCTGAAAACGAGCTCCCCCCTGGCAGCACAAGAGGTGACAGTTTCCAGAGGGCACACAGTCCATACGCTTTGTCAGACATCACTACTTGTGTTACTGCTCAGCTGAGACCAGCTGAACCCCATTTCCCCCCCACTACATTGAAAGGGAGATGGGGGAATGCCCTGGATCCCACTGGATCAGGCACACTTAACGTCTCCACTCCACGACCTGTCAAATCCTTCAGCAGCGGTGAATTACTGGGAGTGATTTATGAATGGACCCATTTCCATCCCATTATGCATTCCCCTGATACCTTCCCCTCCTGAGCTCCTCGCAGGATGAATTTGAGAGCTTGCATCTTAATTTCTCTAAGCATAGCAAGGTCTTGCTGTGGCAAATTAATGGTGATTTCTTAAGCCCCAGTTTACCTTTCATTCAGTCAGTTTACCCTTCATTCAGCTCCCATAGCAGATGGTGAGAAGCTCCTTTGTTATCCTCCACAGTTACCAAAACCTCTCTGAGAAAAAGAGGCGTTGACCATACATAATTCTTCTTTTTCCCCTGAGCTGGTGACCAAGTTCTGTCCCCAGAAACCTGCATCCCCATCACCCAATACATTGGGTACCACTGGGGCTCAGCCACAAGCCAAGGATGGAGCAGGGCTGGGATCTGCCCCTAAAACCCACAGCCCAGGCATCACTTCCATTGCAGTTCTAACATTCTGGAGGGTGACAAGCCTCCAGGCTTTTATCACAGTGGGGATGGAGTCATCCTGCAACCCTGTTTCGTTGTATATGGGAGCAACATTTCTGGGGCAGATCCCACTCCATGCATCCCCCCTGTTGGGCACAGGCAGGGGGAAATGTTTTCAGCCACTGTTTTGTCTCAGCTTGTGTACTGACTGCTGATTAGTATAACCATGTTGACAACACACACTGTGCAGGGTGACTGGCACTAATTTCAGAAAATGAGCACAAGCACTCTTTTATTGCCATAAAGGTAAGAGCTACCACAAGCAGAGCTCTGTTGCTATAGGAACCCCCTAAACCCCAGGGAAATGCCAAACTGCTGGGTTGACGTCGCTCCTTCTGAGATGGGAATGGGGGTTTGGGGTCCCTTCCTTATGATACAGCTCCTTGTCCAAGCAGGGATCAGGGCAATTTCAGGATGCCAAACGTAGTGGTGTGGATATTATCCAGCTGTGCCCTGCTGTGACTATGCAGTGGTAAAAGCACCATCCTGCAATTTCTCTCTCCAAAATTTCATAGAACCATAGAATGGTTGGGTAGGAAGGGACCTTAAAGCCACTCCAACCCCAAGAACCACAGAACGGTTGGGTCAGAAGGGTCCTCAAAATTCATAGAACCACAGAATGGTTGGGTTGGAAGAGACTGTAAAGCCCCCCAGCCCCAACCCCTACTGTGGGCCGGCTGCCCCCCACCAGCTCGGATATCCCAGGACCCCATCCAGCCTGGCCTTGGGCACCTCCAGGGATGGGGCACCCACAGCTCCTGTAAGCAGCCTGTGCCAGGCCCTCACCATCTTCTGAGTCAATGATTTCCTCCAAAATTTGGCCTCTCTGGCGCAGATGCTTGGCTCTGAGTTTTCATACACACAGCTGGAAGTGTTCTCTGCTCAGCACAGGCTGCCCAAACCTGTCCAGATGTGCATCACTGGTCTCCACTCCTTCTGCTGTCCACGAGAAGACCCCATTCAGACGTCTTTGTGCCTTGTAACCACCTGCATTTCTGTGACATCCATTCCAGTGTCCAGCATCCATATTTCCCTTCCCTAGGGCTCTGATTCCCATCCCCCCACCCAGCCCTTATCCTAGTTATCCCACCAACTCACTGCAAGCTACCTTGCAAGCCCCATTGAATCATAGAATATCCCAAGTTGGAAGGACCCCATAAGGATCATGGAGTCCAACTCCTGGCTCCACAAAGGACCACCTAAAAATCAGCCCACGAAGAAGTCAACATGAAGAAGTCAACATGAAGTCAACATGAAGAAGTCAACATGAAGTCAACGTAGTGTCTTTTAGAAGATGGGTAATGCAATGCTTACCTGCAGAGCACATGTAAGTGTAAGGGTGAATTTTAGCTGCTGGGTGGTGACTTCTCACAAAATGTTTTGTAAGCAGCAATGTGCCAACACTGTCCAACGTGATTCAGTGCCAGAATAAAGGGAAGTGGGATGAGGAGATAAAGTGAGTTCACAGGAAGTGAGGCTAACGCTTAATGGGGTAGATAAAGGGTGAAGAGGCTAATGGAGGAAACAGCCTGCATCATGTAGTCAAACTCAATTCAGCAAACATACAGCAGCTTTAAGGGAAAACGGCAAAAGAAAACCTGTTGTGCCAGAAAAATAATGCTCATAAATGTCCAAACTTTGGGGTCGATCCTTTCAGCTCTTCTTCCCAAGAGACATGGCCAAAGAGGGTATGGTGGCAATCCATATGAGATGGGCAAAGCCTGATCTGGCCATTGGTGGGAAGGGATAAATTTTTAGGCCTTGTTCCCTTACATTCAGCCAAGGGAACAACCTCATGCATTGCACCACAGCCACATCACCTCCCAGAGCAACACCAGCAGACCCCCAGGCAGGCTCCTTGCTGCTCCTTCCTCCTTATGACAAGAGATCTTCATTTAACCACTTGCCACAGGGATTTTGCAGGCTGCCAGCTCACAGAAGACAACGCTGTGTTCCAGGTCTCTGTAATTATTTACATGTGGGCTGTATTTATTGGCAATTAAAAGGTTTGGTGGCTCCGAGACATCGGTCTCCTCTAAACATGTTGTGTGCCAGATTGCTTCCTGCCAGCCATCGCTGCAGGGTGGGAAATGCTGCTGAGCCCTGTGGGGCCGTGTGTAAGGGAGAGAGCAGCTGGCAGAGCCCACAAATCCTAGCAATCCCAGGAAAATGTGCATCAATCCCAGCAAAGCATTCCCTAGTCCTGGTAAAACACGAAACAAGTCAGGAAAGCATGCAATAAACCCCGGCAAAATGTGCATTAACCCTTCACTAAATCACATGCATGAAGCCTGGAAAAACATGCAAGAGCTTCGGGAAAAAGAGCCACGCAGGAACCACAGTGCAGAGAGCTGAAAAAAAGACAGGATGAGTGTGAAACCATGCAGCGAGCCTGTAAAACCTGCAACAGAAACAAAGGCAAACAAGTTTTATTACAGGGGATGTCCCCACTCCTATCCCCATCTCTTCTCTTAGGTCACATCCCAATAACCCCATTGCAGAGAGGAGAGGGGGGGATGGGAGAGATTTGCCCCAGGGAAGAGCCTGGATATGGGAAACTCCAGGGCGTAGCTTAAATATCATAGAGATATAGGGAGGGAGCGTTAATGCTGAGAAATGGGAGCTTAACAGGGGCATAAAACCTGGGGCTTTAACCCATCGCAGCGCTGCGGCCGCTGCCAAACTCCCTCTCAGCTCCTGCATCTCTTTGTGAACTCACAGAGGGGAAAAGCAACACAAATACGCCCTCCTGCCCAGCACAAGGAGCTTCTTTTGCAATGAACCAGATGTTTTCACAGCTGCCCCCAGCATCCCCACCTCCCTGCTACCAACAGGTTGGTGATCCCAAAGTGCTCCTCAGTTCTAAACCAATTCTGCTACTTTGCTGGCAGAAAAGCAGAGCCCATCGCCCTCCTATTTAGCTACTTATGCTTTAATCACCCATTTATAATTCAAGCATCCTAACCAAGCCCATGGAACAGCAGCCACAGCTTCGGTGAGGTTGTCATGGCGGGCAATGATGTTTCTGCTGCCCTTTGCACGTTCCTATTTTCCAGACTCAGCATCCCCATCAGGAGAGGGGGGAGAACCCGGATGAAAGGGCCCAGAATCGCGTGCTGATGGCAGTTACCTTAGGACGAGATGTCCTGGCCTCAAGAAATACTCCCTAACATCCAACCAGGACCCCGACTGGCGCTAATGAAGGCCATCACCTCTCCTTCTATAAACCCTGCTATCTCCCGTGTGCTTTCATCCATGGCTTTTCACACAGATGCCTCACAGCGGCACGATAGAACTATTCTTTCCCCCCATTTTTTGCACCCTGCAATTCCTAACAGCTGCCTCTCATGCAAGGGCAGACATCACCCTTTTGTGAATAAAGCTCTTGTTTTTCCTAGCAGCTGCCAAGCGCTGGGGCTGCTGGTGTGTGTTTGAAGCCCACGCTCAGTCAGATGCAAATAGCCCCAAGCACTGCTTCACTTCTGTTGCCAAACGTTTTTCCTGCTATATGAATTGATTCACTTTTTTTTTTCTTTTCCCCATCGCCCTGCAGTCAAAATACACGCACAAACGCTGAGTGTCATCACCCCATGCCTTCTGCAGCCTCATAGGAACAGAGCTTATTTACTGCCAGAAGAACCCGGGCTGCCTTAAATTCCTGCTCACACTCCGGCAAAACTCTTTGGGAAGACTTTGGGTGCTGCTCCAGCTTTCCAGCACTCCCAGCTTACGAGTTCTGCTAGCCAATCTGAGGGTGAGCAGAGATTCTGGGCTCACGCATCACCAAAGCAGCTGATGATGAAGCACAAAAATCCAACAGCAGTGGGGGAGAGGTGCTGGGATTGAGCTGCACTGATTTATGGGCTCTGTTTTGGGGGAGAAAGAGAGCATTTGGGGGCTCTGGGCAGGAGTCACACAGTGCTGAGCAGCTGCTCAAACCGGTGATGGAGATCTCTGGGTCGCAATCCACGCACGTTGCAATGAGAAAAAGCAGCAAAACACTCCGGGATGAAGCCATACAAAGCAGCCTGCAGACAGGGACGTGACAGTACAACGAGAAAAAGAGTGAGGGGAGTGCTCAGGGTTTGCTGCTGCCTGGCTCAGTGCTCCTCACCGGGAGAGCTGGAAATATGACAGCCCTTTTCCCACGGTTGTTCCTCTATTATTCTTTTTAATAGCCTGTGACGCCATGGTTGCACGCTGAAGCCATTTGCTGAATGGAGCTGTAATAGAAAGCATGCACTGGCAGCGCCGGGGAGGTTGGAAGGGATGGAAAACATCCCCATGCTGTCTCATTCTCTAGCATGAGGAGATGAGAAAAGCCAGGAGTTAAGGAGGTGGGCTGAGAGCCATTGCAGGGGATCAACCCTACAAAATGCTTCCTGGGGAAATATTCCTCCCTCTGTTGCTGTGGTTTAACCCCTTTTTGTTTGCTTTTAAGAGGAGGCTGCAGCAGCACATCCTACCTCATGCAGCCTCCCACTGGGAGCTGGAAGGGTTGGGTCATTCCCATTGAGATCTGTGTTAATGCGTTGGAGCCGAGCCTGGGGACCTGCTTATTTCATTCTGCAAAACCAGGACTCCATTCAGGAAAGCAAGGTCATAAAAACGACATCTCTGCTCCCAAATCCCTTTCCATGTGTGCACACCAGGGTTGTAGCCGCTGGAGCGAGCAGCTGCTGAAGTCGGTCTTGTTTCTCAACAAAACGGCCCATCCATCAGCAGAGCTCTTGGCCAAAACCTGCCCTGGAGCCGTTTTATTTGGAGGATTGGAAGGAAATCCAAAGAATTTTTTTCTGAGGAGTTGAATCAGACCGAGTCCCCGGGCTGCCCCATGCCTGACCTGCCCAACACTGCTTCTCCAAATCCCTTTCCAGCGCTGATTAAAAGCCCTTCGCCACGGGACGTGATGCAATCCTAACCAAGAGCCTCACATGGGGCTGCACTGATCCCTCCTGCTGGGAGCAAGGAGCTCATTAAGAGCTGGGAAGCCAGGCACTCCTCCAGCATCCGGCGGGGACTGCTCACAGCTCAGACCCATCCTCTCGTCCCCATTAAAGGCTCTGCTTCTGCCATTTAGCGGGGAGAAAGCCGGAGCTCTTACACTTCTGCTCTTTCCTAATTGTCTCCTCTGGCCACTGATACCCAAATGCTAATCAATGATGCTCAGCAGGCCATCAGAACTAGCTGCAAAGGAAAGGCAGGCATGATTACAACCAGTGGGATTTATTTTTTTTTAAACAAAAATACCCTTAGTTTCTTGCTGCGAGGTTTCTATGTCAATAGGAGACGGCCCAAAAGAAGCAATGTAATGCAGCTACCTCAGAGTGTACAGGATTCTGCATGCAATGTGAATCCCCTCTCCTGCCTTTGCCATTACTGTGGGACATTTCTCTCACCCAGAGCAGAGATCCTCTCCTTTCCATTACCATTTTCACAGGGACTTTGTTACTGCCTTCTTCCAGCATCAAGGAGAGCATGACTGCAGTCCCCATTCCCGTTCCCCCTTCCACCCTCAGGAATATCACAGGAGATAAAAGAGTTTTCTCCATCCTTTGCCCTCACGAGGCCACAAAATGGCTGCATTTCACTTGAAACCAGGACGCTCATTTCTTACCTAATGCCAACCTGGGGAAGACCAAGTTCCCTGTAAAACACACAAATGCTGACATCCAGAACGTCCAGTGCTTGCTCTTGGAAATCCTAGCACTCCCACAGACTTCAGCATGTGGGATAGCCACTCCCAGAAACAACTTCTTCAGAGCTCATCGCTTGGTTTTAAGCACTGCACTGACTCAATGAGAAAGCGAGGGCAACGCCTCAAGGCTTGGTCTACCACCAAGCTCAATGGATAGACAGCGAGGAAGAGTCTGAGCCACAAACATGTCATTTCCCAACTGCTCCATATAATTTCTCAAACAATGGGAGCATTGCTGGGCAGATGTTTCATTGTAAGGCTGATTTTGAATGAATCCACCTATTCAAGCCCCATCCAGAGGAATAAATCTGCATGTGGGGTGATGCTGAGCACTTGGTGAAATGAAAAACACAGCCTGAGGGTAAGAGGCTCATTGCTTCTGCCTAGCATGAGCTGCCATTACTGATAAACGACAAACATTTTGTGCGAATTAGCTGTCCTGCCTTCCCTAGCTCCTTGATGGGATATGAGGACACCAGCTCACACCTGGCTCGTTTGCTAATGGGAATACTGTAAGGCCCCTGCAGATCTCAGCCTAGAGGATCCCAATGGCCTCATCCCGAATTTTCGCCCCCGAGGCCTCACCTGAAGCAGTTTTTCCCTGCTTCCTACTATAAGATGGGTATTTCTTCTCCCAGAGGATGATGCCATCCAAGTTTGACTTGATCAGTTTGACTTGAGCTTCTATCCCTGCTACCAAAATAAGTGCAGCTGAACAAGCCCCTCCAAAAGTCCGTGAGTTCATAGGTGTGAGCCTCTGTACCAACGTGGGGATCTCTGATTATAAGCAGCTCTTTCAGTAGAATTTGGATTCCCAGAAATAAGACACACAACTAATAGGCACAACTGACGAACCCTAAGGATTAAGAATATTATTACGAGGCCAGAATATATCTCAGCCTCATATTATCATTACTACTAATAATAAATGAATAAAAACAAAGAGGAGAAGAAGTAAATCTGATTTTCTGCCTTGTGCAGACGCTGAAGCAAGCATCTGCAGCTTTATTCCTGTTAGACACAGGGCTATGGCCAGCAGCCAGCAAGGAGACTGGCAGCGTTCATGCACTTATTTCGCCACCAGAGCCTGTCAAGGAAGCTATTTATTTCTGCAAAAGCAACAGGAATAAAAGCCAACAGGAAAGAGGAAAAAATCTGACGTGTGCACTGGAGCTCAGCTGCAGCGACCAGAGGGAACACACATAAAACCCTTTTCTTTTGCAAGTGGCCGGCTGCAATGCAGTTGGTTCAGAAATACGAAGTGCCCAGGCTGCAGCTGCCAATCGTTGGCTCAGCAAGTGCTCCCCATCTCCAGTGCTGGCCCTGCTGTGCTGTTGCATCCTCCCCAGGTCACCGGGGCCAAAGTCATATCTGCTGCCTGATGTGAAATCCTCGAGCTTTAGCAAACAAGCAGCTTTAGCTATGCTGAAACGAAGCTTTCCAGACCTCCTAGAGCTGGAATCAGCAAGCAAGACATTATGTAAAATGAGACTGAAACAATGGGGGATCGTGACCTGCCCTTCTCCAAGGGGGAAGTCAAAGCAGCAGCTCTGAATGCAAAAACCAGGCAGCTCACTTCTTCCTCCTTGCTGCAGTCCGAGTGCAACGTGGAAAGTATTCAGAAAGTTGGCTGAACGACACACAGTTATTATTTACACAACAGGGATGGCCTTCCCACAGCTGTCAGCTGGTGAAGCACTGGGAAGCAGGGCCCTTCCTTCTCCCATCACTGCAGACACTGAGCTCTTCTTCCACGAAGCAACAGCATGAGTGAGTCTCGTTTCACAGAAGGATCACCTAAAGCAGATTTTTCCATGAGCAAGCAAATCAATGTTGAGTGCTTTTAACTGTGAGAAATAACCCAGCAAAGCAATACAAAATGTCACCATGATAGGCTGCAATTGACTGGTTTTAGCACTTTGTGCAGGGAACACGATGCTTTTTTAGGTTGTGTGTAGACACACAATGTTGCATGTGTAAGTCTTGACCTACAACGAATTCCTAAAGCAGAAAACTATCATACAAATTAACAGAGCATAAACACTCACCTGTATGAACAGGGGATTCCCTGTGATTTCAAGCTGAGCAGCATCATTCACATATGTTTACCTTATATTATTAACAATGGATGAATTACAGCACCAGTATTTCTCTTCTTTCAACCCCAGTCCTAACAGCACGGTTCAGATTCTTCCATGAAATGACCAGGGACTGCAGGTACTTCCAGTCCAAGAGAGCAATGGCAAAGATGAGACCTGGCAATGGGTGAGCTACAGCAGCTTGGGAAGCTGGTCTTTACCTTTGCAACATGTCGCTTCCTTGCTGTTGGGTCTTTTTCCTTCCAGCATTCTGCTCTTGAGTTTGGTAGAAATCACAGAATCGTTACGGGTGGAGAAGACCTCCAAGGCCATCAAGTCCAACAGTCAACCCATGACCACCATGCCCACCAACCCGTGTCCCTAAATAGAATCATAGAACCATTAAGGTTGGAAAAGTCCAACCTGAATCCATCCCCACCATTCCCACTAACCATGCCCCTCAGTGCCACACGTCCATGGCTCTTGAACACTTCCAGAGCCAGGACTGGATCAGCAGGTCCAAGAGCCACCAGAGTTCAATATGAAATCAGGAAAACCAACTGAGAGAAACGCAGTGCCAAAACCCCAGCGCCAAAACCTCCAACTGTAGGTCTGGGAAAGTTGGGGGGCATTCCATGCAGCGTTGGGGGGCTAATAAATAACAACAACAACAAGAAAAACTCAAAAGATAAAGTCATCTCAGACTGTTTATTCTGCTGGGTGACTGCCAACATGACGAAGTAGAAAAAGTGGAAAACATGTCCAATCAAACAAAGACAACCCCTAGGTTTATAATTACCTCCTCCCAGCGTGTACCTGAGCTGAAGCCCTTCTCCTCGCTGCTTTTGCAGCTTTTTTTGCTGCTTTTTTGCTTTTTCCTCTCTCCATTCTCTGGGTCCTTGTGGAATTGGCTCAGGACTTACTCCGCACCAGAGAAACACCTGATAAAAAGAAATGGCACTGCTGCTAAGAGATAGCTTGTTACTATTTATTTTTTTAATTCAAAAAAGGTTTCTCAGGAAATTGCATTTTTGGCCATGGATAAAACGAATTATCACTAATGGAAACCCAACTGATTTTTCATGCTTGCATTCAGCAGCCTGCAAGAGGCCACGCTTTTCCAGGTATGGGACAAATCTCTGCTCAACCAAAGAGCTTCTGCAGATTTCGCCAGATTTTGATTAAAATCTTTCTCATGGGAGAGTATAAGGAGCTGGGAGAAGGCTGTCTGCCCTTCTTTAGAGAGAAAAAGGCAATTAACGACATAAAGGCATAAGGGAAGAGCCCATGAAAAGCAGAAACCTGAAAGCAACACATCAGATTAAGGAGACAAGAGACTAAAAATATGCATACAGGGAACAGAAAGTGCAGCAGATAAACAAGCAGCCTGAACCTTCAGTATTACTGATAAATAAGCTTTTAATTAAAAGCCCAGCTGCTAAACAAGTAGGAAATATTCCCTCAGCCTCACAAAGACATTGAAGTCCAACCAACTTACTCCTAGTTAGGCAGACCTGAAGGTCAGACTGAATTCACTTCAGCAGAGGGGGTGGCAGCTTCACCAGGAGTTAATCTATTAATTTACTTTGGCCAATTGCCCTCGGTGGGATTTTCCATCCCTCCACCTTGAGTTCACTCGGATGTGCCTCCATGCCCTCCTGCCAGGCAATTTCAGCAAGCTTTTATACAAAAAGACAGAAACCTCTTCACTTTCCTTCCACCTTCTTGGGAGATTGCTCCACTAAGCCCCTGCTGTAATCCATCTTCCAACTCCACACCAATTAGAGGCCTATTCTGCTGCTGCTTTTCATCTCATAGCCCGTGTTGTGGAGTTGTTTCACCCTCTGGATTGGATGAGTTTCCTTCCAAGGCAGGAGCTGCCTATTCGTCATACTTCTATGCTGAGAATGCAAATAAAGACTAACGCTGAAGGAAAAGCACAAAGCAAGAGACTCATTCATATAAAAACTTTATTAAAAAGGAGGACGCAGCCCCCCAGGACAACATTCCCCAGCACCTCCCAAACCCTTAAAACTCAACAGTCACAATTAAATACAAATGGTGTGCATTCTCCAGAAAAGGAGAACTAAACCCCAAACCGCCGCTGCTTCAAACGTGGCTGGAGATCTTCCATGGTGGTTTGCAATGCACGTGGGCACACAGGCATCGACCGAGGCCGTGAGCTGCCACAGCTTGGGTCAGCCTTTATTCTTTTCTGAGTGCCATGATGGGTTTTGATATTATAGGAACCCAGTTTCTCTTTATTTCAAAGAGAAAGAGAAGAAAAAACCGTTAGGGCTTGATGCCTCACCTGGCAACGTCAAGCTGGGTGAACACCCTGCGTTTTCATATCTCAAGTTATGCAGAATGAGGTTTTTTTAATGCTAGTTCTATTTCAATGGTTAATAATTAAAACAACAACAACTGAATTATTATTGCTGTCACTAGGAAAAAAAAAAAAAGCAACAAAAAAAGCCACCATCTACAGATGAGAAATAAAAGACAAGTAGGCCCAGGTTTAAAAGTCTTTTCTTCTACTTCTACCTGAAAAACCACCTCCTGTCTAACCTGGGACCACATTTAACAGCGCTAACTTTCAGTGCAGCAGCAACCACACAAGGATGGATTCAGCTGTGCACCATGTAGTGCTAACGATACAAAAAAGGGAAGAAAAATACTTAAAATATGTCTACTTCTTCAGTTCCTTATGGAAGTTTTCTGTGCTGCGCCATAAAAAGAATTTGCAGCAAAAATAGATTTACAAAAGCTGTTGTGCTCAAGTCAGCGGCGTATGTACATCTTTGAGTGGGAACAATACAAAAAGTATCCTACTAGAAAAGGCAATATATAAAATTATACAAAGAGTGCTTTAGAATTATAAAGTTATGCATAGAATCATAGAATCACCGAGGTTGGAAAAGACCTCTAAGTCCATCCAGTCCAACCATCCACCTAGCACCAATATTTCCCCATGAACCACGTCCCTTAGGACGACATCTAAATGCTTCTTGGACACCTCCAGGGACAGTGATTCCACCACCTTCCTGGGCAGCCTGTGCCAGCGCCTGACCACTCTTTTGGAGAAAAAATGTCTCCTAGTGTCCCATAGAACCTTCCCTGCCCTGCAGCAACACTTCACCGCTGTCTCAGCTAAACCTTGCAGAATTTACGCCGGATCCTCAAGCAAAAAACCACCTCACTGCCTGCAGAACTCGCTGGTGATGTTTGGAAGGGGATAGGCAAAGAGAGTGAAATCCAGGATGTACTTTGGGAGCAGCTCTTTGATCAGCCTGCGCTGGGTGTTGCACAGGTAGTAATGGAGCGTTTCCGCCGTCACAGGCTTGTACCACGACTGCCTTTCTGGGAAGCGGATGAAGGACGGCGCCTGAACTTCCTCCAGGACACGGTTGGCGTCCTCATTCAGCCGCTCGTAGGAGCCGATGAAGTCGTACCGCACGGCACAGGGCTGGCACAGGTTGTAGATGGGCATCCAGTGCTCGTTCATCCTCTCCACCTCCTCGTCCAGCAAGTAGCGGAGAAACTCGGAGAAGGTCACGTCGTCGCCCGCCGACTTCCCCCCGTTCTTCCGATACCGCCTGACTATTTCCACCCCATACTTCTGCTGGTACTCCTTGATCTCCCCAAACTTGTTCCTGTAGGCCGACAGCAGCCTCTCGGCCGGGTTCCTCACAAAGACAAACTTGTAGTAGTTCTTCAGGCGGTAGTTGATCTCGTCCGGTGTCATGTCCCCCAGGAACACCAGGTCGCTCTTGTGGTCCATCTTCAGCTTGACGTCGACGCTCTCCAGCGCCCCGTCCAGCACCTTCAGGATGCGCTTCCAGTTGGAGCAGGCCACCTTGGGCACGTAGCAGTAGAGGAAGCGGTACTTATCGCTCACCAGGAGGTGACGGAGGACCGTCCGCCGCTGCCCGGCCGGCAGCTCCCAGACGCTGCGGGGCATGGCCGGCTGCCCGCACACCGAGCGGATGGTGCGGTTGCGGATGTCCCGCAGCACCTCGCGCTCCAGATCTCCTCCGTGCGTCTCCACCCGCCGGGAAACCTCCCCGGCCGCCGGGTGCAGCGGGAGCGGCTTCACCTCGGCCAGGATGCCCTTCTCGATCATCAAGAGCAGCCCGCTGGAGGCCAAGATGACGCCGAACATCAGCATGGAGGGCAGCAGCACCGTGCTGCCGCTCCGCAGGCGGGACCGGCTGCACGCCGAGGCGGCCGCCCGCCGCACCTCCCCGGGGATGGCGGCCCGCGGGGACATGGCCTCGGAGGCGCCGGGCCTCAGCCGCCACCGCTCCGCATGCCGGGGAGAGGGGCCGGCAGCCGGCGGCGGGGAGGGAGAACGAGGCGGGGCGGCTGCCGGCAGTGACGGCCGCAGGGGCGGGCTGGGGGCTGGCGGCCATTTCGCGGCGTCCCCGCCCCGCCGCCCGCCTCCCTCCCTCCCCCTCTGCCTGCCGGGGCAGCTCCGGCTCCAGCGGCGGGATGGCTGTAGGCACGTCCTGCAGAGTACGTGCCATTGGGCCTGTCTGCCAGCATGGAGAAGCATGGAGAAGTGGCACGTGTTGGGGATGGGGTGGACTCAATGGTCAGAAGGTCTTTCCCAGCCTTGATGCTATGATTCCATTAATGGTTATGCCGCACTTTGTTTAACCCTCTAATGTGTTGTTATTTGCATGGATCAGCAGCTAAAGGGGGAAAGCGATTTAATACCTCGTGTTCTGTCCACAGCACTCCACGAGCCAGGGCTGAGAACAGCTGTGCCACCACCTGCAAACCAAAGGCCAGCAGCTCCCCAAACCTCTGCAAGTAATTGCCCAGAGTCTCGTCCCTGACCTTGGCTGAGTGAGCTGAGCTGAAGTTCTCCTTACACAACCCCTGCCTAAGGCAAGCCCTAAAACAGGCAGGCTGTAAGCAGAGAGGAGCAATAGGAGCCACACAGGCAGCCCTAACAGCAGCTAACAGTAGAAACTGCATCTTTGTAGCTGCTCTAAACACAGCCCTTTCTGGAGGAGAAATCACGCCATAGGTGCGTTGTTCAGCGTAGTTTCCCTCAGCTTTCAGAGCACACCACCGGGTTTGCACTGCTTAGGCAAAGGCTTCCAGGGACTCTCTGTGTCAAAAGCTTTCTTAACATCAAGAGAAAGCGGCTTCCACTTCATTTTCTTTGATCAGAAGCCAAGAGCATTTTGTCGGCCAAGGCAGACAAAGCATTTGTAGCGAAGTGTGAGAGCCTGAAGCGAGATTATTTTTACATTTTATAGTCTTATCTCGATGTAAATATAGCGTTGGCTTTGGGAAGATACCTTATATTCCACGCTGCAGTCAGCAGGGCAGCAATAAACCTGCGCTATCTGTAACGTTATCAGGTTCCTGATGTGATTTCAGAGAGCAGGTTCAAGGATCTCAATTCTGATCTCAATTCCAGCATAAACTGAAGCTGTGCCACTGTGAGTTACCAGTGGCACAGAGACACAAATCAGCCCTGACTGGAAAGCAGGAAGACTGATTACATTTAGCTCTGGTAAAGGCACTAATGCTATTTCCAAAGCAGCCAAGGGAAATTTTTATTACTTAGAAGGTAGGCTGGGCTGGCATTGCTTGTTTTCCTTTGTTTCTATTCATTTGTGATATAAAATCATAGAATGGTTTGGGTTAGGACCTTTAAGATCATCTAGTTCCAACCCCCCTCTATAGGCAGGGACACTTCCCTCTAGACCAGGTTGCTCACAGCCCCATCCAGCCTGGGATGGATGGGACCTATATCTATAGGTCTGGTGTGGTTTCATATGATAACTGAGGAGGAAACCCCATGTTCAGAAGCGTGCAGAACTATGGGGATATATGTCAGAGATCCATTTTTCTCTGCAGAAAAGATGCATTTAGAACACAAAATGGCTCTGAGAAAGTCCAAGCTTGGGCTACGGGGGCTTAGCTGTAAACTTACACCGCAAAGCACGAGTGACGGAATTTAGTTTGCTTGTAGAGATGTATGGTGACGATTTCAGTTGGGAGCTTCTCAACAGTCCTAATCAGAAGCCAGGAAGAATGGCACTTTGCAGATGTGCTGCTTCACCCAACCGCTCTGCTGACCTCGTGGTGCTCTTGGACCAACGCTGGTGCTTGTTTCTCCACACTTTCTCCACTGCAGGTAGCTATTTCTGCAGCCTCACCACCCAGCTGGCGCATACTGACAAGCCACAGCTAACTGATGTTATCAGTGGAGCTTGCTGGAGCACGCAGAGCACTGCGTTAAGAAACTACATTCAACGCTGCCTGAAATAAGAGTCTGTTCCTTTGCTTTTTCACAGTAAAAAAAAAGAGAGACATCCAGACACCATAAAAATCCACATCTCACGTCACTCGGACTGTTTGTCCCCCATATTTAACTGCACAGAGCAACCTTCTCAATCCACTCCCACTGTGAGAGCCTGGGAAAACACACAGGCTTTACAGCATGCCCAATGCATTAACCAAGGCCAGCTGTCATTCCTATATATGGGTAAATTGGGGCCTGCTCTTAAATTGTGCCTTTCATCCATAGGAATCCCAAAGTCCCTATAAATGGTGCAGAAGAGAGAGACATTCACCAGCCTCAAGTCACAGTAAATTGGTTAGAGCACACAGCGTTGTAGTGAGCTGCTCTCCCAGCACTGTTTATGATGGGTACACACAGGTTTAAAGCAGGCTGTAATTCAGCCCTGGATACCAAAAATGAAGAAAAGTGCTCATTCTTATAGGGGACAGAGAGAAAAACTGAAAGCCATCCATGTCCTTCCAGCTCAGAGTGAGGCTGGACCCTGAATGACATCACAAGCACTGCCACGTGGCTCTGCTTGGACGTGGTTAGTGGGCATGATGGGGGTGGGCTGACAACTGAAATTGGGGATCTTAGTGGTCCCTTCAACCTTAGTGATACTCTGATTTGGGTAAGGTCCAATATGCATTTGTTACCGACATACCTGGGCCCATTATCAGTCTTGGTTAATCCAGGAAGTCCAAGTACCACAAAAGCAGATTGAAGATGACGTGGAACATGGCGGCCTGTTTTGCCAGTTTGTGCTGTGGCCCATATAGCATGGAAAAATGTGTCAGTATAAACATGTACGTACTTCAGCTTCCAAACTCCGGCACGTGAGCAACATCCATTTGCCATATTTGTGAGGAGTGTGAACCCCGTGGGTTAACTGTTCCCCCATGGGTAGACACAAGGCCTTGGCAATCCAGGCAGGACTGGCCAATGCCTTTAGCCTCCACACCAGGGGTAGGCCAAGCTGTTTTGCAAGAACTTTGGCCGATTGGTGAAAGAAATTGTGAGATACCCGGGCCTGGAAATCGTGAGATACCCCCCAGAATTCGTCTGGGGGGGCCCTGACCAAATAGGCACAACAAGCTAATGACGAGCATCAGCATGGTCACTGCCCTCCCCCAGAATCCCTGGTAGTCCAGAATGACTACGAATATGCCAAATGAAAGTCGTGCGTTCTTTAAGTACAACCCACAAAGTGCAGAACAATGCGTACACTTCCTTCTGTTTACATTCCTTAAGCACCCACCGTTCCAATAGCTTGACCACTCACACAGCATACAGAGAATCAGTCACAACACTGACACGAACATCAGTCCATCTCTTAAAAACTACAAGAACAGCTTGTAATTCAAATTGCTGCACCGATCCCATGCAGCATAACACTCGCTCCTGCCATGAACCATCGTGTTGCCATACAAGGGCTGACTTTTGGGTTTGACCTCCCACACAAGATTACAGAGACATACTTGGTCAGCGGAGGACATGACTACATGAGCCTAGACTAAGGCCTATGTGCTGTGGTGCAAATGCTGCTGACTCTGGGCAGTCACAGTCTTTGGCAAAGTCAGCAAAGAGATGCATAAGCAGAAGGAGAGCTGTACCAGGAAAAAAGGAAGGAAGTTACAAAGTGAGGGCAGCTAAGGAAGCTGCCTGTTGCCAACGAGTCAGCGAAGCAGCTCGGGTGCGTGATGGCCTTGTGCTAGCCACATGCTAGCAATCAGCTGTAGAGGCGTTGTGCATATTTCACGCCTGCAACCGATCAGAAGTATGCTTTGTGTTATGGAAGAGTTGTGTTTTTTCCATTAAACTGTCTCTGCTACCACTTTCATAAAGAGTCAGAGTCCATTTTACTCTCCCGACATGAACCGACATGATAAGCAGCTGGCTGAACTCGCACGGACCTTACGCTGGGTTTAATGCTCTTTTCCCCACCCTGTTGTGTGTAATTATCATAGAATCATAGAATCACTGAGGTTGGAAAAAACCCACAGGATCATCCAGTCCAACCATTCACCCATCACCAATGGTTCTCGCTAAACCACGTCCCTCAACACAACATCCAAACGTTCTTTGAACAACTCCAGGGTCGCTGACTCCACCACCTCTCTGGGCAGCCCATTGCAGTGCCTGACCACCCTTTCAGAACTTATGAACTGAGGCTTTTCAGGAAAGCCATTTTTGGTTCCCCTGTCCAAGAAAACTACTACCACACATGGTCCGGAGAAGCCATGCTCAATTTTAGAAGTCAGCAGAGCCCCCAAATCCCCTTTTTCAACACTTCATCATCTTCTGTTCCATTTCAAATCCCTCTCAGCCCTTCCAGACCAGGGCTCTCTCTGCTTCCCAGCTTTAGAAGAAAATATAAAAGAAGTGAGCCCCCAAACTTCTTTCACCAGGACTTATTACCATTAAACACAGGGTGCTGCTAGCACTCAATGAGTATCACCCTGAGTCAGCTCTGGATGAGCAGGGGATGACACAGACAGGGTTCAGCTTGATGGGGACATCTGAAATGGCCCCAACACCGTTGAGTGGTCCTCACCAGAGGGCTGAAGGCTGGGCTGCGTCTCTGGGTGCTTGGATTGCTCCTTGCAGATGTAGCAGCGTGAAGATGGATTAGGAAAGGAGCATTCAAGAGCGGAACGTTAAGGAGGAAACTCAGGATCTGGAGAGTGAGAAGAAGAAAATAGAAAGCTTCATGTCCTGAAAAATGAATTGTTATAGAACGTGTTTTATAGAACCTGTTTTAATTAGACAAGGTGACTTCACAAGAACTCAAGGCTTCCATTTGTCCCAATCGGTTCAGTTTAAAAGAAGCCTCAAAAAGGAGTAAAATGCATAAGTCTGCCTCCTCTTGCTTCCTCACCATGGGAAAATGAGCCTTTCTGGAGAAGAGCACTAGAAAGCATCTCCTCTCTGTCTGCAAATAATAAAAATGGCACATTTTCTCCCAGATTTTAGAGGAAAGAAACCAATTAGAAATCTGACGCAGGTTTTGCACTTCTCACACACGAAGACAGAAGGGCAGGGCTTTGACTCTTACGCCAAAGAAATCCATCTTAGACCGCAACATCCCTTGCAAGGGAGGAAATTTAAGCTGGGAGCAAACTCCCTCAAATATCAGGAAAAAAACATTCCAAGCCAGGAGCATCTCCTCTTGTTGCTGGATGAGGGCTGGTGTTGCAGGCAGGCCCCGCTGCTGTCCCAGGCCTGTGTTTCCCTATGTGCCTGTGGGGCTGCTGGCAGCGGGCACTGCAGCAGCTCCCAGCATTCCCAATTCCTTTGGGAAATCCTCTCCCAGCAGGTGCTGGGCTTTCATCTTGCAGGGAGGTCAGAACAAAAGCCAGCCTTGCTCATTTGTGTGCACAGCAGCAGCTAATACGGTAAAATAAATGGCACTAACGTGCCATATAAATCCCTTTTTATAGACTGTAATTATACAGCATAGTATTAACTCAGCCCTACTCATTAGCTGCACTCTGGTACTGACACAGAGAGGATTCTGGAGCTGCGGTTGCAAAAGGAAAAACATCCCTACCGCTCCATATCCCAGCCTGGGATCGTATGGGGTCATTCCCATTGTTGGATAAACAGAAACCTATAAGCTCAAAGCAGAACTCCCTCCCCAATTCCCTTGTGCAAACAGAGGACAAAGTTTGCAGAAAGCAGGCTCTCCCAACCCTGCTCTGCCAAGCTTTTGCTCGATGTCCTTTCAAAAATACCCTTTTTTCCCCCCATTATAACAGCTTGTCTGTTTTCTAATACTGTATTCCAGTGCCCAAAGACACAGCACAGTGGAAAATATCCATCAGCTGCTGGCTTGGTTTAGCATCACTGAACAGATTTGCTTTTAAGAATTATTGGGCATCCAAAAGCCCCTCCGAGTGCAGCTTGTTTCTGCAGGGCGCTCCAAAGAGCGGCAGAACAAACGGCACTTCCACGCAGCAGATTGTGTAAATCCAGTTTAAATTGTTTCCTTTATTAAATAGCCTTTCCTCTTAAAAATGGATTAGCTGCTCTCACTGGAGGCTCTGACAGAAAAGCAATCTCATCCCTATAGCAACAAGGGACACAAAAACCACGCTCGCTTCCCTGGCAGCTCCTCGGCTCCGTATTATCCAGCATAGGAAATCTCAGGGGTATTTCCCCTTATTAATTACCTCCATCAGCACAGAGCAGCAACCAGAGCAGGCACCACAAGCTGCTGTGGGTTTGCTTGGCTGGGAGCCGCTGCACCATAAGAAGCCACACCAGAAACTGGATGGGACAACATCAGGATCACATGATGGAAACAACCCAGGGACCAAAGCAGCCCAGACCTGCGCTGCCCTGCTCCCCAGGCTTTATGGATGCTCTAATTAGGAGACAATTCAACATCACTAAAAACTCTCTCTTTTTCCCCTCACTCCTTTTGTTCCCAGAACTCATTTCTCCCCCTCCCAAGCATGCAAGGGTCCAGCTCTAATTAATACATGATTATTTATAGAAATAACCCATGCCAAGGGCCAGCTGCCCAGCCAAGAACTGAATCACATCTCCCCACTGCTCCGTACTCGGATCTCAGCACAGTCTCACTGCAGAGGGCACCAAACCCTCAAAGTCACTGCAGCTTTGGGGTGAGCAGCTTCGGCAGCAGCTTTTTGCTTGCAGAGCTGCTCCCCAGCACTGAGAAAACTTACACTTACCATCTTCAGAACACACTCACCTGCATTCAGGGTGTTTTCCAGCAGATCCTATTCTTGTAGAGGTACTGATCCTGTTGTGTGATTTCAGGCAGGCTATTCTTTGCTGCAGCTTCTGCTCCCACTTGGGTTCTTCCTTGTCTTACGGGCACATCCATGGAGACCACATAGCTGTCAGTCCCATTCTTGGTGTGAGGATGGATGGAGCTGGGAGCTGTGGGGCTGGGATGCTCCTGTGCTGGCAAAAGCTGATGGCGATGATACCAAGTGACAAGACACCGAGCACAGTGATGCTCTTTACAAGATGCATTTCCCAAGAGAAGATTTCTGAACACTCCCTTCTAGTGTTTCTAAAGTACAGATTGATACACCAAGCCTTACGGAGGCAACCTTTGCCTCTAGCACCTTCCCTCCCTAAAAGGCAGATGCTTCACTATTCCTGTGACAGCAGCTGCTGAGAGAAGGTTGGAAAAATAAAAGGTAAAATTCACCCTCTAACCGATCATCCCTTTCTTTGTTCATCTTAGGGCTGCATCCCAGCAAGGACGGGGGTGGAAAAGCATTGGAACCGCTTCCCAAGTACCCCAGCCCCAGAATTCAGTCCCACACTGGTACCTCCAAGCACTTTAACTCCTCTTTTGACAACTCATAGAATCATAGAATCACTCAGGTTGGAAAAGACCTTAAAGATCATCGAGTCCAACCACAACCCAACCATACTGCCCCAACTCTAACAGCCCCCTGCTAAATCACAGCCCTGAGCACCACATCCAGATGGTTGTTAAAAACATCCAGGGATGGAGACTCAACCACCTCCCTGGGCAGCCCATTCCAGTGCTTAACAACCCTTTCTGTAAAGAAGTGTTTCCTGAGATCCAACCTAAACTTACCCTGGTGCAACTGGAGGCCATTTCCCCTCGTCCTGTCACCAGTGAGAAGAGCCCAGCCCCACTATGCTGCAATCACCTTTCAGGTACTGGAAGAGGGCAATGAGGTCTGCCCTCAGCATCCTTTACCCCAGACTGAACGGCCCCAGTTCCTTCAGTCTCTCCCCATAGGCCATAATCTCCAAGCCCTTCCCCAGCCTTGTTGCCCTTCTCTGGACCTACTCCAGCACCTCCATGTCCATTCTGTACCGAGGTGCCCAAAACTGAACACAGCACTCGAGGTGAGGCCTCACCAGTGCCAAATACAGGGCAGGATGACTTCCAGTCCTGCTCACCACACAACTCCTGATCCAAGCCAGGATGCCATCGGCCTTCTTGGCCACCTGGGCACACTGCTGGCTCACATACAGCCCACTGCCCATCAGCACACCGAGGTCCCTTTCCATCAGGCAACCACCTTGGGGCTGGGAAGAAACCCAGGAAAGGAAGAGAAGAACAGAGCTGCACCGATTTGTTTTCTAAATCAATACGATTTTTCAAATTTATTTTTTAAGAATTACTTCTAATATATCTTTCTCACAGAAGAAGGGTATAGGGAATGTTTTCATTCCATCTGTAAACACTGAAATACAGATCTGGGAAACCAGGGAAGAGACACAAAAAAAGTGCATTTTACAAAATTATCAACTAAAATATATTTTACATGTCTTACGCTTCAATTTAAATTCTACCGACTGCATTTTCAGTTTCAAAAAATATTTCCATATCTAATAGATTAAAAAAGCATGAAATATTTTCATTGTGGATAAGACATTTCGATTCATTTACATGCTGTCTGCACCAACAGCATAAGCAACCACGTGAATCTCAAACGATGTTCTTGGCCTGAAGCAGATTCTAACACGAGAAGGTGGGATTTGTCCTCTGGACACAGCAGAGCCCATTCTATGCCCAGGGCAAGCACAGTTTCTCTTTTACTTGGGGAGGAGCCAGGAGAAAGGTGGGAGCAGAGGGGGAGAGGGGTCCGGAGGAGGAATTTCAGTGTGTTGCTGTGGTTTCCAAGGCTGAGTTTCAAATCCTTCTCTGACTGGGCAGAAATGCTCAGGGTTGCCTGGCCAGCGGGTCTCGATGCATCCTGCATCGGATGGCACTTGGGTTAGAGGAAGGCGGCCACAGGCAGCTCACCTGCTTCAGGCCGGGCGTCAGGAATCCCTACCAAGTCCGATGTGTGTATGTAGGACTGCCAGCCACCTTCCATGCTGTCACCACGTGCCCGTGGCCCCAGGGCACAGCCGCTCTGTTCCCCCATCACCCCCTCTATCAAGACAGGCAGGAGCAGCTCTGCTTCTCCAGTGTCCTCCCTCTCAGCAGGGACCCCCATCCTCCAGCATCTCCATGCTCCCCCCTCCCCCGTGCCATTTCCATCCACCCAACAGCACTCCTGACTCCCATTGGGAGATACTGCACCACGCAGCCCAACTAAATCATTCCAAGAGACCACCAGTGCCCAATGTTAAGGAGAAATCTGAGCAATTACTTTGACACTAACAGTACCTTGAGGTATAAATGAGATAAGATGCTTAGCCCACGAATTCCTGCCCATGCACCTAGCATCGAGCCTCCTACAGCTGGGCGTTCTCTCTTGGGCAAGGACAACAGGGCTCTTCCAGCATCTTCTGCAACACTGAGCAGAGATCGTCCCCCGACAACAGAGAGATGCATGCCCTGCTGTCCCACTGTGGTGGGTGCCAGTTCTCATCCCCTCCTTTTATGTCCTCTTCTTCTAGACACTTTCCCCTCTTTGGTATGTAGAGCAGTTCTGGACATCTCCGGCATTAACAAGCTATTTCCATGTAACAGATTTGATGCCATGGGGTTTTCTTTCCAGACCAGGCGTGCAGCTGTTGGAGCAAGCCAATGCTGCTCCCTCCCACTTCCACTGACAGGACAACGTTAAAGCAGTTTCAGTACTTCCACTGTTTCACATGAGTTCAGAAGCCCCCCAGAGAGCAGAAAAACGCAGATCCCTACGTTCCAATGAGTGGCTCCAGCCAGCAGGCACACGGGCTGACGCAGCGTTGTTTCTCATTCTTTACATTAGTGCAATCTAAATGTGGATTCCCAGCTTGGCGTGGCTGACTCAGCGGACTCTGGTACACTGTCCTTTGGTTTGCTTTAGAATCAACTTCAACAGTTTGCATTGAGATAAGCTAAAGTCTACTTAGGATCTATACATGTAAGGCAAGAGGCAAAGAAATATCTACGAGGTTCAGGTTGCATTTGTCAATGCAAACCCTTCCCCAACACTCAGTTCCTTTCAGGAGCCACAAAGCCACTTTGGTGAGCTTGCTCAGATGGCAGGATGAGTTTGGAGATGGGGAGGAAGCTGCAGGGCAGCACTGAGACAGCTCTGCTGGTGGCTTCAATGAGAAGCTCAGGGTCAGAACAGAGACAAAGGGGGGCTAAATTAAAAAAAAGCTAAAGGCAACACTTGAAGTGTTTGTCATCTAGCTTCTTCACAGCGAGGACGTGGTGTTAAAGGACATTACAGATGAATGAATTGGAAGGAAGAGTAAACCCACTTCTATCACTAAAGCTCTCTATGCTATAGAAGCAAGCAGTGCTCAGAAGAGAAAACCTGGTTTCCACCAACGGAGCGCACTTGGTGTGCTCCCAGCTTTAGGGCAATGCACATCTGCTGCAGTCCTGTGGGTGTGGGTACAGCTCTCCACAATGCCGTGCCAGGACATGAAGCCACCGATCCCGCCGGGCCCCTCTCTGCCTCTGAGCTGGAGCGGATTTCCAAGCCTGGTTCCAAGCCCCAGTCCAAGCAGTGAATTGCAGAACAGCTCTTAAGAAGGTGAGGGGAAGAGAAAGATGAGGGAGAAAAAAGGGAATATCTCTCTCTGCAAAACCCACTCAAGCGTGACACAAGACCACCCCGCATCCAGGTAGCTTCAAAAGCAACCGGTGTACTTCAAAGGAGCCCTCGCTCACCAGGAATCCTCTCCTTCCTTTGGGACAGAGGAGGCTACTACGCTCTGCCAAGGAACTGGTCTCAGTCCTCCCACTTCCCACGAGGACACGAGAACCACAGGACTATCACAGCTTGACTCACACAACACCACCGCACCCCTCCTGCGTCTTCCCACCACTCCCACCAACAATGGCTCTGATTCAGCTTACTGGCTTTTATCCCCTACAAACCCTTCCCAATATATGCATCTCTAGATACATATATAGATATAGATTTACATATGCAAGTACCTATATCTATATACATATATTTATTTTATACGTATATATTTTCATTTATGCTTTTAACGAAGTGCTGTGCTTTCAACCACTGCCTTCCTCCGCAGGGATCCGCTCCCATGCACGCCGTTCAGTCCAAGGAAAGAGCACTGAGAGCTCTCGGCTGCGAGCAGCACAAGGTAAGCGGGTGGGAGCACGCAGATGTCCCAGCCTGCCATCAGCTCCGCAGCGCTGCCCGCCCTGCAGCAGTCCCAATGCAGAGCCACGCTACTGTGGGTTCTTCAGGATGCGCCCGTGCCTGAAATCGTAGACGTGACGACAGAGGAACACCAGCTCAGGGTCAGTGTCCTCGGGCACCTTGCGGTGCAGAGGTGTGGAGTACTCTTCTGAGGGAGGAACCATGATGGCTTTCCTGCCAGGGATCCCTTCGACTCGACGCTTTGCCAAGGCACAGAATCTGCAATGCAATCACATAGGAGTCAGCGTGGATTCACTCATCTTTCACCGCACAACTTCTGCTGTTTGCGTCAGGCTCTCTCTTTGGCAGCCCAAGGATAAAGGGCACAGGGGAAGGGAACATGTAGGAGAATCAACCTTTGCTCAGTGGCAGGATGGCTTTGATCCCACACTGAACCATACAAAGCAGTACAGTGGTCTCGCTTTCTGTACTGGCAGACTCCATCCAATAGGAAAGACGCTCCAGCAATCCACTTCACCTTCACTACTTTGGCCTTGTTTTTGTTAATTATGTCCCCCAGAGCCTTGCACATCAGGCCATCACTTAGACACCCAAGTGAACTGGGTACAACAGGTACTGTGGTTTTTTTCCAGCTACCTTCTTGCAAGATTGTGACAAAGCATTTAAGCTGAAGGGTCAGATACAATTTTCTCATCCAAAGCTCACGATACGGGCCGCTCCTTGCTGTTAGAGCAAGACCTTGCAGCACATGTTGGCTTCAGGTCCAGGTGACCAAACGCTGTATGCCTACAGGGGTGATCCTGGAGGAGCTGGAGTCAAAGTCAGATTACAGACGAGCTCCTGAGCCAAGCTAAAAAGAACATCAGTTCTGTAAACGCTCAAGTCACCTTCAAATCGCAGTGTATACATGCATGTCCCTCACACACAGGTTCTCAACACCAACTGTCCTGTTGAAGAAAAGCTGGTTGCAGCACGGCATGTCAAGCAGCTCTAGGTCAGGGATAAACCTGTCCTCCACACCAGGCTAAGAGCAACAGGAAAAAAGCTTCGTTCTATCAACTGCACTGGCACTTCTAAGATGAATAAACCAGTGGGAAAAAGATATCTGTGTTCTGGGGGCTTCGCTGTTCTCATCCAGGACACTTTAACAGCCCTTCTGCAGGAGTCTATAGTACAGGCAAATTTTGTGGCCTGCTGATTTTGCAGCCTACATTAGTAAACCCTTTGGCAATACTGACTGAGGACAAAAGCCATCTCTGAGAGCTGGTGAGAGCCAGCTCCAACCACAACTCCTAAATTACAGCCTCTAAAAACCTTTATTTCCTTGTAGGACTTCCAGTGTAAGCAAAGGATAAATTCGGGATGCCTTCAGGAAACTTTTCTCAAAGGTGACCTTATCCACAACAGCACAGAAGAACTCCTGCCCACTGGACTGTTAGAAAGGAAATGAGCTGTCTGAATCCAAAGCCCAGTTTGCTTTTTAGGCTTCAGAAAGAACAAAATTCGTTTTAGAACGAGCTGGAAAAGTTTGTTTTTAGAAATCCAAATAAAGGAGCCCTAGGTTAGAAGCAAAGCAGGGAGCAGCAAGGCTTAAATGTTCCCTCTGGAGTAAGGCTCAAAAGTCAACCAGATATGCCCAACAAAACTGAAGACATCTCAAGCACTGTTTTGTGTTACAGACTTGTGTGCCCACTCAACCCTCGTTTTCTGAGGGATTCATACATCCAAGGCTGGCAGCCTTAAGTTGGAATGCTCTGATATTCGTACTGACCAAGGTTCAATTTCATCAGCCAAAGGTCATCTGTAAGTGCTTCAGTCATTAATCTGACCGATCCTTTGGTCAAAAACACTCCATTTGCAAGCACACATACAAGGATCCAGCAGCAATACTGACATAGCAGAAGGCATGCTAGCTAGCCATAGCATCTGTGTTTCATTGGGGATGGATGGATAAGGTGGCTTCCAGACTTGCTCAGTTTTAATTTACCACTGAGTTAGCCCCAGCATTGTAGGTTTTCCTGCACTGTCCTCCACTGATGTCCACATGTCAAGAAACCAAGATCATACACTCACAAGCATTTGTAGACCCTTTAAAGCATGCATCATACACAGAACAATGAGATGTGTAACAAGTCTAGCATAGAGGAAGCACTCCCAGGTTACAGTGCTAAACCTGTACACAGAGTGACTGTAAGTCACCCAATTACACCTAGACCAGAGTCTGTAGGGCAGGGACTACTCTGCTGGGTAATGGCTGGAAAAGGAAAGAGTGACAAGTGCTGGAGACAGATGCAGGTCTCAGGAACAGCAGCAAGTTAAGAGCACCACCTACCTGCAGTACTCTGCAAAGGTCAGCACGTAGCACTTCTCCTCTATGCAGGCAACACTGTTTTCGTCCTGATGTCGGGATGCAAAGATCTCATTCTGCAAGAAAAGAAAGCAGGAGGTCACCCAGCTGGCCAGGAGCCCCAGGGAGGTAAAGGCAGCTCTGCACCATTACCGCTCACCTCAAAGGGGAGGCGACAAAAGCATGCTCAAAGCAGATATTCTTTAGAGCCAGTATTTCCAACAGTACTGACACTTTGCAGGTGTCCTGTGACCCACTTATAGCGAGTACCGGGATTTTATCCAGCAACCCATCATCTAACACCCTGACACCCTCTGTGAGGCCAAGTATCCACACCCTCCTCTTACAGAGGGCACAGGAAGCTAAAGAACTCCTACATGAGCTGCTTTTGCTCCAACTTATCCTAAACCTGACTTTGTACAGAGTTCACGTGGGTGGAGCCATCAGACTACATCCAGAGAAGCCAGTGAGCAATGCTGCTGCAGGCAGGAGGCTGGAGCACTCCCCACCCACACATTCCTCTGAGCTCCCAGGGACATTCTTCATTCATTTTCCCTTTCCTGTGCTGGAAACCCTTCCCAATCATTTGTATAGCTAAGAGTAGAAACAGAGGTTGAATGGCACTTTGTCATCTTAACTGCTGGCCTGTCACACAGTATTAGGGCCTTCCTAATTTAGTTTTATATCTAAGATAAAGCAGCCTGCTGTTTTCTGTCTATTTCTTCATCCCAATTCAATTTAAAAGACTGTTTTAGCGAGGGAAGTAGTAATAGCCATTTTTCTCCCAGGGCAGTTTAGGAAACTTGGCTCTGGTTAGATATGGGGCAACCCAGATGGAACAGTTCTAAAGAATTTCAGATGTGGTTAGATCAGCAAGGATGATCTGAGGCAATAAGGATGCTTTGCACAAGTCTGGAAGTGTTACCTGCAGGCTGCACTTCTGCTGACAGCCCTGAGGAAACAGCTAAAAGCAAAGACTCAAAACAGGGCCACTGTTTGGGGACGAGCTTAATCAGAGAAACTGAAAATGCCACACCTTGCTTCTGCACATTGAGGTTTTGCTCTACTCCTTACATCAAAATTATCTGAGTCATCTTTGGCAAGCCTATCGCAGCCACTCAGCCTACAAGGCAATCTCTCATTTGAAGTCTTGTGCAATTAAGCAGGTGTGCAAAAAAAGTGGTTCAGTTCCTCCTGAGCTGAATACTGGCGCGCTCTCTGCATTAAAATGCAACTAGTCATGCTTTAATTACGGGCCAGAAAAATACAAGAAACCGCATTTTGATTTAGGAACTCATCTGTGCCCTGCAAATCAGCCTGGTGCAATTCCCTGGCCTGTTCTCCCATGCTGTTCCACTTTTATTTAAAAGGGAAAAAGGGCATCAAGGATTTTGGGGGGTTGAAAACAGCAGTAAATTCTCCTTTTCTCGTTTGGAAACAGCTGTTCTGCCACTCAAAGCAAGTCCAAGCAAAGCTGAGCAAGGTGTGAGGTCACGGTGACTCACACATCTCTCTTTTCAGAAGTGAATTCCTTTACACTGGCACAACATCCTCAACTCAGACTTCAGTTCTCATCATAAATCCACACGGGGAGGATGACACATCTGCAAATCTGCACAGATTTCTGGAACTGAAGCAGCAGATTCAGGGGTTTTTATTGTAAAAGGGCAGCACGTGCCAGAGCTACTCCAACGTACTGCATAACACAGATGGTGGAACTGCACTGGGGCTTTCTGCACCAAGCTCCGTGTTTCTGCATGAATCAGAATACTCTTTTTGGAGAAGCATCTGATGTTGGTTCAGTGTAAACTCGATTCTCCTTACTCTTAAGGTGGCAGACAAAAGAAGTTCTCACTTGATGGTCAGGATCTTCTCAGATTGAAGGTAGAAACATTAAGACTTAACACAGATGGCCACGTGAAGAATGCAGAACTTCTGTTAGGCATGGCAGCAGACTGGGGGAGCCCATATGCAGCACACCACTGCTTCACAAACTGCCAACAGCTGCACCGCAGCCAAGAGCCAGCTCCACTTCATTCCAATCAGAAGCTCAGCCTCCCGAGCTTGAGGCCACCCGAGAATGCAGGAAGATACTCAGGCTACTCCCCCATTTCTTGGGAAACTGTGGGATGTGCCAGGAGAGCCCTGCCTCACGTCCCACATCTGGACGTCTCACCTGGTGCATACTGGGATTGCGGCCTCCCTGAGTGTGCTCCGGTCTGTAATACCACAGGAGGCTCATCATCAGCTCCCCTGCAAGAAGATTCATTGCAAGACGTCAGGACTTGGTTTTGTTGCAGTGTTTTCCCACCAACATCCTGCTTCATCCCTTCCATTTCCATAGCTCTCACGTACAGACAGCTGTGCTGTGATAAATACTTCATACTGAACTAGGTACCCTTTTCTTACAGCAAGGAGCCGTATTCAGTCAGTCACACTGCTTTTCCACTGCATTTCCACTGCACCTTCACCCCCTTCTACTTCTGTTACACCATCACAGAGGTGAGTTATGCTCAAAAATCAGATGTTTCCCTTAAAAAAGTCTCCACTGCAGCCCGTGGTCTGAAAAAATGCTCATCCAAAGCTTGGTGCTTGTGGTATCACCTCCCACATTAACACCACTACCACTTTCTATTAAAAAAGCCTTTTCTTCTTCTTCCTTTTAAGTTAGAACCGTACCTTGAAATATTTGGCACAGCATTCTTGGCTCAACCATTGCTAATCAGATACAGGACCTTAACATCAAAACCAAACACTCAAATGAGTCTTTTCAGGGCCCACCAAGAACTTCTGCAGATGTGCCCACGCCCCATACCAACCCTCAGCCCAAAAGTCAGCTAGAGCATCTGAATAAACAGCAGCTCCTGAGATGCCTGCTTCTATGCAATTAGAAAGGAAATCACTGCTAAGATTGCAGTTGGCAGATATTACATGCTTTCATGACCAGGAAGATTTTAATTACCAGTTCCAGGCCGGTGATTAAAGAGATCCTAGAACAACTTGAGCTAAAACCACAGAACTAATCTCTTCCCCTTTGCCACCCAATCTGGCAGCAGCAGAGCACCCTAAAAACCTTGCAGCTCTCCACGATCCATCACTTCCCTGGTTCCAGCCTGCCTTCATCTGCCTCACACAGAGGCTGGACGGACCCTTTTGGCACAGTACCTGTTTTGGGGTCTTCCCACAGCGCCGATATCTTCGCAACGTACGGCATCGATTTCTTCCTGGGTCCTGATTTCAAGAGGACGGTATCTCGTACCCGGATGATCTCCCCATCCCTCTCCACAGCCTGGTAGCTCTTGCGAACGGCTGGCTCAGGTTCATTCTACAGCATTGGCGCACAAAAGAAAGAGCAACCCAAGCATACAGGCAAGAAGTTAAGTTTATTGTTTGCTAGCCCAATCCAAGACTCCTTTGGTCCTGCTGTGAATTAAAAACTTGCCTGCTCAGAGCCAAGTCTTTCCACTCCAAGAGGAGTCATGCTGCACAAGGCCACTCAGAGCATCCCTACTTCCACTTTGTTGGCTTATAAAAGCAAAGTCTGGGTCAAAATGATTACTTCTACAGGTAGGGCATTGACAGGTAAAGAAAGTTCATCATGGAATAGCGTCCAAATGCATGTAGGCTATATGGGGCCATCATTCTCAAAGCAAAAGTCAAAACAGAGCTATTCTTCCAGCCCAGTCTGGCAGAAGGGAGCAGCTCATCAACCAGACAGTAGGTCTCATAACAGGTCTCACAAAAGTACACATCTGTGAAACTAATACCCTTCCTTCAAATTAAATCTAGCTCCTTCAGTTCTGCAGGCAAAAAGCACAGTGCCAAGTCTGAATAGCGGATGAAAGAGACCCATCTCCAGGTTCACAGCTTCCCTTGCTGTGACATTTAGTGAGCATGGTCAGTGCCTTATCCCACCTTCCCAGGCAGCAAATGGGTTCTGACCTTCACACCCACGGATCTTACATTATAAGATGAAGGATATGAACTTGTCCTTCAATCTAGTTGCTAGAAGCAAGCAGACTTTACTGCATTACTGCAGTAATTACATTTTCTGGCAGGAAGTCTCCCATCTTACAGCAGCTAGTCTCTGCACCTCAGAGCAACCAATGGGTAAGTGCAGTTGAGAAGACTCCAAGGAGGGACTGTCCGTGCCAACGTGGAAGTTACAAATTAGAGGCTACTGAGTGCTAGAAAAAAATTCATCTGGGAGTCAGGAAACTGCTTCAGTCCTGTGTGTGTGCTGGGAGATCTCTGCTGGACTACGGACACTATCAGTGAGAAGAACAAGCTTACAGGAGCTACCTTTGGACAGCTGCTTATAGCAAAGCTAAAACGTCCCTGTCCTCAAACAGGTTTGACCTAGCCCAGGAGGAAGAAGCTGGAGGACGATCTCCCTGTAAGATGGACTCACAGGCGCAGCAGGTGCCACCCTCGTAAATGCAAAACTATTCATCATGACAGCATTTCAGCTGATGCTAGCACAGGAGTGGCAGGTTTTCCATCCTCTGCAAACTGCCCATCATGCTGTGCAATGTAATATGAGAAAAACAAAGCCAACAGGTCAGCCTCAAAGCCCAGCCAAAAGGCTGCTGATCCACAGCTTGTCTTTTAGAACACTGGACACCTAGCAACCGCCACCACCCTGAAACAAAAGCCAAAACCCCTCCCGAACCTCCGCCATCTTCCATCTCTGAAGATGCTCGTATGGATATGGATGCACCAAAACCACAGCAGCACTCCAGACACCTACCACAACATAGACAGCCTTCTCGCAGGCTGTGCCAACAGGAATCCAGCCATTGGTGGCTCTTCGCCTGCTGATGCGCTGTTGCTTTGGGTGGGAGTGGCCTCCCACCGTTTTGCTGTCAGAGGCATGCAGACAGCCCGGAGTATTTCGGAGACCGGATTTGGAGCCACTGGGAGGCTTTGAGCTCTGGGGACATTCACGGGCCATGGTCTGAGGGTCAGAGTTGGGGGTCTGCAGATGAGGAACAGGCTCTGCAGCTGGCGGCACGCTGGGTACAGGACATCCTGAGAGCGGGTGGGCAGGCGACGCAGGGTGCCCTGCCACCGGGATTGTGAGGTTCAGCTGGTCCAGAGACTTGCAGCCTTCTAAGAGAAGGGAAGAAAAAGAGGCAGTCATCTTGTCTGAAACGTAAGGCTATTACACAGCCAAGACCGTCCCGGAGCACCGCCACCTTCCCCTGAAATTCACTTAACTGCATTACAGCCAGAAAGGCCCTTCACATCGTAATTTCATTTTGCTCTGCCAAGGGATCCTAAAAGCACGCATCTTTATTTCTAAGCCTCCAACGTGTTGCTGCTGATGACACTGCACTACAGCAAACCCAGCTGAAATCCCCCACAGTCATGCCAGCCAGTAATACACATAAGGCTGGCCAGTGTCCAAAGCAACTCCAGACTGCCAATACGTATGAAAGAAATAAAAGGCTTATCAAAATGATAGGAAGGATTAAACCACACGAGCAGAAGCAGCCAGCTTCTTTCCAGAAGCTGAACTCAAGTAATCAGGGGAAAATTGAGAGGATTCTCCAAATTAACTCCAGAAACATGAAAAAATAATAGATGAAAACTATATAAAATTATGCAAGTTGCTGGCTTCAGCAAAACCACGTCCCCAAAACACACCAGTCACCACAACAGGTAAGCAATCCGGCTGATGCTGCCTCTCAAAGAGATCTAGAACACCTCACGCTACGCCAGAAGTCACAAAACAAGCCCTAAAACCAAGCTGTGGCCAAGAAAAGAGCAAGTTAGATCAGAATTACCTGGTGTCAGCAGGAAGAGAATCCCAACCGATCTAGAATGCATCCCTAAACCTGAACACGTGCTTTTTGGGGGTGACCCAAGGGCAGCTTCCAGCAACCTCCTGGAGATGCCTCCAGACAGGAACACGACCTAGCAGCTCTGTGGGAGAATGCTGCTGCACTACACAGAGCTATTAGAAAACAGAACAAGGTAACAAAGATCACCAAGCCATCTGCCTGGCCTCAGCAGGCACAGGATCCGTGGGCAGTGAACCGTGCTGTGCCTGTTTCACTTACAAAAGCCCTTTTAGGTTGGAAGTTGAACACCTTGAGTGTACCAAGTAAGACAGACAAAGCAAACCACTCTGTACATAACACTGGATCCTGCACATCAGGGTAGGATCTCAGATGGGAGCCTGTTGCTTCCAACCAGAGCAATCCTTTAACTCCTTAAAATAACCCGCTAGAGGGAAGGATGAGAATTCAGAAGCACACACACGTGTAAAAGCCAGCTCCTAAATATAAACCCCTGTTAACATGTTGGCAAACCTCCTTCAGTCTGAAAAACAAAGTCTGAATTATTCCGATACTGAAGGCTTTTAAATCCAAGTTGCTCACAGAAAGGAAATCAAAAATCAAATGCATATATTTACTATATATATATATATATGTGTGTATATATGTGTATACCAAAGTCAGCTTTAACTCAAAATGCACTGCATCCAAACGCCTGCTAGGAAAGGAAACTATTCTGCCACTTGCTCCTCCACACAGAGAAAGACTGAATACACCTCAACTACTGCTGCCAGCACCAGAAGGAATGCCCTGTTTGCAGGGAGGGCTGAACTCTCAGCAAAGCCCATCTGCACTGCCCGAGTCCTTCTGCTTGCATGAAGCTGGAGGCAGTGGCACGAAAAACGTCAGGAACGAAGTATTGTGCCATGACCTCGGGGCACTGTGCAGGAGTGTCAGACAAGAAGCACTGCTGAGCTCCTTGTCTTGCAAGCTTTAAAAGGCACTAACGCTGTCTAAGTCCTGCCACGGGAAGCAGCACCGTCACAGCAGAGATATTTCAGGAAAGCAGAAATTATACTTCAACCAAACAATGGAAGATGACAAAGCCTTGCTCAAACTGAGAGCTGAACCAAAGCTCCACCCGCCTACCTGAGCATCTGCTTGGAGTGCCTAAGTCATGCCTTCCTTTGACTCGAACACGTGCACGCAGTTAACTGAGACACTCATGTTTACACTCCCAGCAGCTGAAGCAGCAGCTTTGTCTACAGGCTGCAGCCTAGCTTGATGGCTTTTACACAAAGCATTGGTGTCTGGTAACCACAGCACAACAATCCAGCTTTAAATATTTCAGAAAGATGGGTTTTAATAGCAAAGGCAGAGTGCCAACAAAGTACAAAGCTTGAAAAACCCCAAACAAATGGGACTGAAATAAGCCAGGCAAACAAGCACCCCACATCTTACACCACTGCTTGCCCCGCTTCAGTGCCTGCTTTTCCAGTGTTGCTAAAGATTAAGTATAGGACTGCTGTCCACCAAGCTAACAATGTACCAGCACTTACATCACTACAAAGAAATTCAAGCATCGGTCCAACCAGCAGACTCAAACTGAATCACTGCACAGCCCTGCCAGATCAGATCTATAAAGCCTTGCAAGACTCATCCTTACAGGCCTGCATCCCCTACACAGGTTTCAACATCAAGAGTCTTAACAACGGAGGCACTGCCTACTTCCCCACACTGCTCTGCAGGGATGCTTCAGAACCAAGAGCAAGCTTTTGGGAACAGAACGGCACCGTGGTGCAGCAGGATAGAGAGAAGCCTGCAGAGCATCTAGGAACTGAAGCCACTCATTTTGCACAGATCAAAGCAGCTAGTTCCAGCGTAACGAGTCATGAGTCATCTCCTCACTGCCTCAAGTCTTTCAGCAATTCCATGCTTTTCACACCAATAGGACCTTTCAGTGGGGAGAAACCCTCCGGGTTAAAAACGGGGAGGTAAAACGCGGGTTCTTTTTGATCCGTGGCAGAGATCTCAAACTCTGATAAGCCACAAGATAATCAGCACTGCCCCAGAGCAGCCCTCAGCTTGCTCAGTGCTCCTAGGAAAACATCCTCGTGCTCTGCACCTCACCTGCTGCAAAAGGCATTTTGTAGGGGTAGCTGTTCCGTCCTGTGTGCACACTGCTGATCCTGCCGTCCGGCACGTGCACAACGCCGCAGACACTGTAGCTGTTGATGGCTGTTCCTTCTCCACAGCAGTATGGCGAGCTGCACCAGTGGAGTGGCTGGAAATGAGTGCATGATGGCAAGGAACCGGGCGACACCAAGAGCCCTTCACAGGTAGCAGGCTGCAAAAGTTCGTCCTTGGGGTAAACTGAGCAGTGAGAGTAGCCGCGGTATCCACTTTGGCCATAACAAACATAAAACCCGTTCAACGGAGTCAGATCCGAGGATTCATAGAGACAGCCACAATCCGTGTGATTGCCAGGAACGGGCAAAGGAGGGAACTGCTGCACAGGAAAGGAAGGCTGATGAAATTCCTGTTTGGGAGTCGGGGATTTCTCTCCAGGTCTTCCATACTCCGGCTTCATGGCAGCTTGCCCGCCCATGAGCAAAGGCAGTCTATGGTAGAAACCCTCTGTACTCGACTGTGATTCGTAAGGGACAGGTTGGGCTGTCCTGTAGAGCCTAGAGGAGTCCCGCTGTTCGGCTTTCCCAAAAGCACCCAGGGTGAGCCCTCGCCAGCTGTGCTGACCTTCCATTTTTAAGCTGGCCGCTTCCTTTTTGGACTTGACGCAGTTCTTCCTATTGGCTTTGGCCCATTTGAGCGTAGACTTTGAACAGTGGTTCTCAGATTTGCCCTCCCCGTCTGACTTACTCCTCTGCTTCAGGGGCTGGTCTTTCTCGTGGGTCAGCTTCAAGAAAGCCACAGCGTTCAGGCTGGCCAGTCTCTTTGGGGTGGGATGATAGGAGATGGCACTGTCCTCCCTCCTCATCCCATCGTCAAAGACCTCATCCAGCGAATGGTCACAGCTATTGTATTTCTGACTGGGCTCGTGCCGGTTTTTGCCTTTACCTGTTTTCACAGCCGTTTTTTCCAAGGCAGGCCAGCCGTCACCCGCCTTGCAATGCAAGCCCTTGGCAGTACAGTCTCCACTGGCTTTGGCAGGGTCCCTCCGAAAGCGCCTGCCAGACAACAAGCCATCGTCCCGCTCAAAGAGCAGATTGTTCACAGCCTCTGCGTTCAGAGAGGCCAGTCTGCGTTTCCTGGGCTCCGAAGGAGCAGCATCAAGGTCTTCCTCCACCCCTGGATAAGTTATTGTGCACTTTTCCCCAGCTGAATCACTCTTGCCCGCTCCCACAGGTTTAACTTGTTCGGCAAAAAAGGTGGGCCCCAACTCCTCCACCCAGCTGGGAAGGTCCTTTTTTTTGCAGCTCTGGGTCTCCTTTGACAGAGATCCAGCCACATCCTCCAGCCTGGTGAGCAGCACTTTGCAGGTCTTTTTGTTCACCGACGGGAGCAGACGCCTCCGCAGTGGGTACGTCTTGCGGACTTCCTGCAAATTCTTGCTCTTGCTTGTCCCCACAAACCCACCCAAACTGCTGGCAGCCTCAGTGGCATCCCCGTCCCTCTGCTCGCCGTGCTCCGCCTGCGTCCTGTCCATCCTCCCGTTGCCTGTGGCTGATGAATCCTGGCCAGCAGAACCAGCTGGACGCTTCAGAAGGAAAAGTTGTTTCTTCCGGGCATGCGTCATAGGATCAATGTCCAGTCCTGAGAACGAAGAGAAGAAAACACACCTGTTAATACAGACAGGAGGGACTCATCTCCTCGCATCGAGTGCCTATTAGGAAATACTTGGGGAACCTTGCTGCTGTACACGGTCAAGCATTTTTGGGTGACGGCCAGTTAAGCCAATTAGGAGGCAGGATGCAGTGAGATGTGGGTTAATATTAAGCTACAGGACGTGATAGTAATTAAAGGCGAGGTGGTACAGGAGCCAGGAAAACCAGGATATAGCCAGCTTCACCCAGCTCCCAGTCCAAGTAAGCTCCCTACTAAAGCAACGCTGCCTTGAACATGCTACAGACTCTTATGTCTAGTAAAGATCATCTGAATCCTGGTCCAGGGCACACAGTAGAGATAAATCCCAGGTATTTGACTGCTTGCAAGTTGTTAGAGGCAGGTGGTTTCACTGTCACCTTCTGAAACAATCAGAAGAAAAACAAAGAGTCCACCTACTGATGTAAAAAGTAAACTTCACTATTAAACAGAGACCTCTCAACATTAATAAATTAAATACAAGCAAATTCCTGCACAGGTTAGAACCTGCCTACCTGTTGCTGCTGTCACTTTTAGTTGCATTTTACAACGTCTGTGGACACTGTTCAATCAAATTATCATGTTTGGCAGAGAGGCTTGAACAAATATCACATGCTTTCAAAACACATTTATAGAAGGAACATAATTACCCAGCCGCATAACATCCCTGATTTTTCATCTAGATGGTATGTCAAGGCATCCTTAAAACAGACACAAACGTCTACAATACAGAAAGGAAGAGATAGGAATCTCCAAGCTGGGAGAGGTTTGCATAGAGAGGAAGCACCAAAGAAAGGCAGACAAGCCCCAAGTGCCTTTATCTGGTAGCAGCAGCAGAGGTTGGTTGCTCATCCCTAGGCTTTCTGGCTACACCAAGAGCAGCATCTTACTGCTGGGTGTGCTCTGAGCAGCTGGCAAGCAACAGCAGAGGAACAGCTTCATCCCAGCAGTTAGTTTGGCCAGGTGCTGGCTCCAGAGCTACACAGCAAGCTAAATCTGATTTTTCGTTTCCCCTTGTTTCCTTTCTAACAGAATAGTTGATGTGCCTTTGTACTCTTGCATTTCAGCTTCAGCAAGTGACCTGCAGTAGGCCTGTGTCAAGTATCTGAGGGATGAAGCGATGCTGCAGTCCCAAAGAACACGTGTTCACAGAGGAGTTGAAAGCTAAGAAGGGATACCTACAAACACTTTAAAAAGTCTAATTGACTAATACAGAAATCAATTTAATTAAGCCTGAATCTGAGCACAGGAAACAGCAGAAAAGGGCTGTTTCTTGCACGTAATGGTATTTGTGAAGCAGTCAGATTCCCATTATCGGCACCAAAGTGCCAGCCTTCAGATTAGCACGATGCAGGAGCAGCCCGATTCCCCCCACATCAAGTACCCAGCTGCAACACCTCTCAATTGACACCATCAGCACAGGTCTGCTACTTCTGAGGCTGCCAATTAAAGCTACTGCATCTGTAGCGAAGAGAACAAAGCTACCCAATTACAAGAACTGTTCATTTGATATGGTTTAATCAAGCTGATAATTAGATTATCTATTTGAAATAGACCCAATGTGTTTTAACTGACTTGCTTATATATGCATTAACTAAAAGAAAACTAGGAACTGAAAGCTACCGTGGCTTGCAGGTTATTTTGCAGACATCAGGCTCCTTCCAAGGTGTCTCAGGGTAATGGAACCCTTATGCCCCATTCATTACAAAGGGATAACTCCCATAGCTAGAGCCTAAACTGCAGTGCTCAGCGGGGAGCAAACATTTATGTATATACCCATGTGGCTCCCGATAAGCAACACCAGTTCTGGGAATTAGGAGGACGGTTATCAATTCAGACTGACAAGTTCCCCCCAAATCAGAGTAATTCTTGCACAAGCAGACACATAAACCACACACAGCCTTTGGAGTTAGCAAGAGAACTTCTATTTAAAGCATGCAAACCGAGGTGGTCTACCAGTGGTAGACCAAGCATGCTACAGAATCATGCCCTAGGGAAGATTACATCTCCTATATAGGCCTGTGGTTCCTTTTACACCTCTAAACCTATTTTCTGTTGTCCCCAACAAAAGATGGAGCCTCCAGCAGAAATGGTTGGCAGAGATGGGAGAAACCCAGAAGAAACAGGTCTGACTTGCCTTAAAAACCAGCATCGGTTACCTCTGTCTCCTCCAGCTCTCACCAAGCTGTGAGCAGCAGCCAGCTCCTGACTACCACTACTCACCTGTCAAGTGCTGGGCCTTTATAGCCCATCAGGGTTTGAACGAGGAAGAGATCTATTAAAAGCTGAGCACTTCAGACGTGACCTCGTTCATACCAGGCCTGCTCAAAAGATATAAAGGCTGGGACAGACTGAAGGAAGGGGATTTTTCCAACAATGAAGGGGGGAATCATTAACAGCAAGAGTGATAGTCTTCCCTGTTTGACCCCATGGGGACAAACAACAGCTTAAATCAAGCATCCTTCCTGGAACACAAGCACAGGAATGCTTTCTGTTACAGTCCCCCACATGAAAATGGATTTTTAATACATACATTTCCTCCCGCTGCAATAAAACCACCTCTCACCCCAAAGCCAGAAGCAACACCTGCACTGTGGTGCAGTACAGGTAGCATCGTCCTGTGTGCTGTGGCATATTTACACGTGATGCTCCACAACAGCCTTCATCACTGACATCTGCAGCTGGGAACGTGGAGAGAAACACTCGAGTTGAACTCGCAAAGATGGCATTAGAGAGTCAAGAGTCACACTGAAATGGGAAAAGCACCAAGATTCAATACAATACATTTTAGAGTGTCAAAGAGCTCGTGCAACTGAGACAAGACTAATCAAGCAATCACAGGCTTTTATTAATTACTAGTCAGCAAAATGAGGATGTGTCTGCATAGATCTCCTTGTCGCCTGGGCTTCCAGCTCTCCCCCTCCACTCAGAGCTCAGCTGCTCGAGCACTATAAAGCACTTCTCTGCAAAGGAAGAACTAAATACCTGGAAATTTGGGCAAAGGCAAAATAAGCCATTATTATTATAGCCATGCAAATCCTTTAAGTGCCAGCAAAGAAAACAACAGCTTCCTATGATTGTAAACCCTCTGAAATGCAGCTCTGTATAAAAGCTACTGAAATGCAACCAAAGTTCAGCAGAACTGACTTCTGCATTGGCTCCCTCAAAAACTTCCACAAGATCCTTGGGTAAACAAACAAAATCAGCCAAGTTTCTCCCTGACCTGCTCAAGTATTCAGGCTGGAGACCAAGAGAAGGTTGTGTTTCCACATCACGCCCCGCTATGAACCTCACATTAGAAGTGAGGTGAATTCTCTTTGTTTACCCTGCGGTATCTCAGACTTAGCAGTAGAAATAAACTGATGTTAAGCCTGTAAGTGGTCACTTACAGCACGTGGCTGAAAGGCTCAGTTTCTACAAAGGGAAGTTCGCCATGATATTGCTGCAATCAAACAACTGCCCCAACCCAGCTGAAGCTGGAGCACTGTTTTTCTCCCCTTTTCTGACATAACTCACTAACAGAGGTGGGAACAACCAGGTTTAGCACCTATAATGATTCCTGTTATTTCAAAGCAGAATACAATGTGAATTTATAAAGAGACTGGCTGGGGGTGAGGGAGCAGATGCCAACAACTGGCTTCATACCCCCCCAGAAGCCAACTGCAGCATGTTAGATGTTAGATCTGACCCTTAACACCTCTTAAAGATAAAGACTCTCAGCTTTTCCCTGACAGCACTCTCAGCCCTGAGGATCTGCTGCATTTCTCAGTCCTCTGCGCTCATACACAGGTACAGAGAGAGCCACTCTGAGCCTTGTGCTACAGAGTGCTGCAGCGATGCCACTACAAGCTTGGAAGGCTGTACACAGAGACAGGCACGAAGACAACAAACAACTATATCAGCAATTAGCAATTAATTCATGTTATGAGCGTGCATCCAGAAACAGGCACCAAGCAGTCTTACCACACTGCTCCCCTCACCTGGAATCCACTAAGCCCTTCTCTTTCCCCAGCATAACACACAAGCAGAGCTTCCACATGCTGCTTGAAACTTCACTATCTGACAGTGTATGGTGTTGTGGAAGTCAGAGCCACGCAGAGCTTACCAAGACCAGCTACTCACAGGGAGTGCTGCACTCCTTTCAGCTGGGAAGGAAGCATCAGGGCTCTTCACCCCACTGCCACCTTTGTAGGGCTTCACAAGGCAAGGAGGAAAAACTAACTATACCCAGAAGCCTCAAAGAAATCAGAACATCAGAGGAACTGAAAGTGAAAATACTTACAGCAGAACCACCCATCTCCTGCGTGCAGCGAAGGAACTGGACTGGAGGTGGGGAAACACTAATAGTTCACTTCAGAAGTGAAACAACTGACCAAGCAGCTTGGCCTAGCCCGCTGCATCCCAAACCCACTGAGCATTCTCACAGATGAAGTTGCAATCCCCTTCCTCAAACTGGACCAGTTTGAAAGAATCATGCTGAGAGCTGCAGACCACATCAGACTGAAGAAGGAATTCAAACCAAAACGCACTGGTTTAATTTCGTGCCATAGTGAGAGCGCTACCCAGACAGCAAAGGCTGAAGAGAGTTGATGCCTCATTAGCAGGAAAATAAGCAAGTGTCTTAACAGCTGCATTTTCTGTAATCATGCAGCTGCAGCATCTGTCTCTCCCTCTCCATCACTTGATTGCAAGTGAAATTAAAAGACACCAGTCTGGGACTACCCATTCAAGTACCACTTCCCCTCCTAAGCTTTGCTATGGAGATGCGCCGGTTCCAAGGAGACGATGCCAAAAGGAACTGAGATGTAAAGCTGTTCAAGCTTCTGATCCATTTGGCACTTCAATAACATACAAAGAGTTACAACAACACGAATCTTATTCTCCACGTGCAGCATTGTTTTGCTGACTTTCAGCCCCTGTCCACTGGAAGAAGTTATGCTCTTTTGAATTGGTGCAGCTTACGCTGTGACAACAGCCCCATAGCTGTAAGTGCTGGGAGGACTGGCTCCTTCCTCCCTGCTGCTTTTCAAGTCAGATCATTCCCAGCACTATAAAGGATGTGCTGCATGAAGGAGGCCTCCCAGGATCTCTTGGAAACCTGAGTGCAGCACAGAACCGTCAGGTATCTCAGGCTAAATTGCCTAAATGCTGTGCGAGTCCCAGGAGCACCACTTCAACACACAGAAAAATTAAAATCGTTATGCACTGCTACTTGTCTTCGTAGGGTCCGGCTCTGATTTCTCTCTGGAGGCTCACTGAATGCCTCATCATCCTCATGCTCCAGAGGAGACTGTTAGACAGGGATCCCCCATCAGCATAATCCTTGCCATTTGCCAGCACCTCTTGAAAACGAGGTGAATACTCAAGTCCATGCCTCTTTAGCTTCAAAAAGGCAAGCAACAAGGGATCTGGGGTTTGCTCCAACTCTTGCACCATCAAGAGAGGCTCTCTACAAGCGTATGGACTGCTTGCTCTGGTCCTACGCTAGCAATTACAACTCAGTTGTGAAAGCCCATGCCTCAGCCACGTTGCTGCAAGCACTGAAGAACACGTGAGCCATGATAAACTGCCATGCTGAAGCAACAGCAATTATCATCGGATGCTTTAAAACTGAAGTGCTGTGCCTACCTGGCAGCGATGGCACGCTGAGAACAAAACACTGGTGCTGGGGTGCACTCCCTGCTTGCCAGCTGACCACTGGCACAAACAGGAGCTAGACCTGTTAACAACCCAGCAGAGAAGTTGCACAGCTGACTTCCTGGGAGAGCCTGTCCTGTCCTTGGTTATCTGCTTTCACATCTTGCCTGGTGGCAGTGCTCTGAAGCACTCTGCAGGGAAGCCAGAACTAAATCTCTGGCTGTTCTCACACTCCCCGCAGCCCCAGTGAGCAGCGCATGCAAGGGGAAGGAAAAAGAAGGAAAAAAAGCAGAAAAAGGAAATAAGAAAAAAGAGAAATCACTGCTGCACCACTGAAGCCTGACCTCAACACACGAGAGCCAAACAAACCACAGCCTCTCCAGCACCTGGAGCAGAAAGGCATTTCATCACCAGCACCACGACACAGCTCGTCCTCCCTGGGCAACGTAGCCCTTTTAAAGACTCAGACACAACAAGTGCAATTCTAGATTCCCCAGGCAAAGTGATTTGGGAAGCCTAAGCCAGCACCCTGCACAGGTAGGAAAAGCATTCTGCCTCATCTCCCCTGCCACTGCTAATAGTTACAGCAGCACGCGTGCTGCCAGAGCTGCGCTGGTCCCACAGACACATCCTATGGGAGGGCTAAATGCACCCTGTACATCCCTTGGCGAAGAAGGGTGCCTGCTTTCAGAGAGGAGAGGGTATCAGTATTCAGTATGCACTATAGTGAAGAATAAGTACAGAAAGAAACGCTTGACTTGAGCAACTCAGACATCAGTCAGCAGAACCAGATCGAGCCTCACAGTCACAGCTTGTTTACATACCTACACTACAGAGCAATGCTTCTGAAGGCAAAGACTTCGCTGAGAACCTGTTTGGACAAACATGATCATCATTTGCAAAACCCATTTCCTTCCATCCTGCAGCCATCCAAGGAGCCTCTCAGCAGCACCAGCAGGAACCCATGGCCACCCCAAACCTCAGGAGCCACTCGCTTTGTATGTCTTTTCTAAACTGCCTGCCTGTGCATAGAGCAATTCAGGGACCCTGAGGGAAAATAACATCCAGCCACATCATTAGACATAAGCAAAGCAACATACAGAATGCCAACTCCCTGCCCAAAGAGAAACCATTTCTTTGCCAGTGCAAACACTGTCATTATTCCCGCAGCGCAAAGCCCACTGCTGGCTTCTCACCTCTCAAAACCAACCTTTAAAGAAGAAAAAACAGCAAGTGTGACTAACCAGGCCCCACGCACGCCCCTGATGATGATGAAAGCCCAGATAAGGCAGAGGAAATCCCTGTGCTCGCAAATGCCAGATCAGGTCCTGGTCGGAGAGATCAGCCTCAGCTCATCTCAAGGCTGAAAACTTCGTAGCAAGCACTCCAGCTTCAGAGATATTTTGACACTCTGCCTTCTCTGTACCACTCCCCAGCACACCATGGGGAATAGAGCCCTTTTAATAAGGAAGGCAAAGCTCAGAGCTGAAGCAAGGATAGCACCAAGACAGAGGGAGGTGCACCACCTGAGGAACAGCAAACAGGAGTTATGGATTACTGACGGAAAATCTTCAGTCACCAGCCCAGCCTGAGACACCTGCATTTGAGCCATCACAGTTTGATCTCCCCTCCACACTGCTCTGACACGAAGAAGGATCAGATGCTCAGCCCCTCCCTCCCCTACACAACATTCTGCAACTCTTATGAAATACCCAAGATCACAGCAGCATCACCAGATATAAAACACTAGATCTGCTCAGTACCTCTTGTTTACAAGGAATTGCCTACTGGGACTTTACATCAGTTCAGCCTCCATGACAGCTATGCTAACAGCGCCCAGTAAGACACCTATAAGCAGCCTGAAAAACTGAGTCAAAAATAATTCTCCAGCTTTAACAGTCATGATTTTAGAAGGAGCACAAGCTTTGCCAAGCAAATTAATGAAGGTTTAAAACAAAACCCAAAGCCTGGCTCCTGGTTTTCCATATGTGCAAAACTCAGGCTAAATTCCTACACAGCAAAAGGCTGAGCCTGATGAAACATCAACCCCGTGTCACTGTGCTCAGACAGCCCTGGCACCATCCTGCTCACACGACCAAGACGGAGTAACAAATTAATACCAAGGCTTGATTTTGAAGAACAAGGTGCAAGATTTTACCACACTTAACATTAAAGCTCTTCTATGTAATCTCATCACCCTCTTCCACAACCACTTCAGCAGCTTCCAACTGCTCAGCTTGAGTAACTCAAGGTGTGCTGTGATTCCATGGGCAACACAGGCAAACTGTGCCACCTCTGGGGATCCCAGCAGCAGGGGCATCCCTGCCAGCCCCTCTCCACTCTGCAAAGCTGTCACTGCTGTCCTGTCTCTGGATCTGCACTTCTCTCCTCTTCTCTGCCTCCACAAAGGTCTCTGCAGGCCCTCATAGCTCTTTCTGCTGAAACCTGTCAGCACAGCACCCTTGAGATCCAAAGATAACTGGTTACTCAACGAGCTCAAAAGTCTTCGAGGAGAAGAAACAATGCAGGAAATTCAGGGCATTCCTCCGCTTTGGTTGGCACTTACCCAACAACCTTGACACCCGACCCAAAAGCCAAACTCCAAGAACACTGTTCTTTCCCCCTAAGCAATTTCATCTCGTTTCTGTACCTTCAGCACACCCGCCCAAACACAGAGCCCCATCTCCACCCCTCAGCCCTCAGAACTGTGGCTCCAGGGACCGCCTTTATCAGTTATAACCCCTGAGAGGGGTGCAGGTGAGAAACTGGATTTGATTCCTCTTTATAGTCAAAGTGCAACACGCATTTCAAAAGAAAAGATTTTCTTTTATTATTATTATCTCTACCCTCACCCTCCCACCACCACTTGAAATACCAGCATCCTCCCCACGCCTCCCCGGCCCAAGAACACAAGCAACAGAAGACTTAAGCTGTGCACTTCTCCATTTGAGAACATCATTCCAAAGCCAGAATTCAAGTCAAAAAGCTTCTTAGTTGCCACCAGAATTCACATAAACAATCACTCTCCTTCCCTGTGTCTCATAAGCCACAATGAACACAATCACAGAATGGCTTGGGTTGGAAGGGACCTCAAGGATTGTGAAGCTCCAACCCTGCTGCCATAGGCAGGGCCACCAACCTCACATTTAGTACCAGCCCAGGTTGCCCAGGGCCCCCTCCAACCTGGCCTTGAACACCTCCAGATGCATTCACAGCCTCTCTGGGCAGCTGTTCCAGCACCTCACCACTCTCATAGTAAAGAACTTCCCCTTGACATCCAACTTAAGTCTTCCCTCCCTCGACTTCAAACCATTTCCCCTTGTCCTGCAGACCCCACACCCGGAGCTGACCCTAAAAAAAAATAGCATAACTGAATGGTGCAGCAACAACTCCTGATATCTCCAAGGAGAAAAAGCTTCCTCGCTCCTCTCTTGGTGTCAGTGTGCTCACCTGCACAGCTGAAGTCAGGCAAAGAGTCTTCTGGAGCTGGATGTCTTTTGAAAGAGCGGGTCATTAGCTGGCTCTCCATTAAGGTAATTAGACAATGAAATACATGCAGCAGGTAGAAAGGTGGGAGAGGGTTGCAGATTCAAGAGCTCAACTTGCAGGAAAACCTAAATCACAGCTGCACTGGTACAAGGAACAGGTTTTACTTTTGAACCTAACGTTACTAATGTCTTTATCACAACAGACTGAACCTCCACCAGCCACTCAGCGATTAAAGTTAATTGCTTGGTCATTACACTTTTCATTAGCAGCAATTAGCCCTTCAAGGTTTTTAAGTGGCCAGCATTGGCTCTTTGCCGGATTGTCAGGGGCCTGGGGTGGACTGGGAAAGCTGAGCATCTCACAGGGACCACACAATGCTGCCAGGTGCACTTGGCAGAAGGGACAGCAGTCCCAACCTAAAGCCAACCTAATTTCGATCGTCTGAGCCCAGGAAAGCAGAGGGACTCAATGCCTACATAGCCCCGGGTCCTGAGCAGAGGAGAGGAGCTATGGGAGCATTTCCATGACCCTAACCTAGCAAAAATCACATGGATCACATGGGAGCAGACTCCCAAGCAAGACAGTTGGATGCTACATACCTCCAGAGCTGTTCATAGGTATTAAACTGGCAGCAACCACAAGCCAACCAGAGGCAATTCAGACCCCAGCCGCTTTTGAAACTCAAAGCCCAGTTGCTGGAACGTCGCTTCCACTGAAGCCCATTTAACTCCCATTAGAAGCTGGCCCAGCTCCTTCATCCTTTCCCCACATCATTAGGTGTATACACTTAAACACACACATTTGCTGGCACCCAGGTTTGATCAGTCACGGCAACACACACTCCCTTTAAATGGACCGGACAGCGTTTCCAGATCTGGGCTGGGAGTGATTTGTTTTATATCCACTCATTAACTTGCATTTATATACATACAAGTGCATGACACTATTTGGCCATTTAGAGAGGGAGTGATTAAACATGCCTGGCTTTCAGAGCAATAGGTATGACTAGGTGCTCTCAGTACGGCGAGCCATTTAACAACACTGAAGTACTTTTCAAGTTCCATTGGATTTTGCACAGCTGGAAGGTAAGGCAGACCAAAAAAACTCAGGAAGAATCAAGAACAGTGAATAAATCACACATTCAGCCCCAAGAGCTTTGGATTGAATTACTTGTTGATCTGGTCAATGAAGGTGCTCCGTAGAGAGGGACTCTGTAAGGTTATGCTATACAACCTTGCTCAGAAAACATGCCCTGAGAGCTACACGTGAGCAGGTCCTGCTGATGGCAAATGTCTGGGAGTCATCTATTTAATTTACCTGGTTTGATCTGGTTAATGCTGAGCAGGAGGAGCAAAGCGCTGGGTTTTGCTCCTCAGTTATTCTCAGGCTGCTCATGGGACATTCCCCAGGGCTCACAGCATCGTCTTGATGGGCCAAGGGAGCATCTAATACAAGTTTTAAATGTCCATCAACAGGGACAAATTCAAGATTGCCATGCTGGACAGGCAGGAATGACCAGTGTCATAAATGCAAGTGGTCAGCCAGGTGGCACCCCACAGAAGGGGGCCGGGGTCTATTAAGGAGTACAAGTTGAACAGCCAGCTGTCAGGAAGAAACAAACAAACATCATTCTAGGGTGAACATCCAAAAATGCCAGATGGAAGGAGAGGGGAACAGGCTCCAGCTCGTGTCTCTGTGCTGCATCCAATGCAGGACAAGCCACAGAGCAGCGAGGGAGTAAAAGCAACCAGCAAGGAGAGGGCGTAGGGGCTGAAGTCATGCAATTAAAAGGGTGGAGGAAAAAAGTCTGTAATGTGTAAACTAGCAATAGGGCATTCTCCAGGGGATGAGAAGGACTTACACTGCACTAAGGGAGATTTTAAAAGATTCTGCCTGCATCCTTCCCTCCTGCTGGGCTACAACAAGCATCAGACTGCCTCAAGAAGTCGAGGTTAAACATAAAAGGTTGGAAGAACAGCTGTCAGCAATGTTTTGGTACAGCTCATCCCCTGCCCCACAGCAGGGTTCATTACAGCCACTCCAAGGTCCTTTTCTACATCCTATGCTGCCAACAGGTATGTGGCAATGGGGCCAATACAGTTAGCACAGGTGCTGGAAAACTCAGCAGTGATTTCTCATGCCTGGTTTTAAGAGCACACATGCTCAGCAATGCATCTTCCTCCTGACTCCTACATCCATCTCGCATCAAAATCTCAGGCTCACAGCACTTCCCAAAACGTATCACGGAAAAAAACAGACTAGTTCACACAACCAGGTGATGTGATAGCTCCATACCACGTAATTGCAGCAGCTCGTGCACAGGACAGATATTTTCTGGTGCAGATAAACTCCTGAGCATCAAAATTCACAGCTTGCTTCCAGGCTAGAACAGTGAATACCTCACCTACTTTATACCCAACGCCTTTCACACCAGAAGTTTTGCTTGCAGCCTTGCAGCCACGAGAAGGGTTTTCAGCATTTGCCTTGAACAGAGGCACTGCTCCATCCCAAGGAGAAGCCACCAACTTCAGGTCTTTGAAGACTTCAATTTTCAGACCAGAGCAGGTCACCATTAAGCAAGCCTGAGCTCCAGAGGACAAGCTGACATCTGACTGCTGCCAAAAGAAGTGTCACTAAGACATCTTCTTTGGAACTGCAAAGCTTTTAAGCAGTTCATGCTTTATGGAAGCATCACAGGTGCCTCCAACTGGATTTTCAGGAAGGTCCCTCGAAGTCAGGCTGTGACTTCAAAATAACCCAACGCGTCAGATGAGACAAAACCCTTTAGGTGCCATACAAGGTGCTCTTCACAAACGAACACCTTGGCATCTCACGGACACCCTGTGCTTCCTCCAGCTCTGGCTTCAAGGAGAGTACAGTGCAGGAAAGAACAAAACTCTTCTTGATGATGAACTCTGAGCACTGGCAAGGGGAGAAACTAACCAGCATTGCTTCTTGATCATCAGCTTTGGGATCTGAGAACACTGGCTGAGCTGCAAGACCAGAACACAGCGAGGTGCCCAACACATGGGGCAGGGTGGGGAAAAGAAACACCCTCCTGCATCCAAGTTGCCTGCACAAGAGCACCAGGGTGGAAGACAGGAGCAGCTCGGAGCTACAGCCTCCAGCAGACAAAATCCTGAACTGGACTGCTGTAAATCTGACCGGAGAGAGATGCCTGCAGCTGGAGGAGCTGCCAGCTGACACGGAGCCAAAGCGGCAGCGGGAGACGCTCACAGCTCCGACCGAACGGCGGAAGGACCGGCAGAAAGCTTCCAGGAGCTGCTGGAGGAGAGGAGAAAGCTGCACGCAGCAGCCTTGGCTTACCCACACTGCATGCAGACACAGATGGGTAAGCAGCTGATCAAAAAGCACGCGCTGCAAAGCGCCCCCACTCCGCTCCACCACGCCGTCCCAGAGCCCAAGACTGCCGGAGCCAGTTTTGCTGCTGGCAGTCCAAATATCCAGAGATTTGATCCAAAGAGGATCTGATCTGATGCTGGACGACAGCTGCAAAGAGCTTTGAGCTGAGGAGCTTCAGCCCCAGCCTGCAGTTACAATACACAAGGATACAATATACCCGTGCAGGATATCCCCAGATACCGGGATTTCAGCCTCTGCTTCAGCTATTTGTCACAGTAAGATATTTGTAAATCCGAGCAAGCCAGCAGCATTCTTTACACTCAAGTGACAGGTAGCGAGCGGGTTCAGAGCTCCGAAGTGAGAACCTCCCTACTCATTCCAATAACCAAGATAAACATTTTATTTAATGGCTGTATTAGCAGGCAGAAATACACCTCTCTCTGGAAAGCAAGGCAATTCTGGCTGCTGGAGAATTTAAGCTCTCAATTCAAGGGAAATTCCTATTAACGGGGGAAAACTCATTTATCCTGAACAGAAACCAAGTGCAAATTTTGTCTCTGTACAACCGTGGAGCAAAGAGCAGAGAAGCTTTTCAGAGCCCCATGGGTGTAAAAGTCCCACGAGCTCTCTGTGATGGCCCACACAGTGGGGCTGCAAAATAAGAGAGCAACAAACCCCACAACTTTCTGCTTAGGGTAACCTTTCAGGTTTCCTTTTGCCTTGGGTGGGAGATGAGCCTCGAGGCACTGCAGCACCTCCTGAGGTATGAGCAAGCAGGAGCCAAGAGCCAGATCCTCACCTGCTCCTCCAATTCTCTCAGCAGCACCTGTACTGAAACAGCACAGAAGTACTCCACGTACAGCACTCGAGATGCTTTGCTGCTGTCTTTTAACATAATCAGGACACTGATCTTTGATTTGCCTAAATTTTCAACAAAAACAGAGACTCCTTTGGGTAGGAGAGAGCAAACATTTACTGCTCTCAGTCCAGAGGAGGAACGACAGGTTTTTGTATGGGAAAAATTGGGATGGCACTATGCAAAGCAATGGGGAAGCGTTAAGTTCTAAGAGCTGGAATGAGATCTCGGGGGCAGCACCTAAAGCCCCTTTTCTTTTTATTTTAATTGACTATGTTTTATCTATACCCAACACAGCCTTGTCAAAGAAGGAAGTACTCCACACACTGTTCTGTACAGGGTTGTACAGCTAGCCAGGTTTTAATCATGCTGGAGTACTGAAAAGCAGACGTGTCTCTGGTGTGCTCGCCTTCCTGCCCCTCCATGGTCCATTTCTCACCATTGCCTCCAATGGTTTCCTTGGAAACATATGCAAGCCTAAATTGGATTGACATTCACTTAGTGGACAGATGGAGTTTTGAACAGCCTGAAATTCAAGGCCAACTCTCAGGATAAGTCACAACATCAGTGCAAAAACCACCCCCGAAGCCCTCCATACTTCGCGGAAAGCTCAAGAATCACCTAATTATTTGGTAACAAGCTTTGAGGCAGAACCCCAGGCAAGGTCAGGGATCACTGGTTGTATTTGCACAAAAGAAACATTTTTGTTTGGAGGCAAGCATTCCATTTCTGTACAACACTGAGAACACAGAAAAGTTCTTCAGCTCGTTAGTGGCTTCAGGCAGGACAAGTGATGGAAATCACACATAGGCTCAGCACAGAGCAGTTCACAGGTAGCACTGCATGCTTGCCTGGTGCCAGGCTGAAGTGTATTCCTAACGACTGCTCTGCAGCAGATCTGATGCTCAGATACTGAGCCACAGTCTGTAAGCAAAGCTGCATCCTCCTGGTTGCTCAGAATCAAGAGGTGCAGGGTCTTAAAATCATACCTTTACAGAGGTCTCAGAACAGCAGTTTCAGAAGAGCTGGTGATTTATTCTGAAACAGTTATTCTCTGGCTCTTCTTCCACTACCTGAAAAGAAATGGACATTGGAACAAACAGAAATGGCTTCTTTAATTTCTATTTTAAGGCTGACTAAACAGTGCTTCCCCAATCGGGCTGTTAGTACTCTCCCAGCTTTGAAATGTTTTGCCTCTCTGCAACCAGAGCACAAGATGGTAGAAATCCCCACTAATTACATTCCTAGATATCATCTTTTAAAGAAAGCACCTAAGAATGGGAGAAAAAATGATATGGCTCAAGAGGGAGAGGGGCAGAGACAGCCTGCCTCCACTGCTACAAGTTTACCCATTGCTCAGTACTGGGGCCGCTTCTATTCAACACCTTTATTGATGGTCTCAATGAGGGGACTGAGTGCATGCTCAGTAAGTCTGCAGATGACACCAAGATGGGAGGAAGTTCTGATCTGCCAGAGGGTAGAAACGAACTACAGAGGGACCTGGATAGACTGGATCGATGGGCAAAGGCAAACTGTCTGAGTTTCAGTAGGGCCAAGTGTCAGGTCCTGCATTTTGGTCACAACAACCCCAGGCAACCCTACAGGCTTGGGGAGGAGTGGCTGAAAGCTGCCTGATGGAAAGGGACCTTGGTGTGCTGATGGGCAGTGGGCTGAATATGAGCCAGCAGCGTGCCCAGGTGGCCAAGAAGGCCAACGGCATCCTGGCTTGGATCAGGAGTGGTGTGGTGAGCAGGACCAGGGAAGTCACCCTGCCCTGTACTCGGCACTGGTGAGGCCTCACCTCGAGTGCTGTGTTCAGTTTTGGGCACCTCAGTACAGAAGGGACATGGAGGTGCTGGAGCAGGTCCAGAGAAGGGCAACAAGGCTGGGGAAGGGCTTGGAGAACATGGCCTATGAGGAGAGACTGAAGGAACTGGGGCTGTTTAGTCTGGGGTAAAGGATGCTGAGGGCAGACCTCATTGCTCTCTTCCAGTACCTGAAAGGTCACTGCAGCAGAGCGGGGCTGGGCTCTTCTTGCTGGTGACAGGACAAGGGGAAATGGCCTCCAGTTGCACCAGGGTACATTTAGGTTGGATATCAGGAAACACTTCTTTACAGAAAGGGTTGTTATGCACTGGACTGGGCTGCCCAGGGAGGTGGATGAGTCACCATCCCTGGATGTGTTTAAAATCCGTTTGGATGTGGTGCTCAGGGCCGTGATTTAGTGGAGGATTGTTAGAGTTGGGGCAGTATGGTAGGGTTGTGGTTGGACTTGATGACCTTGAAGGTCTTTTCCAACCTGAGCAATTCTATGATTCTAAGGTTGGATATCATTCACTGAATAGTTAGGGATACGTAGGAGAATTGGGTTTGCTAAGTTTGGGATTCAAGGCACAAACCCACAAAGGTTCACCTCTGCTCCTCATGCAGTTGGCTGAGATCTAAAGAATTCCCAATTGGAGATTCACCTGTCCAGGATGTCACCTGGCACTTAGCCAGGTGCCCTAAAGAAAACACCTCTTCCTCTTGGTCTGCACACGGTTACAGCAGCCAAACCTCTTTCCTCTGCTATCTTCCTCACACTGGAGAGATCCAAACCATCTCCAGCTTTGGTTTGCTGCACTGATTCCGAGCTAGACAAAGAAGCAAACTCAAACATGCCTCTTGCATATTTGTATGTTGTTTTGCTAAAAAGAAAAAAACCTGTGCTTCCCACGGGTCTCCCTCATCCCCCTTCTCTTCATTCATCCCTCCAAACCATCGCTGTTTATCAGTACGATTACTGCTGTTTGCTTCCACGCTGCACCTCCATCCTCCCTCTGCAGAGGGAGATGCATTAATACCCTCCTCCACAAATCCTTTTCCCTTCCACGCTATTCCCACATCAGCCAGAACGTGCTCGCCCCCCGGCACGCTCGCATAGCGCCGTCTCCCTCACCAAGTCCCCTCCATTTTAGGGTCTCGTTAAAAGAATCCCAGTTGAAAAAAGTTCCCCAGCGGAGGCTCCGCGCTCAGCGGGCACTTTCCGACTCAGGCAGCGCCGTGAGCAGCGCGGTGCTGCTGCTGCTCAGCCGCGCTCCCCGCCGCAGCGCCTGCCCCTCCAGCCTGCAAAAGTCAGCTCCAGCCTCTCCTCCGTGCGTGCCCGCAGCTCCTTGGCTGTGGATGCAAGGCCGGGCTAGGTATTCAGCAGGCAAAGACACAAAGAGGACACGATAGGACGCTGTGCGGCATGAAGGCAGACAGGAGCGGGCTATTTTCAGCGCTCTGCACAGGCCACGGCCAGGAACAATAGAAGGCCGTGTGCGGTGCGGGGACAAGGCAGAGGTGCCCACGCTGCTCGGTGCTTCCCCGGAGCTGGGGTTTTATTTCGAGGATGATCATTCAGGCGCTGGAAACGAGACGCCAGCAAAGCTGTCTGAGTCGAGTCAATTGAAGGGAAGCACCTCCTTTTTATTTCTGAGAGCATCGTAAATAATTTGAAATACTGATAGGCAAGCAGACACTAAAACACGAGATCTTTTATACAAACCAAGCCTGCCGAGCTGGGCAAGCTGCACACACTCAAAGCCAAGCAGGAGAAAGCCCTTCAAAAAAACTGCCTGAAGAACAATGGGTGCCAGAAAGCATTCCTGTGATAGGGCTTACAAAGCAGGGGGGAAAATCATCGTTTCCTTCTTTAGTCACACCTTTGTTCCAGAAAATCGGGACACAAGGAACGCAGCAACCTGCAGCTCTGAAGCAAAGCATCGCCTTATTCCCGAACGCGATGCAATTTAGCACAAATCCCACGACGCCGGGTGCCAAAAGCATCCCGACTCAGCCCTGCCAAGCCCACCTGCTCTGCGTGCAATTCCCAACACGTGAAACAGCACCACGAGCACCTCGAGAGCAGCCACGCTGCTGCACCACTCTGCTTCTGCAGGGGATGGAGATGGCCACGACACGTGCAAAGCCTCCCTGCCCTGCTCCTCCATCACAGCGAGGCTGCTCTTCGTCCCAGTGCTGCAGTCAGCACCTCGTGAAATCCCCTACTGCAAGCTGGGACACTCAAACAGCAAGGGGAGAATTGCAAAAAGAACAGCTGGAAGCAGCCCTCAGCAGTAAGCAAAGCAAACATCTTAATGAAGATGCATCTGTAAGGCAGGGTTTTAGAAGGTGGTAGAAGCAGCGCTCCTGCCTGAAAAGCTTCAAGTGAGACCCTGGTCGTGCTGTGCTCTCAGTGAGCCGACGCACATTCCTTTCCTGTCTTAATAGGTGTTTATTTGCCATGCTCCACTGCTAACGGTGTAGTTACGCTCACCAAGTGTGTTTGCTCAGAGCCACCACACAGCAAACTGCACCGCGTGCTTTCACGGCTCTTTAACCAGCCGAGGAAGGACCAACCGTCCCCACCGCCCAACGCCAGCAAGCCCAGGCACTGCTTGAGCACACCGGGCAAAGAACACAAGTGTCCCACGTCTCATTTTCAGCTTGCTTACAGTCAACAACCACACAGCCCTGCAGAAGGTACTCCTGAAATCCAGTGCCTACCGATGATGAGCTGAGCATAGGAAAAATAACCCTGTTTCCAAACCCGTTATCCTCACTTCAGCTCCTCCCACGCAGCCTGGATTCCCTCAGCTCAGTGACTCCCACCATGAACTCACCTGAAGCATTCTTTGGGATTTATATTAATGCATCCACGCTGGTTCAGAGACTGAACGTGTAAGGAAAACATTTAACAAAGAGGCTCAGGCTGCCTGCCTCTCCCAGCTGACCACATTTGCTGCACCCAGCCAGCTTCATTTTCTGCCCTGTCTTCTATGGGGTTTTGCTTGCATCACAAGAGAAGAAATAACGTTTAACAGATTAATTAAACCCCAATTCCCAAACATTGACAGAAGTGAGAGAACAGGTGCAAAACGAATCCATCTTAAACCAGACTTGCATTTATTCTGCTTAATGACACCCTATGCTTTCACTTCAATGACAACATCACTCCATTTCACACTGACACAATATTGCCTTTGCCCCGTTCTTTCAAGGGAGGACTCTTCACTTCCACAGAAACACTGCAACTTCCCACTTCATTTTACTTTCTTCCCAGTAAAAGCAAATGCCAACAATCACGTTTGGGCAGCGAGTGGATGCAGGCCTATTGCACCGTCCCAAACAATTCTACTTCCTTCTGTCTTAAGAAACAGATCCATCAGCTTTAGATTCAAGCACATCTTCCCTGTTTAAAGGACACCACTCGCCAGCACAGGAGGCTGCAAGTGCAAAAACTTAAGAGGGTTTCACAACGGTCTCATTACAGATAATTCCTTCATTCAAGAGCGCCAATCTGGCCATGCATTTTAATGTATATATACTTTTTTCCATCAAAAGTGTGCCTTTGGTGCACACAGAGGCCGCTGCTGGATGGCTGCTAACGTTCCCAAAGAATCACCCTTCGCCCTGAAGGCTTCTAGAATTAATTGGGAAGGGCATGGCTCCCTGCGAGCACCAGCTAGAAAACTCTTCCCTTCTTCTTTTTCTCCCCTTTCCAGGCTTTGCATCTGGAAGTGACCAGTGGTCCTCGACCTTCACTGCTAGAGGAAATACTGGAGACTGACATAAATCTGCAGGCACAAAAACAGATTGAACGCAGCTTATCAGTAACCTGCCTTCAGACAACACAAACGCATTGGAAAGTGAAGCAAAACAAAACAGACCGTCAGAAAACCTCCTGGGCTGGGAGGAAAGCCCCTAGAAGCCACCACACTTCCCTCCCCATCACATACAGAGACACCCGGAACGGTGCCAGCCCGTGGCACAACACACTATTTTGAACCTTACAGCTTCTTCAGGGTGTTTATTTCCCAGATTTTGTATTTCCCAGCCATCCAAACTGCTGTTTCATGTATTATTAACAACGCGATAGCTGTAACTTCATTAGCTTGGCTGCTTGGGCAGGAAGCAGTGGTTTGTTACTGCCACGGGCTGCATAACCCTACAGTTAAGTGACGGGGCACAAAAATCCACACCATTTGCACATCTGGGCATACCTCAGCAGCACCAGATTCACCTGCTTGACTTCCCAAAAAATCATGACCAAGTGCTGTCTCAATGGGATATCCACCAGCCCCCCAGTAACCACCAACACCACTGCTATCAATCTGCCCAGCGAGGGGAAAAATCCCACAGAAATAATAAGGCTACCAGGCTGGTGACAACAAGGTGTTGCAGATGATGCTAAGAAAGACAAAGCACAACCTCAAACTTAGTCAAAAGAACCCAGCAGCTACTAAAACGACAGCATTTGGGCTACAAAAGTAAGGTTCCAACTGTTTTTACCCCTAAACACCACAGTTCTCAGTAAAACTGTGCCATTCAATCGTCACCGCCAGCCCATGCCAAAGGGAGCACATCCAGGAAGGATTTTCCACTCCCACAAAGTTATTTCACCCACAAGTTTGGGGTTTTCCAGCTGATTTTATACCCAGGAGCAACGCTGCACGTCACCACAGACACAGCAGTTAGGAAACCCATGCTGCTGCTCCATCACTACACTGAATTCATTAGGAAAACAAACAGGAATCAATGCTTAAATAAAAAGAATTTAAAGTGCTGGTAAATCAGCCTAACGCACACTTTGAAACCACGAGCAAGTATTCAGAGAGCTCCAGCTGAACTCAGGAAGGACTGAGGTAGCCCAGAGATGACACACACGACGGATGGCTCAGGATGAACACGTTAGCAGGATATTCCTGGTAAAGCCACCAGCGGCACGCTGCTATTTCAACCACATTCACGTTTCAAAAGCATCAGTCCACCACACGACAACGGGAAGCCTTCAGCCGACAATCTGAAGACCCCAAAAAGCAAATGCTCGTCAGCAGGACCGAAGGGCTC
>JACDJE010000373.1:589279-706194 GCA_016647715.1 Pavo muticus
GCCCCCCCCCGCTCGCCTCGAGGGAGCCCCTCACGGCCTCTACCGCCTTTCGCCCTCGTACGGGCTCTGCCCCTCCCCAGAGCGCTCGCCCCGTCCCCAGGGGCTCGTTGACAGTCCCCGGGGGGACGCTTCACACCAAGGGGCTATCAACAAAGGTTGAGGGGCTCCGTGCGAGCCCCTGGACCCTCAGCTTTCCTCACACAGCCTCCCCAAGAGAGCGGCTGCAACGGGCGGTTTCCTGAGGAGAAACCGCTCCCGCCCAACTGTCACCCCTCAGGGCCGCTTTATTTCCCATTGTTTGTCCCCTTTATGCGCCGTACTCTGAAAAAGTTTCACTTCACAGGGTGGAGGGGAGAAAAACTTGGAGTGGGTGACACAGGAGAGGTCATGCGGATGGTGCAGCCATGAAGAAAGGCAGCCCCACTGCTTGGTGCAAAGATGATTGCATTTTTGTGTCAGTATATGGCAATCATGGGCATTTCCACCCGCCTTCTTGTGGGCTTAAGTTATGGCATGTTTTGGGGTGAAAAAAAGGCCAACTGATCAATAACTGGGTTCCCCAGTGCTTCGCTCGATGTCCTCATCGCAATGTCCAGCCCAGAGGACTCCTCCAAAACAAACCCTTCCAACACAGACTCCTCCAATAGTCCCAACACACAGCAGCAATTCCTTTCTCCTCCCAACCAAGAGGGCAGCCAACCTCCTCCATATTTTGACAAAACTGGTTTAAAAACCCACAGGTGATACCTTGTTGTGTCACTGATATGGTGTCCTGGGTTGGTGCAAGCACAGGGCTGCCGTCCCCTAGCCCTGAGTTCTCTGTCAGTTTCATGGTGGTATTTTGTTGTTGTTTGCTTGTTTTCACTCTTTCTTCTCAATTTCTGAGAAGTTTAGCATATGGAACAAGCAACTGGGAGGGAAAAACCATAGAATCATGGAATCATTTGCGTTGGAAGGGACCATTAAAGACCATCTAGTCCAACTCCCCTGCAATGCACAGGGACACTTACAGCTCCATCAGGTGCTCCCATCCAGCATAACTTTGAATGCCTCCAAGGGCGGGGCTTCCACCACCTCTCTGGGCAATGTACACCATAAGTTAAGCCTCCTCCAGCTCTAAGAGTCTGCTTGAAATGCCGCAAAGCTGCAGGAGACCAGGAGGCTAACGTGCTTTTTTTCTGCCTTTCTCCTGGAGATCCAAAGGACCTAGCAAGAAAGAGCAAAATCAGTGTCTGCTGTGATCTTTGCCTGGCCCAAGGGCTATGCAGGATGAAATTAAGGGAGAATTCAGCTATTTGGAGGCACTGACTCAAAAAAAAAAAAAAAGTGTGGTTTCCTTAAATTTTAAGCCGAAGCTTCATTCCTTCCTTTGCATTCAGTGTGTGTGATAAATCCAGCATTTTCCCCCAGTCAGGATTTGTAGGCTCCTACACAATGACCAAGTAACCCTGTGGACAGCATGGGGTTGGCAGCACTGATTTCATGCGTGGGAAGAAGGACCAGCACTTCTTCCCCTAGTTGAGCCCCACCTGATTGCATATCAGTGAATCCTGTTGACCACCGTGTTTCTGGAGTGCCCTAGGAGAAGAGGAATCCCACCCAGAGGGTCAGAGCTCTGCATGGGAGCCCCAGGTGGCGAGCACTGCATCTGAGCATGATGTACAAATCAACCAGAAACCTGCCTGAAACAAATACCAATCGTTGGTGATGCAGCAGAAAAGAACAGAGCTGAAATAGCCTGAACAGCTACAGTCCTGGAAGGCAGCAAGGGAAACATGCATGCCTTTAAGTGCATCTGCAGCTTCCCGTATGAGCAGATCCCCTGTTGGAAGGTAATGCACGCTTCTATCGGACTGAACAATGAGCTTCCCCGGCTCTTCCCAGGCAGCATTCAGATGGGAAACCATTCATGCAAGGATTTATGAGACCACCATCACAGCATTATCTAATGAGAAGTTAGCAAACATTTTACATACCTAGCAGAACATAATGTGTGGAAAGACAGGGATGTGTCCCCAGTTTCACTGAGGAGGCTGTCCCGGGAGGTATGGCCATGTTTTACAGTGCAGCCACAGCCACTATTGAGTCACTCACTAAAATCTGCAGTAAAGGTGCAGCCCCATGTAGGACCACACTCTTTTTTTCTTATTCTAAAATAAGTGGATTTCTGGCAAAAACCACATGACAGCCTGCTCCATCGACACAGCACTGCAGAATCATTCTTACTCTCCATCACTTGCTTTAGGGGTTAGCTACTGTCCTTAAAAAGAGGGAGACACCAAAATGCTCTTCTTTACCCCATTTTCCCTGCAGAGGTGTCCCCTTTGGGTGGGAACTTCTGCAGGCTCCATTTAACACAGCTAAGCATCACCCAGAGCTAAGGATTGCCTCTCTCCTCAGAGCAGAGAGCTGCATCGCAGTGCTCCCCCCTGCTGCTCACATTGCTGCCACACTGCCCTGTAAAAATTACATTTTTAGTAGAGACCTTCCCTCTGCTGCGAGCCCTGGCCAACAGGAGGGTAACTAAAGCACCGCTGAGCACTAGAGTGAGTTAAATTTTAGTATAATAGAGAGCATGCTCACACCAGTCATTCGATGTGTTTGAGCAGCTTCAGAAATCAGCTTCCTTGGACTCTGTTAGCTAAACAGAACCTAGCTTTGGAGCAGGAAAATGAAGGCAGTGGAAATTACAAATCTCAGGAACTGTATGTTGCTACTATGACATTCACAACATGGCTTCAGTAATTTAGCAGGGAAGCTCAGGAGGGTTTTGGCATGGGGACAAGGCCAGAGCCCCTTGGAGGACTGATGCACAAGGACTGCCAAAAACCTGCTCCTGCATAGGGTGACCCACGGTGAGGCTGCAAGAACATACAAGCATGGTTCTACCAGGCTGCCAGGAGATTGAGCATTCTGGGGTCTCCCAAATAAAAATAATAAATCAAGGCACATGAACGAACCTCTCGTTTTAATTAGTGGTTCCTCTTTACTCTCCAGCCCATACCTACCACCACGCTTAGTCTATGTTACATGTAGCTGAAGTTGTACTGTAATTCCTGCAAATAAAGCTACATCTTCCCAGCATTCACGAGGCAAATATCTGGTTAGAACTGATGCTGATATTTAAATCTAAATAGAGGGAATTCATATATTTTACAGCTTGTTTTCAGAGAAGGTGGAGGTGAAGTCACTCTTCCAAGTGTCCAGAATAGGGGGACATCTATAGGATGGGAAGTCAAGGATAGAGGACTGTATCCTCCAGAGCCCTACCAGAGGCATGACACAAAGCCACCTGCACAGCTCCCTCCCTCTATAAAAACCCAGTTCGTTCTGAAGCGGGGCCTTCCATCATTCTTTTCTCAAAGGGATGGGGAGGAAAAAATATAAAGCTAATTGCTGATTGCAGAAAAACACAGCCATGGGTCTGCTGTTCTTCAGCCCATCAGCTCATGGAACAGATGAGACCTGGGCTGGTTTTTTTCCCCCTTTCTCTCATTAACTAGAAAAACAAATCACCAAAGCCCCAACAGGAGGTGTTCCTATCTCAACTCCTGGCTGGTTTTGAAGGGGAAGGAACAACACTCAGGACTGCAGGACAAGGATTTGTATTCCCCATTCTGGTGGGCTACGGGGTTGACTAGAAGAAGATGTAAATCCCCACAGCTCCAGCACAGATCCAGCAGGAATTAAGGGTCGGGTTTTCTCTCATTGTACCCCCTGTCTCAACAGGTACCAACATGGGAGAGGCGCAGAGAGCCGAACCAGAGCAATAAGACAGCAGAAAGCTTCACACAAACCAACACCAGCGCCTGCAAAACACGCCGCCGTGGATGGAAAGCATCATGACATAGGCAGCTTGCAAACAGGCTGGGAGGCTTAGGCAACAAGGTGTGCAACGGGTAAGTTCACACACTGAAAGCAGCAACTAGCAGCAGTCTGGAGGATCCTGCACTGACTGGTTCCTCGGTCAGGCCTTAGGGAAGGAAGAGCGGAGAGCGGGAGGATCGCCAGCTCCCACCCTTCCAGGTAGCATGGGATCCCCGAGGTCATGTCTTCACTTGGCACCTGGCATGATGGGGCTGGGCTGCAAATTCATCTCTAGGAAGGGAGACCTGTTAATAAGAACTGAAAAAAATGGTACTACAGACCAGCCTAAGAGAAGGCTTTTAGTTTCGTTTAACAAAAAAGAGCAACCTCTGCTCCTTCAGCAAAATGTAACATGACATGCAGGTTTTCCAACCTCAGGTACTTGCTTAATCAGCTCTGCCCTCCCTGAAAGGAAACAGCCTAGGCTTACTCACATGCAGCTGCCCTTTCTATTGCAAGCACTGCTCCCTGCCCTGGAAAAAAAACCACCCAGCTCCTCGGGCTGCTTTCTGTACCCAAGCAACTTAACCCTCGCTTCTCCTGCTCAGTGCTCAGTTGCAGTTTTTCCAGGCGCCTCCTCAAATGAGCAGGCACCAAGAAGCCAACCCCAGGTCTGGATTAGTGGAATTATCTCAGCCCGCCCGATGCCTCGACATCAATAAAATGCTTGTGCTGCACCGACTGTAGCAGCAAAAGAGAAGGAGCAGTCCCTCTCCTTCCCCCTCCAGCCCTGACTCTGGGGCTAACCCGGTAAATACTAAAGGCCAAATTAATCCCTGGTGGGGCTCTATTGACTGACTTGGAATTATATTACACCAAAAAGTAAATTGGCTGTCAGTATTTAGGTGCACAGCATACCAGCTGTGGTTACATAAGCAGTTTCCGCTGAGATTTCTGTTCAAACATCAGCTTTCGCTCATTCTGAGCTGGGTGAAATATTTCCCCTTTTCCCTTGAAAGCAGTCAGGAGGGATTTGGGCTGAATAAGAGGGATCCGCCTGCACGAAGGTGCCCTGGATGATCTCATTACCTGCAGAAATGGCAAATACAGAGCATTGTGCTTGAGGCTGAGGGAAGCATCTGCAGGTTTTTAGCTTTACTGCTATGAGGGTTTAACATACATACCTATATAGTTAGTTTTCAAAAAGTTGTTGCAGTTGCATCAGATGCTGTCTTCTACCAATAAACGGTGCCAGGGAAGCTCAGCACATGTGCACTGCAAAGGAAAGGGGGTTGTTATGTTATATTTCTTATTTTGCCTTTCATCTTAAGACATCGCTGTGCTTTAGTGAGGAACGCAGAAGTGCTGTGAGCCAAATGTATTGGTGGGGATGAAAAACAAAGCAGAGGGACAAAGAAACTTGCTTTGGAGATGAGCGTAGTAGGGAGCAGGAAATGAGGTTGGGTTGAATTAAAGCAGAAAATCACAGGAGTAAGAGTTAAAAATGTACCTCAGCATGATCATGGGCTGAAGTGAGGGGTAGGTGTGTGCTTAAGAATATTGCAAACTATGGATTAGAAGCAAGGGCTCAGCTTTATGAGCTGGATCATGGCAACACTAGTGAAAAATTCATATGCACGGGAAGAATAAAACATTGTGCCTGGCGTTCCCTGGGCAGCCATTATTTTATGAAGTGTGATTCACAAAAACAGCGAGACTGGAGAAATGTGAACACAAAACACATGTCCCAAAAAGACACGATGGGAAGGCAAACAGTAATTATAGGACCATCTGCAAACGGCGAGGCTTGAGGATGGGGTAAGTCAGCAGGAACAAATGCATCGCTATGTTTGCAGCTCGAAACGCTGACTTTTTTCCTCACACACAACTAATACAGGAAACCTAATAGGAATCCCAGCGGCACAAGCTGAGGACAGCCTGCATTTCCATAGGAAGCAGCTGCATCACCGCTAGAAAATCAGCCCTCTTCTCTTTGTGTCGCCAGGTGTAGCGCACTGATACTGATGCACGTCTGTGACAGTGACATTCCTCAGTGCTGCTCTAATGGCAGAGGGGACATTTCTGCTTCTCCATGCTCCTGGGAGCTTCCATTAAGCCAACCTGCCTTTGCTGGCCAGGCTGGCAGAGAGGTGAAGTCTTGTCCTGGGGGATGAAATGAGGGGTGGATGGTGTTGGCAGCTTTGTAAATCTGGGAATGTAAGGATGGAGCACAGCCCTGCCAAAAAGGTCTTGGGGTTACTGGTGGATGGCAAGGCAGATATGAGCCAGCAACGTGCCCTCACACACTGCCAAGTGTATGCTGGGCTGTGTCAAAAGCAACGTGGCCAGCAGGGCGAGGGAGGTGATCCTGCCTCTCTGCTCTGCACTGTGAGACCTCACCTGGAGTACTGCATCCAGGTGTGGAGCCCTCAGTGCAGGAGAGATGTGGACGTGTTAAGGCATGTCCAAAGGAGGACCACAGAAATGATCCACAGGCTGGAGCACCTCTCATCTGAGGACGGGCTGAGAGAGCTGGGGATGTGCAGCTTGGAAAAGAGAAGGCTCCAGGGAGACCTGAGAGCGGCCCTTCAGTATCTAAAGGGGGGCTGTAAGAAAGAAGGGGACAGACTTTTTATCAGGGCCTGTTGTGATAGGACAAGGGGAAATGGTTTCAAACTGAAGGAGGGGAAATTTAGGTTGGATATAAGGAAGAAGTTTTTTTACAATAAAGGCACTGAAGTAGGCTGCCCAAGATGTGTGGTTCCAGCCCTATTCCTGGAGACACTCAAGGTCAGGCTGGACGGGGCTCTGAGCAACTTGGATGTGCTGTAAGTGTCCCTGTCTATTGCAGAGGAGTTGGACTAGATGACCATTAAGAGTCTTTTCCAACTCCAAAGATCCTGTGGTTCTATGATCCCCTCATCATCCTTCTGCCCTGACTCGCACCCATATCAGTCTGGGCCACATGCTCCAACCTGACACAAGCGTCATCGCCTGTAGGGCTCATACCTTCAAAAACCATCTCAACTATTGCAAGATTTCCAGGAATTCTGGGACCTCTGCAGAAAAAGCCCTTCTGCTATCCTAATTTTCAGGTTCATTGACAGATGCCGTCGTACAGAGCCTCATTAGCTTGTGGTGAATCCAGCTGCAGACGGCTGGAGTTGTGAACGAGTGCCTAGGCAGACAGAATGCACACAAGAAGCAAGATAATGCTTCTCAAAATGGACTTTGCTCATTTCTTTTATCATTTGTATCTCCGACTGAATTATTTATGATAATGCTTTGTAGGAGCATCTGTAGTGTGTGTTGTGAAAATAATGAAATCCAACTCACACGAGACATGGCTCTATTAGATCTTTGCAGAAAGGTGAGGAGAGCCTGCCCACTCTGCAGGTTCCAAGGAGGCTTAGTAGCAAGTGGACATAGGTGATTCCCCAGCAGCAAGAAGCAGCTCCCAGGGTTCATACCGCCCTGCATCTGTCTGCATGCATTCTTGGAAGCCATCTAAACTAAACAAAAATAAAAAGAATACTCAGACAAAAAGCTGATCTTCCCCAAAGCCCAAGCTGCTACATTCACGTGATGCAGAAGCAGCTATGTTAAGAATCTGAAGCTGGGAGCATTTATTCCAGCTTGAAGAAAGCAGCCAGGAGTTGTGCACAGTGTGCACCCACCTCACAAACACCGGTGCATCTGTTTAAATGGGGGATGACATTTTCCCAGCTTCCTTCCTTTTGTGAGCTCCAGAGCGCTGAGATGTCGGGAATGCATTTATCGTCTCCAGGTCACTCTTACTCATGGATTAATTCATCAGGCTTTCAGAGTAAAGGTGGCTCAGGCTTTATGAATTGGATGCAGTGCTCCAGGTGGGGTCTCATGCGAGCAGAGTAGAGGGGCAAAATCACCTTCCTCCACCTGCTGGTCACACTTCTCTCGATAATCTTTGAAGTCCTTTCCAACCTAAGCCATCCTATGAAGATTCTCTCCAGCACTCCTCAAAATGCTGCTCTCCCATCACTCAGCCAACCTTCGCCTGCATCCTCTGCACCAGATCCCAAAGCAGCACTGCACAGACGCCTTCCCTCTGGACATTGCCTTGGGTGTCACAAGAAGGCATCATTGTTTTTGCTTCTCACTGTAGAACTCTACCATCTTCTACGTTCTGGCAAAGCCTGCTGGCCAGGCTTGTGGAGCTGTTCCTTAAGTTTGTCCCCATTTCCCACCTGGGATTTCAGTGCTGCAGTACCCAGCTCCCTGCTTTTGGCAGGAGAAAGCCCAGAGTATCACAGTGTACCTGGATAGCTCGAACACATTTCTGAGCACATTTCTGCTTCACTGAGAAACCTGGATTATCCCCGGTCCTGCTTGTCTGCTTTCATGCTATGAGGAAATGTGATATTTGATGTAGAAAGTATAATATGCTCTTGGCAAAAGCCAGGATTGGGCACATCTAGATAAGCACTCAGACACTTGGGGCTCTGCCTGCTCTATAACGAACATCAGATTATTATTTCAGTGTGAAACAGGTGTTGTCAGATGTTTGTTTCCCTAAAAAACAACACTCTGTGCAGCTTGGACCTCACTGAAAGGGGAAGTGTGGGTGGTGGCCGGGCTCATTTGTTTCGAAACTCACTTGGTCGTGTGAATCAGCACATCCACACCTTGTTCCTGTCACTGCTGCAAAACAGAGGCGTCCCTGCAGGTCGTCTCCAATGATGGCATTCAAGAGATGTCCTTAGGAAAGCCCAGGCTGAGCTAGGAAGCTTACTTGTCTCACTTTCAAACAGATACAGAAGTGGAAATAGATAGGCCAGCATCATTTTGCAGTGATTTTATATGCAACAAATAGGGAACAGACATTTTGCAGGCCATCTCTAAGGCTTTTTAAGAAGAGAATCTCCATACGAAATGAAAATACAAGGTGACAGAATCTGCGCAGTTATAAAATAGAGGGACATGGTTTAGTGAGCGTGGGGGAGATGGGTTAGGTTTGATGACCTTAGAGGTCTTTTCCGACCTTAATGATTCTGTGGTTCTACTTAAGGACACAGTTTAGTGGACACGGTGGTGATGGGTACTCAGTTGGACTTGATGATCTTAATGGTTCTATGAAAATCAACTCATTTTTTCCCTTTGTAAAGAAAACACACGCTGATCTCAGAGGTGAAATAGAGGAGGCTAAAAGGAGCAAAGCGAAGCACATCATCTGTGAACCTCTGCTTCATCCCACAGGTGGCAGGGATGAATGAGGGTGCAGTGCTGGATTTCGGAGCTCCCGGGGATGCTGGGAATCACCATCCTGCCACGCTGGGCACGGGGAAAGCAGCAAAAGAGTTAAGATAACAAGAGAGCAGAAAGTTTTATGGTGAGGCTTGGAGTTTAGCTGTACAAATCCTATTAGCATTAACATCAGCCGTGCAGCTAAATCCTTGCGTTCTGCACAGAAATTGAATCCCTGAGGGTCTGGCTTAAATCAACAAATACTACGAAGGCAGAGCGGGGAGTGACGTCCCTGTGCGTGGGGAGCTTTGTCCGAGGATGGTGGCAGGCAGTAAACGAAGCAGAGTTTGTTGCTGTGATTTTTGGCCTGCCGATTGACCCCAGCAGGGATGAGCACCCAGACTTTCACAGGAGTCCTTCACAAAGGCATTGGGCTTCTCTTTAATTTACTTTCTCCCACTTTCCCTACTACTCTTTTATCACAGAGAGAGAGAGAGAGGAAAAAAAAAAGAAGGGGCAATCCTTTTCCTCCAAGGCTTTGAAACACTTTGGCCTCAATATTGGTTTTTGTACACCGGCTTCCATCGGAAAAGAAAAAAACATTGCAGCTCTTCTGCCTGGGCATTGGAGATCTGGAATGGGAGGAGGAGAGCCCGAAAGCCAGGTCCCACCTCCCACCAGCCACGAGCAGCTTTGTGTCTTGCTCTGGGACCCTTCTCACCTCAACCATTAAGTGTTGGTGTGAACTTTAATTCACTAAGGCAAGTTTTTGTTGAACTAAAGGCTGGAAAGTGGAGCTGGATGTGTGCTGGATAGAGAACCACGAGCACTTGGCCATCAGTGGGATTTGTTATCACCCAAATTAAGCTGCCGCCAAGATAAGGTGGTTTCTCAAAATGTAGCCGCTGGCCACAGATTGGGTGCGAGAGGCAGTGGGTAGAAGATATCCGAGATGCTGGGTGATAATGTTTGCTCTTGGCCTCAAATTCAATGACCTGTGGGCAGTCGGGAAGGGATGGAGCAGGCAGTTGGGGTTCCTGGAGGAAGTGGCTCCTGCAAGGCTCTGCACAGCACACTGATGGAATAGTCGTATCAGAGAGGACCCGCACTGCAGCTCTAGCAGAAATCTGTGGTTTGAGCAGAAAAGTCCTAACAGCCAAGCCCACAGTGAGCAAAATATATGGGGCTGGATCATCTCAGTACAAGTCAGCACAAATTTTCTTGACCAGCATGGTCAGAAGTTGCTCTCAGGAAGCTGTGCCATATACCGTGGATGGACACGTAGTTTGGCAAGCTCAACAAAAACCCAGCCCAAATGCATTAATACTCACCATGGAAATGTCAGCATCGACTAAGTTTAAGCAAGGTGAGTAATTAGCTCTGTTTGGATACAGCCTTATATCCAAAGCCGTTCGTTCTGCTCTTACCATTCATTATTCCCTCCAGTGCTCCCCTGGATGTTTGAACTGGGATCTGCCTAATCCTGCAAAGCCCAGCTTCTCCTCGTGCCAGAACATGGAGCAAAGTCATAACTGCCATTTGCAGCCCCGCTGGCTGTTGCTATGGGAATGCTTGCAGTGTAACGGGCTGAGCGATGCTGTGCCCCTGCGCATGCAGGTAGAAGGTTTGGAGCTCAGAGCTTTCCCGGGCGTGAACGCTGCGCTCTGATAATTAGCCAGGGAAGTTACAAAGCATCTTGCACAGCACCAGGATTCTTCCTAAGCTCATTGGTGGAAAACTTGCTCAAAGCTGTCACTAATGGCATAAAATCTAGATTTGCACAGGGAAATTCAGAGGCAGGTGAATTTTCAAAGCTCAGACGTGCAATGAAACTGCTGCTGACCGCAGCCTCCTTCAAACCTGGGGGAATAAAACAGCTTAACAGCAATGAAGCTGCAAGCAAAGAAAGTCAGTTCTGAAAACAACCCTTCTTTTCTGTCACTCACTGAAAATAGAAAGAAATATTCCAACCCAATGGCTGCCCTATAAGTAAAGGAGAAGCAGCTTGGCTTTTCTGGATGCACCTTTTCAGCGCTCCAGGACCTGCAGGGGAGAACCTCACAGAAGCATCTGGTCCTATTCCTTGCCCTAAATTTGGGTCAGAACACAGCATCATCTCATCTCAATCATGCCTCTTGCTGTTCTTGAGCAGCAAAGGCCCTGGACAGCCCACAGTGGCTGGTTGCTGGGGTAGGATCACAGAGGCGCAGAGCACTCTATCACGCCCTTAGGTTCTTTACATTTGGGGAGAGCTGTAGGGCTCCATCTGCCCTTCTCTCGTCACCACCAGCGGGTCAGAAATTGCCAGATCCTTTAGCATCAACACCACCAGACCCAAGGGCATTGCACACCACTGCCAAATCCCCTTTAATCGCCTGCCTCCCTCCTTGGCCAGCCCCAGCTACACGCTGGATCACGGCTTTCATAGCTCCAAAGGGGAATTCCTAAAGCAAATATTTTCTTTCCAAAGCTCTGCTCATTAGCTATAAACACAGAGAAATGTATCACAGACAGGTTCAGAAGAGGGCTGTAGCTCTGAGGAGAGATAAGAAAATGCATATGGAGACTTGAAATTTTAATTCATTTTTTGAAGTGCTCACAGGAGAAATGGGCGTTGCAGTGCTGGAGGGGATGGGGCTGTCGCAGTGCGGGGCTTCCAGTCTATGTGGGCTCCAGCAGCACTGGCTCTGCTTCTGGGGCTAAGACATAGACAAGAGACATCCCCAGAGTGGGCTCCTTCCTCCTGCTAATATAGCTGGGATGGGGATTTGGATTAAAAGCTGATATTCCCATTTTGGTGCCAAACTCACAAAAGGCATCTCCTTCACCAGTATGGGATCGGCTGGCACATCACACACTGAAAATCATCTCTTTACAGAAAGCTTTTATTACAAAACAGCCTAACCTGAGGACGAGAGAGCACAGGACACTCCTTCCAGCATCCCCCTGCGTGAAGCAAGGATACGAAGATTTCTCCCAACCCACCCTCCAGCTCTTCTCAGAAATGGGGAAATAGGGAAAATAAGAAATGTGAACACCCAAAAGTCATTAAATCATAGAATCAAAGAAAGGATTGGGTTGGAAGGGACCTTTAAGATCATCTAGTTCCAAACCCCCTGCTATAGGCAGGGACACCTCCCTCTAGACCAGGTTGCTCACAGCCCCATCCAGCCTAGCCTTGAATGCTTCCAGGGAGGGAGCATCCACAGCCTCACTGGGCAATCTGTTCTCACCATCCTCACAGTAAAGAATGTCTTCCTAATATCTAGCCTAAATCTACCCTCTTCCAGTTTAAAGCCATTTTCCCCTCGTCCTGTCACTACCTGCCCTCATAAAAAGTCCCTCCCCAGCTTTCCTGTAGCATTCAGGTACTGGAAGGCTACTATGAGGTCCCTCTGGAGCCTTCACTTTTCCAGGCTGAATAGCCCCAGCTCCCTCAGCCTGTCCCCATAGGGGAGGTGCTCCAGCCCTCTGATAATCTTCATGGCCCTCCTCTGGACCAGCTCCAACATCATGAGGTCCTTCTTGTGTTGGGGCCCCAGAACTGGATGCAGTACTCCAGATGGGGTCTCACAAGAGCAGACCAGAGGTGCAGAATCACCTCCCCAGACCTGCTGGTCACTCTTCTCAATGCAACCCAGGATCCAGTTGGCCTTCTGGGCTGCAAGAGCACATTGCTGGCTCTTTATCTGAAAGGAGCCGAAAAAAGCACGGCCCATTGACCATGGACGAGATCTGCCCGTCAGCCCTTCCTCGCTCTGATTGCTATCCTTAATTTCTAATTTTGCCACCTGCCTGACATTTCATAAAATTTTAAAGCTAATGCTCCGCCACCCCCAAATGGCACTGGAGCAGGCATTTAAGTGCTGCCCAGGATGAATAAATCATGGGGTGCATGGAAGGCGCAGGGGAGGAAGGATGGGATTCGATGGCAAGAGAATTGATTTAAATGACATCGTCCAGTGGGATCATCTGAGATTTGCTCTCCAGGCACAGTCAGAAGGAGAGAGGCAGCAATTAAAGGTACTGGCCTAATGATGGAGTGCAGTTCCTCCTCAGCCCTTTGGGGCAGCTCAAAAAGGAGAAGCTGTTGTCTGCATCCACGTGCAGACCCTTTTATTGGAGTGGAGAATTTCTTCTTTCCCGTGGTACCATCCCAAAATAAAGTGGATTCCGCCCTTTTGGGGTGGTCATATATCAAGAAGCTGGAAAGGAAAGCAGAGGGGCTCAGCCAGTCTGGGCTGACCTTGTTGTGCTTGGGGAGCCTGATGCTTGAAATGAACATCAGGGAAGGGGTGAGCTGCAGAGAGGAAGCACAGAGATGATTTGGGGAAGAAGCTTTGTTGGGAGATGCTTACAACTTGGCCAGGTCATCCTCCAGAGCGTTGACTGCAATGCATAACCACTGGATGGTAAAGAGCTTTTTCATTTCTCGGAGAAAGGCATAAGGAGAATCACTGGCTGGATTCCTAATCCAGACCCAGCAGCACCAAGCTGGCAAGAGGGAATAAAGCAAAGAACAGGAGGCGAATGAGGAATCATCCCATTCTGGATCGATGGGGTTGTCTCTCTGGATGTTCAAACAGCAGTGCTGTCCCTCGAGGATGTTCATCTCCATCCTGTGGGTACCAAGGCAGCAGTGTCTTGATGCTGTGACAAAGAAAACAGACGTATGGAGATGAGATAGAGGTGCCCAAAACCTCCATGCCCCTGGAGGTGCCCAAGGCCAGGCTGGATGAGGCTCTGGGCAGCCTGATCTGGTGGGGAGAACCAGCTCACAGAAGGGGTTGGGGATGGGGGGCTTTCGGGTCCTTTCCAACCCAACCATTCTGTGACCTTGTGATTCTAAGAGAAGCGGCAGGGAGACTTTGCTGTGACTGGTGAGGGACAGTTGTCCAAATTGTGCTGAGTCAATGGAAAGGAAGATGTGTGCCCACGTGCTGCAGCAGCAGCTGCCTCCTTGGGAGAAACAAAAACCCCTTTGCACGGGGACAGTTCTGTTTGCCAGCTCAGCTGCATCGCTGCCAACCCTGGCTGGTCGCGGCGGGCTGTGTGAGCAGGAGCAGCATTGGAAACACGGCTCTGTGGGAATGCTTGGCCCAGAGGTGCAGCGCAGCTGGCAGCACCGAGCTCCTGCAGCATCGTCGCCCACACAGCCCTGAAGGGCAGAAACACGGATGGACTGACACGTGGCTGGGCTGCCTGCCACTTCTTCAGGAGAGAGCACTGAGCAGAGGCTTTCTATTTTTTTATACATTTTTCATCCCCCCCCCCCAATTCACGCTGACAACTGGGCCTGGGCATCAGCTGCTCGGTGCTCTGCCTTTCAGCCAACAGCAGGTGCAAGCGGTGCGACCCCGGGCTTCGCTGCGGTAATCCCTGCTCCCCCCACTTGGCTCAATATTGTCCTCTGGGCTCAAGAATGTTTTTGTTCTCCTTCACAGTTGTGAATTCTTTTATATGGGGTGGGAGGAAATCTCTTTCTAATCTTCCTGCCCAGAAGTGGGCAAGGGGAGCTCAGCACAGCTGTGCAGCATCCGATGGGGCGGCTGCTTTGCGTGGCACACCCAGCTGAGCCCCTTCCCCATTTCCAGCATGGGCAGAGGGTGTAGGACTGTGTCAGCTCCCCGCCTGCCTACCGGGCAGCGAGAGTGTGCAAAGGGCACAGCTCAGTGCACAGAGCAAGAAGGTGACTCAGCAGCTCCGTCACCAGCCCTAAACCACAAGCAAAGCGAAAGCCCCGAACGCGGAGAGATTTTTAATGGGGCTTCACGCCCGAGGGAGGCACTATACACAGAGATGGAGCAGCATCACAGAGCTTGGCCTCAGCACATCCCCTCCGGAGGGTGGAAGCGAAAACCTCTGCCACTTTCATGATGTGTTATCTTGTAGTGAAATTGCACAGCAACACCCAGCCCGGGAGGGAAACGTCATTCCCCTCCCTCCTTGTTGCCACGAGCACCGAGGAGCAGCCCAACAGGCTCAAACCGCATCCCTTGCTGCATGCATGCAGGAGAACGAGCCCCAGACACAGCTGGGGGTCTACCTTCGGGTCATGGTGCTTGGGCTGCACTTCTATCGGGTCTGCAACCTCAGGGACTGAGCTGCAGAGCAGCCCTGAGCGCACACAGCAAAAAAATTAATCACCTGAGCCGGTTCCCCAGAGCCAGCAGCCTCAGCACACGAACCCAGGGTGGTTTTAATTCTTTCCAGAAATCAATAAACTCTGAATCTGCAAAACTTACCCAGCTGCCGCAGAGGGGAACGCTTTCCTTGTTCAGGACGACTATGGCAGCACCCAAACACCATTCTGTCCTCAACTGCGCCCTTCCCAGGAAGTGCCTGCAGATTCCTGATAAGCTAGGAGAAGCTTCACCATGATTCTGCCTCTTTCCAACCTCATTTTACATAGGCTGCTATTGCTACACGCTATCAGGTTGTGTATTAGGAAACATTTCTTCTCAGACAGTGCTCACACACTGGCACAGCAGCCCAGGGAGGGGGTGGAGTCACCATCCCTGGAGGTGTTCCAGAGCCGTGGAGATGTGGCACTGAGGGACGTGGGGATGGGTTGGGGTTGGACTTGGTGAGCTCAGAGGTCTTTTCCAACCTTAATGGTTCTATGAAAAAATCAACTCTACTTTTCCCTTTGGGAGTAATTTCCACTCCCTCCGTTCTTGTTGCTGAGCAGCCAACCAGCTGCCAACAGAGCAAGCATCTTCAGAACCAGGCAAGGTGCAGCAGTGCGTGGACCCTGCCTCCAGCCCCCTGGGTGTCAGGCTGGGGCTAATTCCATCGCAGATTCACAGCAGACATCCTCAGGAGTGCATCTAGAGGCACTGAGCCCTTGCACAGTTTTCCCTGCTAACTCTGCTGCTCTCCAGAGGAGGCCTGAGGCATGGCCCAGATGCATCACTATGTATATAAACACACACACACATAAATATACTCACATGTCTTACATATATAAACATACCAGGTAGCAGATGAACTCTACACCTCTCTGGGAACCACCCCAAGACCACAGGGCTGCCCAGTACAAGCTGATCTAACTACACTGCACACAGATTAATGCCCTTAACCTTGAATGCTGGGAGCTCTGTTTTGGTGCCACAGTGAGCACTGCCCATGCCTTAGGAAACGGGGAAGCACAGGAAATTCAGTTAACAGAACCCTGCTCGGGATTGATGAGTCCCTCCCTCCGCCCCATCCCACGATGCACTTGACATTGATTCATGGCGCCTTTAACTCCAAGGTGCTGATCAGCCTAGAAAGTGAAGGCATAATTTATTGTTTGTATATAAAAAAATAGACCTCTGCTGTGATAGAGGACAGGTTTAAAAGGATGTGCGTCTCCTGCAGCTTAGTGCATGTATTTTGTGTTGAACACCCTGACGTGGCTCTGACCTTTGTTTCGGGGAAGCTCCTCTGGCTGCAGACAGATCACAGCACAATGATTCAGCTCCCCTTCTGAGGGCCTTGAGGGAAACGTGCAGTGATTCATCCCCACACTAAAGAGCCGAGGAACAAGCAGGTACGATACAAGTTTCCCACCACCTTTGGAATGAGATTTGCCACTTTACTGAGGCCGGGAAGCCGCACCTACAGGCAAGCTCTGCAGTGTTCCTATGTGCTTGGTGACCAATTCAGGCTTTTCAGGCTGTCGTATGTAAAAATTCACTATTAAGCTACTGCCACCGAGTACAGATAGACTACAAGCAAAAAAATTACAAAAAGCTTTAAGTTCTTTATGTTAAAACTGGGAGTTTGCCTGTATGGCAGCTGTTTCATTCATTCTTTTGTCGTATTTACAGCATCCAAGCTTTCACCCTTGAAGGCTGGCCGTAGAGAGTGCAATTCTCTTTAAAAAGGCAAAACATCCATGTGCTCTATGTAACACACACTGAGGACACCCACAAATGCTGCTGCCCTCACTCCGACTTCTTCAGCCAGCCATCAGCAGAGCACGAATGCATGCTTTTGCCAAAAGAACAGCCTTCAGGAAAAGGAAAAAAAACAACAAGAAAAAACCAAATAACCCCAACCCCGAAAGTCAGCCTCCTCCTGCCTGCCTCATTCACGGATGTCACAATACAGGTCTGACGTTTTAACTGTTCCTGGAATGATGGATGGCGGCACTGGTGGATGAATAGCACAGCGGGAGGCAGTCCATCAGGGAGGCAAAGGCTTTGGGCTGCGCTGAAATACCTTGAGAAGCAGCGGGACTGGAAAGGAAGTCTGCACAGAAACAGATGTGGTACTTTAATGAAATTTTAAGATCATCACCTTAAACACTGGTTGGGCGCCCACGATGCTACAGCATTCCAAGTGGCTGCCCCCACAACGCAGCTGGCGTCACGTTCCCCAAAGCAGAAGTTACTCATCCCATTGGAAGGTCACAATGGGAGAGCTCTCTCTCCAATGGCAGCATGCTAGCTGCTGGCTATTAATGGCACACTGTTTTAAAAAGAGAACTAAAATCATCCCCACGGTCAGTTTTTAGATCGAGTTTCTGTGTTGAACCCAAGCAACAGCTTTCCCTTGGATCCAGCCATGCTGACAGCTGCTTTGGTTGCAGTACATCCTGTGGGTGAACCTCAGCTTGGCAGCGCTGAGATTTAGGATGGCTTACGGACAGGATGAATCAGGCTGATCACAAGAAGAAAACAAATACATTTTCCTTCTATGCTGCAGTCTGATTCATCAGTTCACAGAGCAGACAGGCTCCACAAGCACCAAGACAGGAATCACGGGAAGAACAAAGTTGTGCGCTCCAACCTCTACGTGAAAGGCCTCGTGGTGCTCAGCGGGTGCCCCTCTGCTGCTGGAGGTTACTTGAAGGCTGCGTTGAAGGCCCGACCGATGACCAGCCTGCGCACCTCGCTGGTGCCAGCTCCGATCTCGTAGAGCTTGGCGTCACGCAGGAAGCGACCCATGGGGTAGTCATTGATGTAGCCGTTCCCACCTACGACCAGAACCAAGGCACGAGTTATTGCTTCTCTCTCACTTGAGGGGCTGACAGCCCCGCTCCTGCATCCTCCCGAAATAACACACTGGCAGTGACTGTGCCTTACCGAGACATTGGATCCCATCCAGAGCCACCTGGGTAGCGCACTCTGCTGAGAAGAGGATCACTCCCGCACAGTCCTGCGAGGAGAGACGCAAATTGTGGCAGAGGCACGAAGTGTCACCTGCCCTTTTCCCACCTGTGTTGCTCTGACCTTTTCATTCCTCCACAGACATCTGCTAACAAACCTGAACCACTTCATCACAAAGACACAGGATTCATCCCCTGCGAGCAAGAAGCTGACACCACCTTTCTGTCGCTTTTGTCAGGTTACACGAAGGTAGAAAATAGAGTGCAGCAGGGGAGCTGCTCTGCCTCACGAACGGACATCACACCCCCTGGAGACCAACATGATTTGACTTGGGATGCAGGGCTCTGCTCTGCTAAATGCCTGGTTCTCTCCCCCGACAGACACAGGTGACACGTCAGCTGTGTCGATGACAACACCTCGGGATGACTGCCATAGCCCCTTACTGCAGGCAGGATATTGTGTTTGGCCTTCCAATAAAACCTACCCATCCTGCTACATCTGTTCCCCTGTACAACTACAGTTTCTTTTTCTTGCACTGGGGGGGCGAGGAGGGGAAAACAAACACTTGCAGAACTCTGACCGAGTCATTTTAAGCCTCAGTATGCCCACCCTGCTGGTGATGAGGAACCAGGCTGCCCAGCAAAGCAGTGGAGTCGCCATCCCTGGAGGTTTTCAGAAACGTGGAGATGTGGCACAGAGGGACACGGGTTAGTGGCTGGACTCGGTGACCTCGGAGGTCTTTTTCAACCTGGATGGTTCCATGATTCTATTCAGGAACACGGCTCAGTGGGCACAGTGCGAATGGTTGACAGTTGGATTGGATGATCTTGGAGGTTTTTTCCGAACTTAATGACTCATTTGAAGGAAGAGAATTCAGACACAACCCGCGTGGAATTGCAAGCTCACCTTGGCATTAAAGTGGCCCCGGTCACAGGCTTTGGCCACGTTGTAGACGTACTGCCGACAGGCCATCAGCCGGGTGTACATATCAGCCATTTTGCCCTGCATGAGCTGCACGTTGCAGAAGAAAAGAAATGCATGTTGCAGCTATTGAAACTTAATGTGAGTCCACAGGGATCGAGGGGAACTGTTTTCTGATTAAGCTCCGGGAATCAGCTGGGTTCATACAATGCATTCCCCATGGTCTCTCAGAAATCAGTCATAACTCCAGGCCACCTTCCCCATGAAAAGCCCTCCCAGCACAGAGCACCCCATCTTCTCTGTAAGAAGAAGAAGAAAAAAAAGACAAAATCTCTATTCTTTTCCTGTCTCACCTGGAAGTGGCCAATTCTCTGTCCAAATGCTTCTCTTACATGTAGGTATGGAATCGCATGGTCAAGAACAGCTTGCATGAGCCTGAGAAAAGCACAGATAGGCAGGAAAAGGAAGACAACAGAATAAGTAAAATAATGATTAATCCTGGAAGCTCAACCTAAGGCAAAAACGGTTTTCCTACCTAAGAAGATATGGTGCTGTCTTCCTACAGCTCCACTCAAACAATGCTAAGAATGAATTCCAAAAGCCCACGTTTTCTCCATAGTGTTCTACACGTTGTTCGTTTGGGACATCTTGGGGTAGGGTTCTACTTTCTTAATTCAGGAGACTGAGGTGGAGAGGGTTGAAGAGCCTTCTTACACCTGCAGCTAGGGCAGTTAGTGCTGCCTTGTGTCTCCAGAGACCAACAGAAGGGGCGTGAGCCAATTTAGTAAAAAAGTGTAGACAGGATTAAGAATGGTGAGAAATCATCATCTGCAAAGCAGAAGGAGGGTCTGCCCATATGACAGGAGTGCAGAAGAGAGCACAAGGAAGGAGACAAAGGGACTGCAAGGTAAAAAATAAATGTTTTTGCCAAGACCACCATGTTCAAAATCATGTTCTGGGTGGCAAGTCCATGGAGCCACCCGGCTAGTGCTACACTGGAAGGCAGGGATTCCCAAACTTTCCTTCTGTGAGGAATGGAGAGGTGATATCAGCCTGGCTAGGTGACTGTGGCTGATCTCTCTGGCCTTACAACCTATGAAAGGTGGCAAACCCTTACCCCAGTGGCCCACCAGACAGCACGAGCCTCTCCAGGTCCAACCCGCTCATCAGCACGTAGACTCCTTTGCTGAGTTTCCCCAAGATATTTTCAGCTGCAATCAAAGAAAAATGAGTTACTCGTGTGCAAGCCTGAGATAAGCCATTGTCTGAGGGCCTGTTTTCTCTGGGCAAAAGATTCAAACCCTCACTCACGTTCACCTTACCTTCTGGCTTGAGACACATTCAGGATGAGCTAGACAGGCTGAGTTTGGTGCATGCACTCCCTACCACTGAAACACCCTAATCCAAACAAAGCCAAAAAGGAAAAGGCAGTAAAGAGTTACAAAGAGCATCTAATTGCTGTTACTCTCTACCCATGTTCTAGAGGGTAAGGAGCACTCCAGAGACCTCCCAGCAGTGTTTGTGTGAATGGGAGATTTAACAGCCATGAGGGCAACATGGGAGCCCTCCTCTCCATCTCATCCGTTTGTATCTAACCCAACCTACAGTGACCAAAAGCTGCTACCATCTGATGTCTGCTGAGGGGGGATTTGAAATGAACGTGAATCCCAGTCTGACCTGCCTAGATCACCTCACTGAGCATTCCTACTAAAGGAATCAAAGCTTCCACAGGCAACCAGCCAAAGCTCAGCACTCAGCATGCACTGGGCTGATCTATATTGGCCTTCTGGGACTAGACAACGTGAACTCTTGTTATCACCCCTTCCGTGCGAGGGGCTGAACAGAGCACTGCGTGTTACAAGCACACATTTCAAAGACAAGTAGTATTTCCACGAACACAGAACATTAGAAAACACATTAGATAAAGGGCTGACAGAAAGGCTCAAAGCCACGTCTTTGTGGGACAATCTAAAGAACGCGCTGATGTTAGCAAGTATCAATAGAGATGCAGGAACAGAAGGTTCATCTCAGTAAGGTTGTACTCCTACAGGCAGGGGAGAACTTAAAGCCTATCAGCTCTGCTTTGTAGACGGACAGAGATTATTCGCTCACCGTGCCATAAGGAGGGGCTGACACGTGCTTTGGGCTTTGATCACAAGAGATCCGAGAGGCGCAATATGCGATGTGAAAACGAGGCAGGGCTTGTGGACACACAAACTCCCAAAGCAAACACTCTCTTTCAGTGACAGCAGCTCAAGGACTGCACTGTCCTCTTGTTGAAGAGCATGCTGATGTGTTGGTGTGTGGAGAAGCACAACCCCTACAGGGGCAGTGACATGACACTGGAGCTTAGAAGTGAAAGAATGAACCTGGCCCTCAGAAAAACCCCAACATTCCCCTTTCTCCCACTCCTCCAAAAACAACAAAGAGAAACTAATAGCAAACATTACTTTGAAGAACAGAGCACGAAGTCCAGCATCAGTAATAGTAAAATGAGAAAACTGTTCAGGAGTATTGACATCCTAGAGCTTAAAAAAAAATAACAACAAAACCAAAGAGGACCAAACAGCCTGAATGCTCTCCTGTGCGTCCAGGGAAAAGGGACGGATGGGTATCAGGGAGCTGAGGGACACGTGCTGACTGCACAAGGAAGGGCAAGCTGGCTGGCTGCACATCACAAAGAAATGCTGAGGTTCTGAACCAGCTTTTACCAAATCAATATGGCCAAATGGACCAGGGACAACACTCAGTATGAGAAAAAACCACTCACGGAGCATGGCTGACAATGAAACCCACGTGTTTCAAAGCAGATGGAATTGCAGTGCTAGAGGAAGACATCTGAGCCAAAGATTCTGCAGATATATGAAACAACATCAAACTGGTTCAGCTTCCAAGGTAGAAGAGCAGAAGCAGCATTAATGGCCAGAGTGCAAAGTGTGTTAACTTCCAGTGGAGCAGTGATGTGTTTCTCCACGTTATCAGAAAATTGAAATCTCGTTACCATGAGAACGCACAGCTCTGCACAGATGAGTGCCCAGATGGCCACCTGAAGTCTCAGGTGCTGCCCTTTCTGATTTCAGACTGCAGGGGTCAGGTCAAGAAAGAAATGTCAGATTTCAGCTGGAACTCCTCCACGCTCTGAGAGCAGCAGCTGCTGCTGTACGGGGAGCAGGGGAGCTGCTTCCTCTGCAGGTATGCAATTAGGAGCTGCAGGAGTGCAGATAAGGGATCTCCTCTACTTGCTGTATACTGGCTGTGAACTTTCCATCAAAAAAACCAAACCAACGAAACAGCCATGGAGTAACAAACCAGCCACTACAGCTGCCCCTGTGTGTAAATGATGGAAAGGATGTTTTTTCTTTAAGGCCTAGCCACCATGAGCATTGTTGTAAGGAAAGCAGAAGTCTCTCTCAGGCGGTCTTCTGTGGTTTTGGAGAAAAGAAACTTAAGACAAGTAAGTTCTACTGATCAGATGGGAGCTCCAGCAGCAGCCAGAAGTTTCTCTGGAAGCTTCGTGCAGGCTTTGTGTGCCAGTCAGGTCCCTGAGGGAGAAGTGGGAGCGAGAGAACACGTCCTGTGCTGGATCATGGAATCCATCAGACTGCACCTTCCCACCTTCACCAGCTCTCTGGTGAGGCTGCTGAAGAGCAGGGAGCCATCCACAAAGCCCTCCGGGTCACAGCCTGAGCATGCATGCAATCAGTGAGGCAATCTACCTAAGCAAGAAGAGAGTGCAGCACCCCACACGCACACTGCCACCATTTGCAACCAACTCACCAGGGATCTTACAGTCCTCAAAGATCAGTTCACAGGTGTTAGACCCTCTCATTCCCAGCTTATCAAGCTTCTGTGCCGTGCTAAAGCCTGGCATTCCCTGCAAAGCCAAGACATCAAAACTAAGGATTACAAGCACTGACAGTGACAGAACTATGCTAATCTCTCCACCAGGTAAGCCCATCAGAAAGTTTACTGGTCTCTGAGAGTACCATTTATTTTATTACAGCTTCCTCGTGGGAAGGAAGACGTGCAGAGCGTAGTCTCAGTTAACCAAAAGGGAAGGAAAACCCCAACAGACTCCTGCTTCCCAAGGGCTCTCTGTCCAAAGGATTCTGATCATTTATGCATGAGTGTTTGGGTTGCTGCAGGATTCCAAGAGGGCAGTGAAAGAAAAAGGGAGAAAAATGAATAATTTCAACATCTTGGTATTAAACAGGATGGTAGGATATTCATAGAGCCTCCAACACCTCTGACAATTTGGGGCAACAAGCAAGTCCTTCTTTGCAAGGATCTTGTCCTTTCTCTCCACATCTCTAGCCCAAAAGACTGACTGCCCAAATCCAGGAGCTCCCAGCTGCCAGTGCAATATGCCACCTCGCTGGGGCAGAGGACAAACCTCATGGGTTCAGAAGGTCCAGGCAGGGAATAGTTTGTCTTTGAGCAAGGGACTGACAGATATTGAGCTGGTTTCTAAACAAACCACAGTGAAGGAGGTACCTTTAAAAGCACGCCAAGATAGAATTGTGAGAATTACTAAGCAGTAACTGAAACCCACCTTCTCCACGATGAAGGCAGTTATCCCTCGGGAGGCTGGAACAGCATTAAGGTCAGTTTTAGCATAAACGATGAGAACGTCTGCATCCGGCCCATTGGTGATCCAAAATTTGTTCCCGTTCAAAACATAGTAGTCCCCTGGAAGCACAGAGCTGCAGTCTGTTAGTTTGTGACAGGTAAACCAACACTTTCGTCCTCACCCCATTTATTTCAAGGGTGATCTTCAAGATCCCCACCAACAACATGCACACATCCCTCCCCAAAGTCAAGGAAACTCATCACCTTCATTTCCAGAGTCCAAGGACAGTTTAAGGAATGCCTGACAAACGAAGGCTCCTAGCACTGGTTCCACCACATCGTACTCCTCCACCACCAAAATAAGAAGTCTGCTTGGGACCTTCAACCACCCACCCCGTGTCTTCACTGCCTTGTGTTATCATGCACTGATTACTCTGGGAGGAAGCACAAGGCTGCCAACACGGCCTGATAAATGCTGAATGGAGTCAGGGAGGTTGGCTTCGATTTACAGGAGACGTTTGTGCTGGAAGCTCGTGACAGGCTTTACCTTTCTTGTCTGCCTTCAGCTTCATGGACACGACGTCAGACCCAGCATTGGGCTCGCTCATTGCTAAGGCTCCAATGTGCTCCCCACTAATGAGCTGGAAAAGAGAAACAGAAGAGCCTCCTGTGGCACAACGTAAGGACATTACGTCTCATCCTTATTCAAACTAATTCAATCCATCAGTGCATTTCAACAGAAGTCTCGGTGATGCACTCAATTTCAGTTAAAAAAGTACTACTGAGAACTTGGGTCTTACTCATCTTGTTTCACGGCAAGTAATTAAAGTGATTGCATGCCCATACTGAAAGCCAGTGAATGAGGGCATTAAAATACACCTGGGCTGCAATGAGGACAAGCTGGGGTCACGTAAAAAGAAAAAGGAAAAAAGCCCCATCCTGCCACTTCCCACATCATACCTTGGGCAAGTACTTCTCCTTCTGGGCTTCGCTGCCGTTCCGCACCAGCTGGTTGATACAAAGGTTCGAGTGGGCTCCATAACTGAGCCCAACAGCTGCTGAAGCACGGGAAACTTCCTCCATCACCAGCACGTGGTCCAGATAGCCCAGAGCAGATCCACCGTATTCCACTGAGAAGAAAAAGCTCACGTGAGCCACCACAGAGCACATCGCGTATGCACGAGATCCCAAGGTTGGGCTCAGTCCTGAATAAGATCTGAGACAGCTACAGGAGAGCTCCCGGGTTTGAGTGGCACTGCTCTGGGCTGGGCACCTCTGGCTTTCCCCATCCACTCTGAAATTCAGTTTTCTCATCTTAGAGAAAACGACATGCGTTCACGTACACACAAATGCAGTCACAACCAAAAGTAAAAGCTTTGTTTTACAGGCAAGGAGCAAAGGATTGTACTCCTAAGAGAAGAACTCTAACAAGAGGACATAAACAACATGCTCCAGCCAGGGAAGCAATCTGCACTTCCTGGCCCTCGGCATGAATGCTGGAAGCAAGCAGCAAGACCAGCAAGAGCCGCCTTGAGCTCACACAGCAGCCACTGGCATCGGATGCAGCCTTTCTCCCATGCCGCTCATTCTGACTCCTGCCTTTATCTGCAGGGCCACTTCACCCTCTGAAATCACCCCAATCAGAGTTTGGGTTCTTACCCTCGATATCCTGACAGATGGGTTTATCCATTCCTGACCTATGCTAAAACAAAAGATGTTCTACTTGCTCCTAAAGTGCTGCTGGGCTGGGTGTTACTGCCCCCAAAAGAAGTGTGTTACTGTCACATCCCATCTCTACCTCCCACAGCAAAACCAGTGCCAATAGAGAACGCACACACAGCAACACGACCGGACACGGAACGCCTGGGCACAGCAAGGTTTTAGGGGTGAATCTCAGAGGGAATCAAAACAGACAGCGCTCACGAGGGGATGGCTTATTTATAGTGTGGGAAACTGCTGGAGCCTCAGGCACAACATCAAAGAAAAGGAAGGTAAGAGTGAGAAAAAGCAGGAGCAGCAGCAGTAAATCGGGAAGAGTAAAGAGAGCAGGAAGAGACTTCCAGATCCAGTGCCACTGAAAGCAGCACAGAGGCATTACTTCAAGGCGCTGCTGCTCAGCTGCTTCTGCAGAAGCCTTTGCACATGGAGAAACACAGACTGCACGATGGGGAAATAAAGGCCCCACTGGCTGCTCTCCTCGTTACACTGTGCGCCTCAGTAATCTGTAACATGAATCAGAACGCTTCTCAGCTAACCTGGATGAGGCTGAGGCAGTTTACCCTGGCTTTTCTTTCCTGGTGAGCTGTGTGTTGTCAGCTCTCCATCAGCAATCACAGCTTTCCACAGCAGCTTTTATATCCTGTAACTCCTCTGATTAGAGATGGACGTTTGCTCTGTAGCTCAAAGTTTACAGCAAATGGAAGCAACGTACTCAAGTTGCAAATTATAGCTGGAAAAACATTTCTGAGCAGTCATTTTAAACTGGAAAAGCCATTTTGTAGCTGTTCAGAGTCCTCTGAACCAACTTGTTGCTGAAGGATAAGGAAAGCACCCAGCTTCATAAAACATGAAAACTGGAGCTTGTGGGCAAAAGCAGCCATCGCATCACAAACGAGGATGCATGAACTGGACAGGCCATGTCGAAGTGGTTTCTTCACTGGAACAGGATGCCCAAGGAGGCTGTGGATGCCCCATCCCTGCAGGCATTCAAGGCCAGGCTGGATGTGGCTCTGGGCAGCCTGGGCTGGCGGTTGGCGACCCAGCACACAGCAGGGGGTTGGAACTGGATGAGCAATGTGGGCCTTTTCAACCCAGGCCATCCTATGATTCTATGATTCTTCTGCGTGGAGCATCACCCGGCAGATGGTGGGAATGGACTTACCAGGAGCTGTGATCCCCAGAACTCCCAGTTCCCCAAGTTTCTTCCAGAACTCCTACAAACACAGAAGTAGCAGTCAGCCCAGTGGGACGAGAAGCAGCTCCCTGGACAAGTGGATTTACCTTGTTGGTGTGAGACCTCAGAGATAAGCACACCAATACCTCCTGCAGCAGCAGCTTCATCCTTCAGACTACGAACCCGCACAGTCTTAAGGACATTAGTTACGCTACAGCCTGTTGACTGAAGGAAGGTAACTCATAAACCTAAACGTAATTTGGGGTGGACGGGTTCTCAGATTTAACACACGCCCAATTTAAGAACTTAGATGAATTTAAGCCTCCCATTAACTTCAAACACTGCACTTTTAGATCTTCTTATGCTGTATCTAGCTAAGGAAAATTTAAGACGTCAGGATTTAAATTTATACTTGCCTTTTACCTCATACAACCTTGTCACACTGTGTGGGTCTATCAGCCCGTGACTGCTGCAAATAGCAGAAGCTATCCACGAGTGAGACCCTGCAAAACTCCGAGGGGAGCTGCAATCACTGAGCAATTTAAGGCTCTTCCAGTAAAACAGAAACCGGTTGGAAAGCCAAGGAAACTTCCTTCTTTAAAATCTCTTTGAAGGAAGTGTTGGAGCTGAGGCAGGAAAAGCAAGAGCTGAGGCAGGCAAAGGTTCTGGAAGAGCTGTAAGAGCTGGCCACCTGGTGAGCAATTAACACTTGGAGATTCAGATCCTTTATCTTCATGAGGGCCACTCAAGTACATAAACTTCAGTGTGTTGGGGATGGCCAGGATGCTTGATGCACACGGAAACTGGACAGAGTTGTTTAGTTGTGTACTGCTGGACACACCCCACAAAGCTCACCTGCTAGAGGCTGGGCTGTATTCCTTGACCTTCCTTTGCCCACTTCCCAAGACCACTACATAAGAAGCTGCTGCTCTGTAGCCACACGATCTGAACTGTTCTAAGCAGAGAATTGTTAGCACTGGAAGGGGCCTTTAAAGGCCACCTACTCCAACTCCCCTGCAACGAACAGGTCACCTACAGCTCCATCAGGTGCCCAGAGCCCCATCCAGCCTGACCTTGCATGTCTGCAAGGATGGGCTTCCACCACCTCTCTGGACAACCTGTGCCAGTGCCTCACTATCCTCATCATAAAAATCTTCTCTCTTATATCCAGTCTAAATCTCCCCTCCTTTAGTTTGAAACTGTTTCCCCTCGTCCTATCAAAACAGACCCCCCTAAAGAGCCTGTCCCCTTCTTTCTTTTAGCCCCCTCTTTAAGACCAAGGCAGCTTCCCATCTTTCTCACAAGCATCCCTGCTAGCAACGACACTGCTGTCAGTACAGCAAGAACAGCCACTGCCCTTTTTATTGTAGGTCAGAAATAAAACACTTTCAGATATGCTTTCACATGAGAACAGCTGAAGATAAATGGATTCCACTAATCACAGAATCCCACTAGAATCATGGAGTGGTTTGGGTCCCTTCCAACCCAAACCATTCTTTGACTCTCTGAATTCATCAGTTTCAGTATTTTTATGCTAACAAAACTAGAAGTTGCTTCCACTGATCAACAGTCTGAAGTTGCACCGCAGGAGCTTTAGACTGGATGCTAGAAAAAATTCATCCATGGGGAGCGTGGTAAAGCAATGGAGGGCTGCTGAGGGAGCTGGAGGAATCCCCATCCCTAAAAGGCTGTAAGAAACGTGGATGTGGCGCTAAGGGACACGACTCAGTAACGCGGCTTTGGTGAGCAGGCTGACAGCTGGACACGGTGATCCCGAAGATCTTTTCCAGCCTGGATGATTCTGCGAGACACGGAGCCGGAGCTGACCCGCAGCACGCCCATCAGCTGCGCCCGGCACAAAGCCTCGCAGAGCAGAAGGGAAGCCATGAAGCCATGAATTAGGGACAAAACCACCAAGGGCCGCTTCTGCTGTCACTTCAGACTGTGGGCTCTCCATTATAAGATGGGCGTGCAGATAAATGCTTGTTATCTACAAACAGCCCCAAGACACTTCAAAAGGTATTATTCAACAGCACTGGATGACATCTGGTGCGCCAGACTAAACCTATATAGTTAACTTCAAAGCTACACATATATCCCTGAAAATATCAACATCAGAGCTCGGAGGGATCCTAGCAGATGTTAGGAGTGTCTTAAGTCTCGTGGAGCTTATGAAAACCCATAGTGAGAGCTCTCACTGTCATCAATCAAACCTCCCTATTGCACACAGTGCTGCTTCTGTTAGGAAGAAAACTTCCAACTCAACAGCCAAACAGCTCCACGTTTCCTGCATTTGCACGCTATATTTCCAAAGCAAAACGGAGAGGAGGCTCAGATCTCCAAGAAGGAGTTGTGCACAAAATGAGCCCTAGCAGGGAGAGTGAAAAGCACACATCGGAGGAGTCTCTGAAGAGAGCCGGGCACAAATAGCACAACGCAGATCTAAACAGGACCACGATCAGTGCACCTCTTTTCCTTTAAATGAGATGCTGGCTCACCTCTTCCCCAGCTTGTTCCAAGCTATCAAAAGAAGAAACAGGAAATCAAAAACCTTTTTTTTTCCTCTGCTGCTTTCAAGTCTGCCAAGTTGATGCATTTCTTCCTGTGGTGCAGAGCGGGGCTTCGTCTGAACTTACGTGCAGATCAAAGTACTGACTGCCATCCATTCCATAGGCACACATCAAATACTCACCCGCATGCCTTTGAATTCATTCTCCTGGTCAATTTGTTGGGCCTTTGGAGCCAAATGCTCTTGACAGAACTTTGTCATGGTCTGACTAAGCTGGGAAAAGAAGCGAGGAGAAAGGCACGTGTTACACTCCATCCACATACCAGCATCTCCTGCCCTGGGATACTCCCAGCAACCACCGCTGGGCAAATCCATGATCCAAAACATAAGAAATCTCTCTCCCAGGTCAATAGCTGAAACACGACACAAAAGGCCCCGAGCTTTTTGAGGAGTGGATTTGACAGGAGTCCTTCTCTTAAGTTCTCAGGAGGGAACTGAGGTTCCCCGTCCAACCTAAAAAGACACACGAGGGAGTGCTGCTGAGCTACTGCCTGCACGGGGCTGCGGGGGTGTCTTAGGAAACTTCCACCGCTGACAAACAGAGCTTATGGCTCATCAGCCTCCTTCAGCACCTGCTTGGTGTTTCATTTAATTTTATGAGCACGCCTGCAGTAAGAACACGTGTTAATTAACAAGTGTGGCTAATCAGGCTGGGACTATACGATCTATCCTGGTATCTTCTATAGGAGGAAAATGTCATCGAGTCAGGTGTGCTACTTGTACTGAGTGTTGAAATGAAATCAGTTCGGAGTATTCTCCCAGATGTTAAGGTTCGTGTACTCACCTGCATTCTGCAGAGGTCTGTGTGTACTCCAAATAAACTTAAGCAATATCTTAACTGCTTACAATAAGAAGACTTGAAAAAAAAGTATAGATGTTACAGCAGAGCTTAAAAATCCAGTTTTAACTCCTGGTTCTTTATTCCCTTACATTAACGTAGCGAAGGAACCTTCTGCTGGTTAACCAAAACATTTGGAAGGGACAGATGCAGCAAAGCAAAATCTGCCTGGCCTGCTCTGCCTTTCTCCCTTGTTTCAAAAGCTCTGTTAGTTGCCATGGCTACCCAGGTCCTGGATGCCGGTACCACCGAACAAATCCATCCCTCTCCGGTGGACTTCTTGTTTTCATTTTTCCCTTTCTTCAACCTAAATGTTTCCATCACAACAGAGGTGACAGCAGCAAACTTGAGCATCAAAATTGGCCAAAGAAGAAAGTTCAAACTTAACCAAAATACACTTTAATCATCAGAGACTGAAGGATGTGCTCTGACAGGCATCCCAAGCACTGTAAAACAGCTTATATAACAGCGTCAAGTGCTTTTAACACAGATTAACCGACATTACCAAAGATCTATTTACGGCCTTTACCCAGCTCTTCTGTAAGAGACATACGAGCTACGAGACTACTTTTGCCTTTTCATACCTGCTGAGCACACTGAAACACCAAGCTGATAAAGATATATAGTAAGTACTGCAGCCACACTTCTCTACACTTCCCTGCCCAGAGAAGCTGTGGGTGCTCCATGCCTGGAGGTGCCAGCAGGCTGCGTGGGGCCATGGGCAACCTGATCTGGTGCGTGGCAGCCCACCCACAGCAGGGCTCGGGGCTGAGGAGGCTCTGAGGTCCCTTCCAACCCAACCATTCTATGATCCCCCAGTAAGACGTGAGAATGAGACTTCTGTACACCCATACACCAGTGCTGTTGTGATTACGTAGCAAGCATGGCTACAGCTCCAGACCTGAGAAGCAGGGAGGAAAGTTTTATTAGCCTGGACTAACCCTTTTAAGATACTGCCTATAGCTTGGGGCAAGTGAGAACAGCAGAGTATAGAATGGTTTGGGTAGGAAGGAAACTCAAAGATCATCAAGTTGCAATCCTGCTGCCACAGGCAGGGCTGCCAACCACTAAATCAGGTACTAGAGCAGGTTGCCCAGGGCCCCATCCAGCCTGGCCTTGAACAGCTCCAGGGATGGGACATTCACAGCTTCTTTGGGCAGCTGTTCCAGCACCTCACCACTCTAAGTGAAAAACTTCCCACTGACATCTAATCTAAATCTTTCCTTTCTTAGTTTAAAGCCATTCCCTCTCGCCCCGTCACTATCTACATGAGTAAAAGGATTATTTCCCTCTTGTTAATAAGCTTTCTTTAAGTACTGGAAGACACTGGATGGCATCCCTTCCTTCTGTTGTATCAACTGCACCACTCAGCTTGGTGTCACCCACAAACTTGCTGAAGGTGAACTTGATCCCATCGTGTATGTCATCAATAAAGATGTTAAAGAGCACCAGCGCCAGGAGAGATCACTGGGGGTCACCACTCATCACCATCCTCCACCTGGACACAGAGCCATTGACCACAACCCTCTGGCTGTGACCTTCCGGTGGATATTCTTTATCCACCAAACAGTCCACTCTTTGGATTCATATTGCTCCAATTTAGAGATAAGGATGTGGTGTGGGACTGCATCAAAGGCCTTGCACACATCCAGCATACTACGATGATGCGAACACAAGGCTGTAAAGCCAAGAACTAACATCCTAAAGCTTTTGGTCCCCCATTGGCCAAGAGAACCATGTGAGAGCGCTGGAGGATCCAATTTCTTTGATCAAATCAGCTCAACCTGAGCGCAGCAGACTTGTTTACCTAAAAACGCAGCCGCCGGGCTGTGCCGCCCATCCCGCACAGCTCCCGGACAGCCTCCCCGCGGGGCACGGCGGACACGTGTCAGCAGCGCGCCCCCGCGGATTGGCCAGCTCCTCGCAGCCTCAGCCAATCAGCGCCCTCCTGTCCCGACACACNCCCCCCCGCGGAAAGGCGCGCCGCCGGGCCGGGCCGGACCCAGGGGCAGCGCGAGGGCGCGCAGCCGGGCCAGCGCCTACCTGCCGCTGCTCGTCGCTCAGCCCGTTCACCGTGTCGTCCACCGCCAGCCCCGCGCAGCCCCGCCGCAGCAAGGCTTGGCGCTGCCTGGCTCCGCGCAGCGCCGAGCCGAGAGCGGCTCTGCCCAGCACCGCCGCCGCCATGGCTGCCCCGGGCCGGTCCCGGCGCGCAGGCGCGGCCCCGAACCGGGGAGAGCCCCGGCCCGCCCAGCGCGCCGTGAGGGGCAGGAGGGGGCGGCAGAGGGCAGCGGCAGGAAGGCGGAGCTGCTGCGCTGCGCTGCCTGAGGGTATAACAGAGAACGTGTGTGTCTTTCTAACGCGTTTAATCAAAAATACTTAATACAAGGAAATAAAACGCTAGCGGATTGAAGCCGATGAGCCGTTGGCAAGGAATGCAGTGAGGATATCCAGGCTGAGCCCCAGCAGGCAGTTGAAGAGCTGTGAGCACTTGACTCCTGTGCAGCCAGCAATCGCTGCTCACCTTGCCCCACTGCCACCCTGCAGGTGTTGCCTGCGCCCAGGGCCAGCCTGCCCGGTCCTTGTTTTAGCCACAAGAACGAGGTTTGCTAGATAGACACTGTGCAGTCCGTCCCTGTGCCTCACTGCGCCAGGAGCTGCTGCAGCTGGTCGAGGATCGCTGAGCATTCCTTCAGCTCTTCCTGGAAGGAGGCATGCTGCTCCAGGGAACGCTGTCTCTCTTCTGCTGCTGCTTCCCACTTGGCCATGGCAGTCTGCGTGGCACAGCGTACAAACATTTCACTAACATGAACATACAGGCTGGCAAAGCTGGCTTCCAAAAGGCAGCTCAAACAGAACAGGCAACAGAAGCCTTCAGACACTGGAACTCCAGCGCTGTCACAGCTGCTGACCTAAGGCTACTCGGGCTTGGCTGTTCCTTGAGGAAAACGGCCATCTATCCATGACCAAAAGCTGAGGAAGCCATATATAACAGCATTTTGTTAATTAGCTCAAACTTCATACCAAGATTGCAGAACTGTGATTTAATGACTGTTTTGGTCAGCATGCAGACAAGATAATAATACAGAAGCTGACTGTGCTTGCATACTTCTTAGTTCCCAGAGAGATTTCAGGTCAGATCAAGTCAAACGCTGACTAAGGATGCAGGCATTCACTGCCTGGTTTATTTGGAGGCCAGAGTAACACAGGGAGGTGGAAAACGGGCCCCAGACCAAACGCCATGGCCTGGCTGAATCCGACACGGCGTGTCTTACCTGAAGTGCCTCCTTTTCCTTCTCAGCTGTTTGGGTAAATAGCCTCAGTTCTGCTATGAGCTTCTCAGTTAAAAGCTGGAGACAAAGGAAAAAATGAAGCCCTGCAATAACCACATCTCAGCAGCTGTCACTGCAGCAGCGGCACAGCGGGCAGTAGCACACCTCAAGGCCCGTTTAACATGCTCTTACCGTTGTCTGCTTCTGGCATTCCTGGGTTTTTTCTTCTTCCTCCAAGATGCTGTTGCCTGTAACTGGTTGGTGAGATACAGCACAGATAAGTGCTCCTAAGACCTACCGCCTTCCCAAAGGTGGCTTTCTACAGCAAGAAAGTTATCCCCGGCGTTTACCCAGGACAGAGCCAACCACGAGAAGCTTTTTCTCTAAAGCTAGCAAAAAGAAATCCCACGGTATCACAGCAGTGCTGCGACAAAGCAGCAACAGCCAATGGTTACAGGTACAGCAGGGAGGGAGAGGAACAGAACAAAGTGCCCTGACCAGCAGACACACAGAACGCGCAGTCCTTACCAGGATCGATGTTCCTGCTTTCTAAAATCACCATGCAAGTCTCCTGAAATTTCTTGAGCTTTTCGACTTCTTGCAGCAGGCCTTCGTTCTCCTCCTTTAGCTCCTTTATAGCGCCCTGCCATTGACACAGTGATGTGAACCAAGTTTCTCAGGAGAGTCTCTTCCCATTAGTCAGTAATACAGAGCGCTTAACAGGTGCTCCAATGGCACCAAGAGCCACATCTTGCCTTTCCACCCTTAGCACTGCAGAGACAGAGAGCCTCATTCCTGCTTTTTGACAGGGTTTATCACACGTGAATGTTAGTAATTGCTAGGAAAACCCATCCCTAGAGATAGATTCCTTTCAGGCAATTCTAGCACGTGTTTTTGTGTGCTCTCTCCATAGTAATTTAAGTTATGCACAGAAGAGCATCTAACCAGGAATAAGGGGCACCTGAGAACCTTTAGGCCGCAGCATTATTCCCTGCACAATTTTAGCAGGCAATTGGATAAGCTGATCAAGCTCCCAAGCTGAATGCAGTTTTCTGAGGGAATCAATAAGCACGTGGATTAGGGTGATCCAGCTGATAACGGCCATAAGCTTTCTGAACATCCCAAAGGAGGCCTCAGAGGCTTTCAAAGAAATTAAGCTACGAGATGAAAGGAAAGATCATCTCGCAGATTAGCAACCAGCTGAGAACTAGGAAATAAAGTGAGCTTTTACAGCTGAAGGCTACACATAGGGCCCCTTGTATGTGATAGAGATTACACTGCGCTCTGACCAGTGAGAGATGACGTAGCACAGATCCAGAGTCTAAACTTGGTGTAAGAAAGGAGAATCTTAGTCTGATGGATCTCACAGAATCAAAGAGTCAGTAAAGGACCTCTGGAAGCAATCTGGTCCGACTCTGCTCAGGCAACTTGTTCAGACTGAAGCTCCTGTGTTGCAGTTTGTGTCCACTGCCCCACTGAGAAGAGGCTCTGTCTTCTTTACACCCTCCCTTCACATATCAGTATCCATTGATGAAATTGCCCCCAGACTTCTTTTCTCCAGGCTGAGCTGTCCCAGCTCTCAGTGTTTCCTCACAGGACAGAGGCCCTACTTCCTCAAGTATTTCAGTGGCCCCCCTTTGGATCCTTCCCAACATGCCCCTGTCTCTCTTATATCCAGCTGCACGCTCCCAGGTACAATACTGCACATGTGGCCTCTTCACCAGTGATAAGACAATAGTAAAAAACAATAGCACGTGAGGAAGCATAGAATTATACATAGAGCTCTCAGTTAAAAATACTCTAAAGAAAACAAGGCCACTATCCCTCAAATTTTATAGCAAAGCAGTGACCAGAACAAGCATCCTTAGTTACTAAAATGTGACCATACATTCAATGCTGCTCGCAGTTCAGCACCACGTTATGTGATGGGTTAGCAGTCATCAGTAAATCAAATAGAAACAGTGATCTGGATGCATTATCTAGCCAAGTACGTTTGTAGCACTGCTGACTGCCAGGTTCTAGACCAATACCTTCAGTGTTGGGAGAGAAAACCCAGCCCACTGTCTACTGCCTTCCAAGGGAGACTGGAAAACGAGCCAATCAGCCCTTTGATCTAACCCTGCAGGAGCAGAACGTAAGAATTACTCAATGATTTGCACCTCTTATCCCTACCTGAGCTCCTGTTAATCTGGAGTGCAATTGCTGTTTGGCTGATTCCAACAGCTGATTCTTGGCCTTCAGCTCTGCCTCTAGTTTGTACCTGTTCAGAGGTCTGTAGAATCAAACATCAGAGATTTAAGTGAAAGAACACCAGTATCACACACCTTTTACTTTCATAAAGATGTCTCCCTTTAGAAAGATTTGCTCTTGTTCCTGGACAAAAGGCCATTAGCAAAGCAAACCTTTATAAGGTTGGAGCTCATCAGAACTCTCTGAGAAGGAACATAACTGCACAGGGACAGCTACTAACAATATGAAGAAACATACCCTCTTGTGGCTGCCTTCTTCAAAGGCGGCTCCACCTTCTTGGCAGATTTAGGAATCCTTAAACGACAAGTAGAACACAGTTATCCAAAGATCGTGTCATACTCACAGATCACGTACACCTGACAAAACCTCTGTGTGTCCTTCTGCACTCCGAATTGGTGAGATTGCATGTTGAATGCTGAGTTCAGTGTTGGGCCCCTCATGACAAGAAAGACACTGAGTTACCAGAACACGTTCAGAGAAAAGCAGGAAATGGCAGGACAAGGGGAAATGGTTTGAAGTTGAAGGAGGGAAGATTTAGGTTGGATATCAGGGGGACGTTCTTTACTATGAGAGTGGTGAGGTGCTGGAACAGCTGCCCAGAGAGGCTGTGGATGCATATGGAGGTGTTCAAGGCCAGGTTGGAGGGGGTCCTGGGCAGCCTGGTCTATATTAAATGTGAGGTTGGTGGCCCTGCCTGAGGCAGAAGGGTTGGAGCTTCATGATCCTTGAGGACCCTTCCAACCCAAGCCATTCTATGATTAGAGCAACGAGGCTGATTAAATGACTAGAGGACAAGACATTTAAGCTGCAGATGAAGAAACTGGGGTTGTTTAGTCTGGAGAGTGGATCTTGTAACTCTCTACAACTATCTAATGAGGTTGTTGGTCTCTCTCCTCAGATAACTATTGGTAGGATGTGATGAAATGGCCTCAAGTTGCACCAAGGGAAGTTTAGAATGGGTATCAGGAAGAATTTCTTCGTGGAAAGGGTGGCCAGACTTAGGAACAAGCTAACCGGGGAGACGATGGAGTCACTGTCCCTGCAAGAGCCTTTTCTGGGACGTTTATCAAACAATACATCCGGCTGTTCTTTAATTTACCCTTGGTTTGTAGCTCTGAACACACCGTCCGCTGGAACATTAGAGCCAAAGTTAAAATCGGGATCTTTGTTGAGCTCCAGCCCTGCTGCTTTACCGGCACATTGCTTCTTTGAAGAAAAGGGTACCTGAGTTTCTGCAAGAGAAAGATAACCACGAGAACACCGCAGCCCACAAGAGCTCGCCGCCAGAAGCACACGCTCAGCAAAGCAAAACCACACCAGGAAGCCCCCAGCCGCCCCAACCCCGCAGCAGGGACCTCCGTACGTCAGGAAAGCGGGCAGTAAGGCGATAGGACGTACCTACAGGGCCGCGGTGGAACGCTCCATAGACAGGAATGCGGGAAAACTCCACATCCATGATACCGCCCGCCCTTTCCTCACAGCGGCGGTTTGAATCGCGGCCGGCGCCCAACGGTTGGGCGGGCTCGCGCATGCGTAGAGGTGCACCGCCGGCGAGCAGCGCGCATGCGCAGTGCGCGCCACGCGCTTTACCTCAGGGAGGTGGATGTTACGGCGGGGGGGTGTTGTCGGTGTTTAACCCTTGCAGCTCCCCTTTGGGGAACAGGGGTGCCTCGCCCCGAGGTTTGGGTGCTCGGGGAGCCGAGTCCTCCTCGCTGTCCCCTCGGTGTGCCCTTGAGGCGGCTAAAACCCCGAGGGAAAGAGGCACCTCAGCAAAGCGCCTTCTGCCTCCCTTCGGTGTTCTCGCTGTGTCGTGTGGAGACGGTTCAGTCAGCCCTGGCTGCCAGAGCACCCACCTCAGCTCCCAGCATGCGGGAAACATAACACTGAAACACACGACCCGTCTCAAGAAGGATTATTAGCTTTATATGGGTATTCCTTATCTACGTGGGGCAGCCCCTCTCCCACAGAGCTGGGAGGTCTGCTGGGAGTCCAAAGGAGAGAATCTATCAGGACTGTTTTCCATCTGCTGACGATGCTGCGAAATGGCGTTAAGTGCCTTATTACCACCTTTAACAACAGTATATTTGGCAAAAATGAAGCATCACGCAGATATAGTAAAAGTTTGTCGTAAGCCTTTATTTTACATCTTGTAGGGGGAATTTGTTTTTTGACAAAGGCGAAGAAATGCTTGCTTTTCTGCTTGTTTCCGGTAGAGAACAAAAAATATACGTAAAATCATATGCAAATTTTAAAAAGTTATGTGTTTGTAGCCTTGTGTGGAAAGGGGCTGCGGAGACGGAACGCATCCGAAGGGATGAGGGCACTTCTCGAAGAGGAGATCTCTCACTGAAGATCTTTGGCAGTACCAGTAATTACGCTGAGAAAACAAGCTGAAACTGTCACCAAAACCAGGGTGGGGATTGGTTCTACAGCCTCCTCTGTGATCAGTAGGAGACAGTGCCAGCTGGAAAGTCCTGGTGAGAGTTTTAAAATAATTTCTGAAGTGTTTCATAGAGATCTACAAACCTGAATTCACATACTCAGTAGAAAATGAAAGACTTTTTTTACGCTATGTTCTCCACTTGAAATCTAGGTTTTCCATAGCTGTGGGTTTGGTTTGGGGCTCTTTTTTTTTGACTCTCTGTCTCTAAATACCTGGGGAGATTATTCTCGTTATTTCCCTCCTATGTGAGCTTGACAAGAAAAAAATCTAAGCACCATTTAGGAAACGACAAAACAGGTTTACTCGATACGTTCTGCAGTACAGCTGTGAATATGGCACAGGACACTAGAAGGTCAAAGGGCTTATACTCCACCACGACTGATCTCACATCCTCTCGCAGTATCAGATTTGCTGGTTCTGTGAAAGCACAGATATTTGCACAGCTGAAATACTACAAAATAGTTTCAGCCCAAGGAGAGGTGGGGGAAAAAAATGATATTTACAGTTCCGAGGAGATTTCGACTTCCCCTTTCCCTAGCAGCACAGTTTTGTTTTCTGCAAGATTTCAACTGTTGTAACCAGAACTTTGAGCGCTAGATCGCTTGATCCAAACATCAGGCATGTCTGGTTGGCTGTTCGGTAACACAACGGGCCCTTCACTGCCTAATCCAAATCGATTTTTCCACGAAGAGCTGTTCTGCTGCGATGCTGCTGGAGAGATATCAAAGACAGTCTCCCTCAGGTCCAGACGCAGCGTATCTCTCTTCCCGTTCAAGTAGCCTCTCTCTGTTTGACTGTACGAATCAGAGAGCTCTAAGACATCAGGACAAGAACTGGCTGATTCAGCGAGCTTTAAGCCTTGCTCAAAATCACTAATCGATGTCTCACTGGAGATGTTGAGCATGTCAAAAGAGCTGCCAAGAGAACAAAGGCATCTGTGAATTTTGTAGATGTCAGCAGCAGGAAGATGGCTGTTGTCTGAGGTATAATCCGACTGCTGCTGGGCAGTGTCAGTGGAGCACTGTGATTTATTGAGCTGCCCTTCTTCATTCACACCAGCTGGCTGAATATAGTCCAGCCCAGAACTATCCCAAGCTTTTGGGCTGTATTTTTGACACTGACAGTCTCTGCATAATCTCTCCCTGTGAATTTCTGCTCCTGAGCTGCTGTGCTTGTAAGGAGAGGAAGTTTGCAAGGCAGGACACTGGCACAGGATAGCCTGGTCACCTCCAAAGTTCTCTTGCAGATTCTGTCTCTCTCTTTCAAGGAGAGGGTGCGTTCCAATTCTCGGGCACCTGTTATCTTCAGCCTGCAAGTCTTCAGAGAGCACTGATGGCCTGTTGGACAGCTTGCTTGTGGATGTGCTGTTGTCAAAACTGTCGCTGAGTTTTCTGGACAAAGGCTGGAGCTCGTATTGCTCATTTGCAGTGTTGGACTCCTGGACCTTCCGCAGTCGGTTTTGCTTCTCATTTCCCCCACAGGCATAGGTTCCATTGGGCTCAGAGTCATCAGAATAATCTTTCATGGTGTGGGCACAAGGCCAAAGGATTTGCCCGCAGTTCTTCTCCGGGCCAAAGAAGCAGCACAGTGACTGGAAGAAGAAGCTGGCAAACCCACAGCTGATACACTTGATCATCATTATAAATATCCCCAGCTTTCTATAGGCCAGGACTGTAGCGGGCAACATAATGACTCCTGCAGAGAACAAGGCAGACGCTGCCATCGCGGTGGCACAGCTCATCTGCTTCAGGGAAAAGGCCACTCGGCTCAGGCGGTCCGAATGGGGGCACAGGTGGTAGGAGATGCAGTAGTTGACGGTAAAGTCGACAGAGAGACCTACTGCAGCTGAGATGAAGAGAGACTCCACCGCGTTGAGCTGCCACTCCAAGAGGACCAAAAGGCCAACAGTTACCAGGACGGTGCCTGCAATGGCAGTCACAGAGAAAACGCTAAGGAGAACATTCCAGGTAGTGAGCAGCAGCACCACAAAAGAAATGGCAATAGAGAGCCCCATGACCACCATTGTTTCTGTGCTGAGACTGTGCTGGAGGTTGTACAGCTCTAGTTTACTGGTAAACCACCCATTCTGAAGTCCCACAGGGGCAGTTTTCATTTCTTCTGTTACCCAGAGGTTGATTTCTTCATAGAAGTGTTTGGCTTTGCTGTAATTGAAGCTATAGTGATAAACAGTTTGAAACTGCAGTACTAAGGCAGCAAGATTTCCCTCTCCATCAAATCTGAGGCCCAGATCGTATGATTCTGCCCCTTCCCTGCCTTGTTCCAGGAGCATCATTTTGATGCAGTGTAGGAAGACTTCGATTCCATAAGGGAAAGAGAACTGGTTACAGCACAGGCTGAAGCTGTTGTCTCTCTGGGAGCACTGGCGACTGTCCATCCACCTGACGAACTCCTCCATGAAACACACAGTAGATTTCTGCTCTGTATCAAGGTAATAGAAAGTTTGGTTCTTCACCTTTTGACAGAATTCAAAGAGCCACTTCTGGGCATCAGGACTTTGGACTGTGAAGGTGGCATCTGCCACGAGGGTGCCATTGCTTTTTGGGTTGAAATGGTCCCCATTATCCACAGGCAGGATACCCCAGATGATAGTGACAGGCATACGCTGCCCTTCTCCGTGCTCTAGCCTCTCGAACATGAACTGGTGGCAGTACTCGGAGTCGTACCTCTCAAAGGGGTGGCTCAGTCTGAACACCTGAACAGACGACGACTCGAGAGTCGGGAGTTTGAGTTTTGGGTTGGAACAGGAAATGTAGGCACCTCCGATTGCTAAGGCGGCAAACCAGCAGATCCAGATGTACCGAAACTTGATGACCCCACAAGGCAAAAGCTTTTCAAACAACAACTTGGAGGTTTCGCACAACGTCTTCTGGAGACCCCTGAGGACATAGTGGAGGGAGAGAGCGGCTCTATTATGGCCGGTGTTTTTCCAGTAGTCTTCTGGCTTGTAAGCGCAGGTCGTCGCAATGTAGCGCTCGTACAGCACCGCCGAAGAAGGAAGCCAAGTCATCATGAAAATGAGATTCACCAGGACCGAGGTGCCCATGTAAACAGCAAAGCAGCGGATGGCTATTATATTGCTAATGTAGCTGGCATAGAAGGCAGCACCCGTCGTGAAGCAGGATGCCAGCATGAGATACGCAAAGTGGTGCATGGTTTGACTCACCCGCTGTGAAAGCCCAGCAGAAGGGTTCTGGCTCTTGCTCAGGTTCCAGAGGTCAAAGAAGACGAAGGTGTGGTTGGCGCAAATGCTGCTGAGAATGATAACAGCCGTCAGGTTTACAAAAGGGAAGTAGGTGAATCTGAAGGCCACCTTGTACAAGAAGTAGGAGATCATCAAAGAGCTGACGACAGTGAGCAGGACCATCAAGGTAATAAAGACCGAGCGTAAATAGAAAGAAATGCTTAGAAAAATAGCTAGTATTGCCAGAACTGGATACTTAGTATCCAGTAAAAGATAGTGCTGGAATAGTTTCTGTTTAAGGCCCAAGTCCATTCCAGTGATAGATGTATAGTTATCAAACAGATCCCAGGATTCGAGATTGTCTAAGTAGATCCCCATCATAGATGCACCTTTCCTTGTAGGCAAGAAGAGCAGGCTGTACTTGAGGGATGGCACTTGGTACTCAATTGTCTGGGGACTCAGAAAGTCTCTGTCGACCAAGAAGTGAAGGAGCTGGTAAATAGCACTGAAGCGGGTACATTTTTCTGGGACTTTGGCACACTGAGGGTGTTTCTGTCTCATGGTCTCAGGACCAATGCAAGATGGAGTGAGGATACCTTTGTGGTAGTCTGGAGCACAGGCACGAAGGAGGGCCAGGGTGTGGGAAATGTCTCCTTGAGTTATCTCCAGACAAGAAGACCTGTTGTACAGGACAGCAATGTAGTTCCCCAGAGACCAGCTTGGGCAGCATTCATTGGCTTCAGTACGTTGGCAGAGGTCTCTAAAGTGTACGTGTGAGCGTATCTGAAAAACAGCCAAGGGAGCATCGTGTGAGGCCCACTCTGCAGAAGGGGAGACACTTTGTACAGATTTTATTTTATATTTACTTTTATTTTCATTTTGCTCCTTATATTATTACTAGATTTGCCAGTAGAATCACTGGAGATTATGTGCAGTCCTCCAGGGCACACAGTCTTGTTGTCTTACCTGTTATGCCTTGGGACTTCTTGCTCCGTGTGTTTCCTCATTGCAGGCATTACTGTGCTGGCAGCTGCAGGCTCACCACAGCAGCTCAGGTGTGGCTGACAACATGACTAGCGCTGCAGAGTGTGCAACATGCAGTGCTGTGGATGGTCAGGGAGCCTGCACCATCTGTGTGCTGTGGGATGGTTTAAAACCTAGCTTGGCTACAGCTGCTATAGCCACGTATCTGGCACAGTGCAGTGTGAACACAGAGCCTCCTGCCAGCAGGATGTCAGGCTCTTGCAATGGAGGTTTCCTGGAGTCTTATCACTTAGAGTTGTTCAAGATCCTATGGCAAACACAACTAATCCTATTAAACGTCCCTCTTAAAAAGCTCTCTGTGGAAGTCCCCAGGACAACAGCTCCATTTTGGTAATTAGGTTCTGCTGCTCAACATTCTCAGCAGCTTCTGATGGACGTCTTTGGCTTCTGGACAAGGTTTTTGCCCAGTGACTGTGTGTTCTTGTTTAATGGCAGCTGGACTTCAGGGATAGGTGAAATCATTCTTATGTTGCTAGGTAGGTAAGATGCTCTGGAGTTCTCTAGGCTGAAACCTGCTCTGTAGCTTAAGTTGATTTTTCTGCCTTCCTTTCAGCTGGATATTCAAGACGATGACAGTCAGAAAAGAGACAATATGTATATATGTTCTTTGTGACATTACTAACCTTGTCTTGTTCGATTTGACACATGGACTGAATAGCTTGCAAGTTCCATAAGCTCCCAGCAGTTGTGGACATAAATACCAGCTGGGAATAGCCTTTCTCTGAAAGAAAAGAAAATTTAAAAGAACAGGAAAAAAACCCAACAACAGAGTATTAGGTAATGAAGATGGGTTAACCGAGCTGGTTGGAGCAGACCCTCTGGGCATCGAAATAAATAAATCTTGCTGTCTCTAAGACTGCTGTGGAGGACTCCCTGAAGGGAACCAGGTCATGAAGCAGCTTGTAGTGAGTGGTAGCATCCCCACGTGTGATCTGACCTCTGCTCCTCGCCCAGCTGTCAGCAGCAGGGATGGAGCATTTTCAAGATAGAGTCTCCGTGCCGGCAGCGTGCTTTCAGTGAGTGCTGCCGTCTGGTTCTGCACCCCCTCTTAGAGAGTGAGGAGCTGAAGTCCAGCCAGCAGCTCCCAGGGACCCAAGGTTTGGTGTTTGATTTCAGAAGTGGAGTTGAGGCAGGGGAGGGAGTCGGGATATCTGCATGCTGTTTCTCTTTCTTCTATTTATTAACAAATGTGGGGTGTCTCGGAGTGGTGGTGGTGGTGTTTTCCTTCCTGTTTTTCACTCTCATATGTACTTCAAGAAGAGGAGAAGGAAGGGGACTGGCATTGTGTGCACTGCTTTCTCAGAGCACTTCCAGAATGCTTCCCAGGCTCCTAAAACGCTGTGACAGTTCTGGGCGCACAGTGCATACTGCTCCATCACGGCTCCACTCACCTGGGGGGCCACAGAAGAAGCCATCAACCCCATAGACTTGTTCCACCATCCTCCGTGTCCTCGCTTCTTGTCCTCCCTGAGCAGCCTTTTGTCCTCTGCTAATGCCGATGTCATCGTAGCTGGCAAGAGATGATATAATTGGTGTAAGTAGAGAGACCGGCTGGCAATGAATGATGTTGACTGGGGAGTCTCTGGTAAACAGTGAAGTAAACACATGGAGAGCTTAGAGCCTAATTCCTGGTTTCCAGAGGAGGGAGTCCGAGCCCATTGCAAGGCAACAGAATTTAAACCTCCAGAGCTCGGTTGCTTTTCAGCCCAGGACGTACACTGTAATTGGCATAGGTATCTTGAACAGTGAATCGGTACCTTTATACCACCATTTCCCTCAAAGCCCCCACACAAATGCAAATACCTTTTCTTCTCTGCATATGGAGAAAGGGAAAAGGTCTTCTTGTAGCCCGTATGGCTCTCTACATTCCTCCACACAATGAGCTTCCTGCCAATGTCGGTATCTCGTGGCTCAAAACCCTGCAGCCAAGCAGAAGGGTTTTATCATTAGCTTGCATTTAGCTTAGCTTAGCATTCCTTAACGCTTCTCCTAGACACAGAAACTGTATGAGACTGTATGAGGTGATTACTGCATCTTGGAGAGATACACGCACTGATTGTTCCCTGGAAATACTGCATCCAAGAGATGAGAGGAAAAAGATACATTTCTCCTTTCCTTTTTGGGCAAGGGTGGCTCCAGTGTGAGCCCTCAGCACTGCAGAGATGGGCTGGTGGTTGCTGTTGGCACAAGCTGTGCTCCCTAACCCAGCTCAGGAGTGAAGCGCAGCCCTTCCACAGCTGCCAAGTGCAACCCGAAGTTTGCTGTGCCCCGGTCCTGAGAGGTGCACCCTCTCTGAGGAGGGAGGTCTGGAGATGCATCTCTGCAGGCTGGAGCAAACGGCCCTCAGGAGGGAGCTGGAGTGTTGAAAAGCTGATGAGGACATAATACAGAGCAGCATGCTGGGCCTCAGGAAGGGGACTGAACACTGAATACTAACAGAATTGCCTTGCCAGTGAGAGCTATTAAGCAGTGCAGCAGTGAAACAGCAAGAAATGAAAGCCTTTGGCTAATGTGATGTCACCATTTCTGTTTTTGTGACTGTGGCATCAAAGAAGCAGCAAGTACTGAGCATTACTCTGAAACATTATGTCCATCCAGAAGGAATCTTGCTTTGGTTGCACACTGTGAAGATGAGAGGAGAAAAGATCACAGCAGATCACTGATAAACACTGCCATTTATTTCTAGTGGCTTTAGTGTCCTCCTGTCCTGCCTTGCTGCCTCTATCTGCAGAGAAGGAGGGAAGCATAAGCTTGTTTTGTATGGCAGAAAGAACACATTACCAGTCGCCCTGTGGATTTCCTTCTGTTCACGCTGCCATACTGCCTGCAGGGACTTACCATCAGGGGGTCTGAAAAGTCTGGCAGATTTCCAACAAGCAGGCCAGCTAAAGTGCAGACCACGACCATCACTGAGCACAGCACCAGGACAGCAATGGGCCACTCTGCGATCATTTGAGAGTAACTGGAATCAACAGGAGGAGAAAAAACACAGCTGTTAGAGCCCTTCTGCTGTTAGCAGGAGAGCTGCTGGTGAGCCAGCACAGTGCTGATAGAAGGAAGGAAAAGAATGAGGGATTTTCAGTTTGAGCATTTGTTTATTGAAAAGCTTAGAGGCTCTAGTGCAGCTATTAATGAGTGTATTATATTTCCATCATAATAGAGGCAACTCTAATTAACTCAGGTAACCACATTTTGCCTCTCTACATTTTCCTGCTTTTTCAGTCCGAAATAGTAAAACCCAGACTGATCCATCCTAAGGCAAAAGGAAGCTTTAAATATTTAACTTAAAAGGCTGCATTTAGAAGGAGCTTCTCTCTCACTTGCTTGCTTTCCTCCCATTGTACAGTCTCAGCCAGTAGCTGCCTTGCTATTTGGCCTGCAGATTTTCTGCCCGTGGACCCGGAGAAGTTTAGCTATTCTGAAAGCTCTCTGAAGATAACTGTCTCAAGCAAGTCATTATTACTGCCCTAAATTCACTCGCTGTATGGGGGCCTGCCTCACTGCTGGGGAATGCGTAGACACCTGCAAAGGTAAAAAGGGATGGAAAGCACTGATCTGGTGTTTAACCACAGTTAGGACTGTCAGCACAGGCATGGAGTGGGCAGGTGGTTTCTGGATCTGCGGGATGAGTGAGCCTCACCCTGACTGCAGCCTCAGAGCCAAAAGCTGACCCTGCAGCAAAAGCACCTGCAAGTGATGCAGACCAGGGCTTGGAGACCACACAAAGCCCCATAGGACGGTGTGGTATGGTGGCCCTTCAAACAGTTAAGGTCAGGCCTACTTTGTTGGGCTTTTTTCAATGTAAGCCTCATGAATCATCGTGCACAGTCTTGCAACAAAGATCTCTTCTATTGTAAATGCAGGACGCTGCTGCTATTGCTCCTGATGCCCTTCTGACTACCCGTCTGGTGGGCCAAGCTGGATTCATCCAGTCAGTGTAACTACAAATATAAAGCTGTCGTGTGGACTAGAGCCAGGCACCTGCTCTGAGGACAGCTCTCAAGGCAGCATTGCTGTGCATCAGTGCAGGTTGCACAAGCAGATGGAGATTGTTCCAGGCGGGTGAGGAGCACGGAGCAGGGAGTGCTGACCTCGCCTCTGAAACTGGGCCTGCCGGGGAGGTCGCCAGCATCCATGCCCTGCATTTCCTAACAGCAGGGTAGGAGAGCCATGATAATAGGGTAGAAGAGCAGCAAGGATTTGATATTAAGCATACCTTTTGGGCATCCTGAAAGCTTTGTCATGTCTGCAGACAGAAAAAAAGAACATACATTTATTATTTTCCTGCCAAGCACCTCCTGGGCTCCTAATGAGCAAATTAACCCCTTCAGAAGCTGAGCCATTGCTGTGGGAGCTGTCTGGCACTACATGGATTTGTCTCATGAATAACAGGGTCTTTCCCTCTCTTACTGGCATTTTAAGCAAACCTGGTGGGAAAACTCCTCTGTGTTGCCCCTCCAGAAAACACGATAGAATGTAAGGGACATAAACAACAGACTCCCATAGGAATCGCAGTGGAACACTTATCCATGGAAATCTATCTGTTTCAAGTGCTGCTGAACCTTTCAGTTACTTCTTGGCAACAGCATAACTCTATGAGATGTTACGGTGGGGGCTAACGATGCCTCTGGTTTTTATTTCCTGTTCGACTCAAGGCTTTTCCAGAAAGTCAATCTCATTTCTCTCCTGAGCCATTTCAAAGGTGACATTTGTCCAGTATAGAGGACAGGGAGGCCAGCAGAGCTGCTCAAAACATTATTCTGGTGTTTCCATTGCAGAGCAGCTCTTGTCATTCTTTGCAGAGCTCTGAGGGATGAAAGAAAGCAGCCTTCCCGAGGGGATCCGAGGTTACCTTTATTAAAGAATCCCCAAGGGCAGTCTTAACAGAACAGCTGCATTTCAGTGGTCTGAAGGGCCTTTTCTTCTGCTCTCCATTTGCACCTGGATGTCTCCCTGGAATGATGGTCTCCTCATCACTCTAATGCTCCACAGATTTGAGAGAGAGGGGAGCAGAGAAAAATCCTCATAGATTATTAAAGAGAAGTCTCTGTTTAGCTGCACACTGCCTGTCCTCTGTTAATTCTTCCACAATAGCTTCTCAAGCTGAATCTTTCTCAGGCTAAAACCTTGTTCTATCCTGGCTGTAACACCACTTCTCTGTCTGCAGGTGCTGCACAACCTGCCAGTGATTTGCATTTCCTGCTTCAATAACCTGTTGCAGAGAAAGCAGCTGACAAATTTGTTGATGCAATATTGATGCAAATGCAAACACCAACAAATTAAATCCTCTGCTAATGGTTAGGAAATGGGACCATAAAGGACTTTTGTGCCTAACCCTGCACTGCTGTAAAAAAGCAAGGAGTCTACATCACTGGACTTTGCTTGCTGCCTACTGCTTGTTGCAAAGCAACCTGGAAGACCAAGTCGTATTCCCAACTTTGTGTTTCTCACTGTATTTCCCTCCCCTCCATCACAGGCAGCACTGGGAGTAGAAAAAGAAATTAACCGTGCTCTTATCGCTCAGAAACTCTGCCAAGATAAAGGAACAGCCAGCTGGCTGTCCTGCAGTGCACATTGAGAAAAGGGGAGGATCACAGAAGATGGGCACGATCACAGCTGGGTGATGCAGGAGTAACGGGGTGACGTTGGCTCTGTTCAACAGGTCACCTTGAGAAGGAAATCCTGACTCTCCCAGGTGCGGGAATGGCAGCTCTGTATGTTCCTAATGGGTGGAGAGAGAAAATTCTATCCCTCTATATTTCTGGGGGCATCTTCTGCTTCATACTGGCGAGAAAAGCACTCAGAGCCTTCTGATGCTGTCCCAGAGCTCAGGAGATGCTTCCTGAAAACTGCTGAGCCGCTCCCCGCGTGCCTCTTACCTGACCGTCACCACGTGGTGCTGCACCGGCCGGGAGAGTCGCTGCCCGGGGGACCACCGTTTCCAGGGGGTTTCCAGAGCCTCGTGATGAGCAGCTGGCACGGGATCGCTGCTGGAAAGGTGGGAACACAACGTGGACCTCTCACCGTGCCCAGGGAGCAGGGGCAGGCCGTAGCTGCCTCGGGGCTCCTGCTGGTTGCAGGAGTAATACAGGTGGTGCTGTTGCGAGTCCTGGGAGCTCGACGGTACCTGACCGTTGGACTGGGTGGAGATCGGCCCCAGCGTGTGGCTGGAGGAGGGCAGGTGGGCTCCCCCCAGCCTGGGCGATGCAGGAACGGGGCAGTGATGGACAGGGCAGATTCTTTCCCAAGAAGTGCCACTGTAGCTGGGCTCAGTGTTGGCAATCTCCGGCATGGCGAGACAGGTCTGGCAAGGTCCTGCATTTCTTTTTTCTCTGTGAGGAAATAAAGGCATGGTAAAGCTTTTCTCTGTTACGACACCAGAAGGGCTACGCAGGGGAACTGCATCTTGTCTCCCACTTAATGCAAGACATAAAACCTCACCCTTTGTTTACTGTATCAAGAGCCAGGGCTGAGCTGAACCATGCTTTTTACAGAGACATCCATGCCTCGCTCATGGAGTGCAGCTGATGGTCAATCCATCCTACCTTTGGAGTGCAGCTGATGGTGAATCCATCCTACCTTTGGAGTGCAGCTGATGGTCAATCCATCCTACCTTTGGAGTGCAGCTGATGGTCAATCCATCCTACCTTTGGAGTGCAGCTGATGGTGAATCCATCCTACCTTTGGAGTGCAGCTGATGGTGAATCCATCCTACCTTTGGAGTGCAGCTGATGGTCAATCCATCGTATCTTTCTGCATGTTATTCCAAACTTATGAAAAACAATACAACGTGCCCTTGCACAGTTTTCAGCTCCTGTAATGGCTATGGTTTTAGAAACCAGGTATGGCTGCAGTGTGTAGGCAGGGTTAAGTTAATTAAATGCTTACGGCATTTAATTAGATGGGCCTCCTTACTCCTTGTTTCTTCCAAGGCATTTCAGTGCAAAAGGGGCCAAACATGCTGGCTGGTGATAAAGGCAGGGTCCTAATGCAGAAGCAGAGAGTAATTACAAAGATCTGAGTCAGTCTTTGTGACAGCAAGAAAACCCTTCACACACCGTAGGATGAGGTCACACTGACCCAAAAATGGTTCAAAAAGACCATCTCAGTGTCAGGGAGCTTCAGAAGCACAGTGAAATTCAGAGTTCAGAAAGCAAGAATGGTATGGGAACACCTACAGTCTGAGGTGGTCGATGAGAGAACGTGCCGTGCTGCCTGCAGCTGAGTTCCCTGCCTGCTGTGTGTCTGGCACTGAGCATTAAGTGTGATGGATGACTGGGGCCAGCTGGAATCACAACGTGTCTTGAGTTGTCAGAGAATTATGAGTGCTGGATTGAGACAAGAATGAGAAGAGCTGTAGCCAGAGGCACCTGATGAGATGTGGAGAAAAAATGAAGACAAAATATGGCTGAGAAGGGAATGTTTTCAGGACTTAGCAGGGTTCATCTCATTTCTCTTCCAGACAGCCATGGAAAAAGACAGGATGTTAGCAGTTACGAGTCTCTGGAATAAAACCCAAAATAAAAAAAAGAAACAAAAGAAAAAAAAAAAAGAAAAATACAAATAAAAAAAAAAAAAATAAAAAATAAATATTTTTCCAGGAAGGAGGACATATTGGCCTTGGCAGCTCATGCTGTGTACTTTCCAACCTCAACTGAGCTTATCAACTCTGGGAAGCTACATTTCATGATCATACAGAATGGACTCGTCTCACTGCAACCATTACGACAGAGCAGTGTCTGCAGCGGCAGTCATACCAGTGCTGGTGTGGAGACTCCTGGCACAGGCATCCCCCTCACTGCTGCTTGCACACAGGGCCTGAGGTGATGCAGTCGAGGTTGCTTATCACAACGTCATCGACTTTGGGAGCAATAACTGATGTTCACATGCAGGTTTTGGGTCACGAAATTGGCAAAGTGATATCAGAGCAGTTAGCAAATGCCACAGTCTGTGTGAGTGGGCTCTGCATCCCTGGGAGAAGTAGTACACCCAAAGGGAGGAAAGTCAGACAGGGTCTGTGAGACTGCTGATGTTTCTTGTGGCAGCAGATGTACAAAGTGGTGGCAACAAGCCAAAGTCTGCACTGAAGCAAGTGCCAGGAAACGTGCAGACAGATGTGTGCACACCTCGCTGCGAAGCCTGACAGGTTCTTCTCAAAAGATCCGGCACTCAGCTGCCTCTGCAACACAAAGGACTAATAAGACTTCAGCTAGCTCCGTGTAGTGCGAGGGAGCTCCGAGCAGACTGTGACAATGACATCCCTGCAGAGTTTGTCAAAAGAAATAATATAAAACCCTGCTGCATGAAGTCCTGGCTGTCCTGTCACAGATGGATTAGTGGCAGGATTACCCAGACTTTCCAGCAAGTGATTTGGGTTATAGCTCTATGAAGGCAGCTTACAAAGCAGGCTACAGATGTGTTGGTGGTGAATCCAAACACGCTGCACAAGGCAATAAATCAGATGTCAGCACTGTGTTCATGAGATGGAATCAGGGCCTGCTGCAGCCTCGTCAGTCACCTGCACAGAGGAGATCTGCATTCGGCTGCAAGGCTGCAGAGCAGAGCAGAGAAACAAAGGCAGAGAAGGGAAAGCCTGTGGTCTGCGGTAGGCAATGAATGAAATGGCATATTCAATTATTACTGCCCATTCACAGTAATTGCAGAGCCAACAGCCAGGGACGCAGTAACCACCGCATCCTCCCTGTCTATGGGAAGCGGCAGGGAAGAGGTTTGTCTGTGAGAGTTCCACACTTCCATTCTCGAGATAGAAGCGTCACTCCTCTCCCTTCTCCCAGCTTTCCAGCAGTTGCAGTGCAAGTTAATTTCATTTGGAGGCTTGTCGTTCTGTGTTAGCAGAGCTGAGGCACTGAATTATCATCATAAGGCTGGGACTGTGGTGGTGTTATTTGCATGGTCTGAACCTCTTCTCACTCCCTCTTTGATGCCCCTAATTTATTATTTTCCCTCTACCTTCAGCGTATCATTTTCCCTAATTTAGGTATGCCTTCAGTAGGATGTTTCCCTACAGTGCATAATAATTCAAAGAGACTACAGCACTGACAGTTTATGCTGCTGGTGTTTCCACACCTGTAAGACATGTGTTCTTCTTTTTGAAGTGAAAACAAGGTTCTCCTTCCTGTAAGCGGCTGGATTTGCATTGGGCACCTGAGGCTTCTCATGGCTGAGTTAGTCTGAGGACTGCACTGCACGTCTGCCTGCCTCATCCGCAGCACTGGGCAGTGGAAAAGGCTTTCGCCAGGAAAAAAAACCACTATGAAGATAGAAATGCAAGAAACGTGCTGAAAAATCCCACATCCCAAGGCCCTCGGCTGCACAGCCTCCTGGTGGCAGGTGGCAAACCTCGGCTGTCACAGATTGCTTCCAGGCTTCTTGCACATACGTTGGTGTATTCAGTGCTCATAGTTAACAGGCAAGCCCACTCCCCTTGATTACCTTTTGCTGTGAAATGCTGTCCCGTTCTGTCCTTTCCCCCCATGTGGTCCCAGCTCCATCCCCTGGCTGCTCAGCGACTTCATGTTTTAGAATGACTTTAGCTAATCCAAATCATTCACTCGTGGCTCTTCTTCGTTATCTCCTTTCCAGGCTGAACAGTTACGGTTCTGTCAGTCACACTCCACATCCAAGTTGCCTTATACTCATCTCCAGCTCTGTGACAATGTGACCTTGGTTATCCAAAATCTCCAGGGAAACCTGGGGCTCGCAAATAATGAGAGTTTGGGGTAATTACTGGTGGCAGGTCTGCAGGCTGTGAGCCTTCAGTTACTGCGCTCTCAATTAGCCAGGGTGCTGGCGGGCTTCACATCTGCTCTGCTGAGATCTGCACCAGAGATGTAGGCTGCTCCTCGCTTGCCTGCCTACCAGCATGTCTCTATGACTTTTCTGGGCCTCCAGGACCCTGAACTGTGTTTGAAAACTGGTTGTAGGGGTGTTCCTGATTGGTGTTCACTGTCAGACAGAGGAAGAGGTGGGCAACAGCGTTACGCTGGGCTAACACCAGGGCAAGAGAAACCTTGTGCATGTTCATTCCCATTCAGGGCTGTGTCAGATGTTTGACATCTTTGGGATGCTGTGGGCAGAAATGGTCTCTCAGCCCCAGAAAAGCCTACAGAAGCAGCCCCACAACCTCCTCTTTCTTCTTCAAGCTCAGCTGGATGCAACCAAAGAGATGCAGAGAAGAGGAAGAGGAGCTGTGCGGCAGGTGACGGGCTGGAACAAACTGCTGCTGAGACCCACAGGAATGAGTTGCATTTGTCATGCTGCTTCCCCGTCTCTTCCCTTGAGACAGCTAGGCAGGATGATAATCCAATTTATGAAACTGCCCAAGTCCCTCCAAGTGCAGCAGGGCTTTTCTGAGGCAAGCAGCAGGGCACAGGCAGCCCACCAGATGTGCAGGAACCAGCAAAGGGCTGAAGCCTCTTCCCGCAGGAAAACAGTCAAGATAACAGCACTGTTAGTGCCGATGTTTGCTCGTGCTGTTAAGGTGACGAGTGCATGTATCTGGAGATTATGGCAGGGCTTATTGCATTTCACTCTCACCTATTAGGTAGGTTCACAGCCCAGCTGGCAGGGAGGGATGGGCGCCTCTCGAGCAATTCATCTCCTCCTTCGGCAGGGTCGAATTCTTGTACACTGGAAAACTTCTGTGTCCTTACTGCTTGCTTTGCTTTGCCAATCTAGTAGCAAGATAACATGTATCCTTAAGAGAACATGAATCCTTAGAGAACATGTATCCTTAGAGAACATGGATCCTTAGAGAACATGGATCCCTAGAGAACATGGATCCTTAGAGAACATGGATCCTTAGAGAACATGGATCCCTAGAGAACATGGATCCTTAAGATAACGTGTATCCTTAAGAGAACATGCATCCTTAGAGAAAATGGATCCTTAAGAGAACATGCATCCTTAGAGAACATGGATCCTTAAGAGAACATGCATCCTTAGAGAACATGGATCTTTAAGAGAACGTGTATCCTTTAGATAACATGTATCCTTAGAGAACATGGATCCTTAGATAATATGTATCCTTTAGACAAGATGTATCTTTAAGAGAACATGTATCCTTAAGAGAACGTGTATCCTTAAGATAACATGTATCCTTTAGATAACATGTATCCTTAAGATAACATGTATCCTTTAGATAACATGTATCCTTAAGATAACATGTATCCTTAAGAGAATGTGTATCCTTAAGAGAACATGTATCCTTAGAGAACATGTATCCTTAAGATAACATGTATCCTTGAGAAGCCTTACAATCTTTTTTTTAGTGAGACTCCTGAGTATGCTAAATCTTCATGAAAAATTAATGAGCCTGAGAAGCTCTGCTTCCCACGTAGTCTGCCAAGAAAAGTTTAGTTTTACCCTTTCCATTGACTGCTCTGAACAGCCTTACCCTCACCCCGGGCAGCCAGCAGTGCTGTGGGCGCAGCTGTTTGTCATGGGGTGCAAGCAGACACAAAGGGCTCAGCCATCCCCACCCATCTCCAGCTCCAGGAAGGTCTGCGTGCAGTTTGCTGTATGTACACTGGCAGTGTAAAATGCACAGATAAAACTCTGTTTGCTCGCCCCTATTTTGAAGAAAACAACACCCTACTATCCCAGCCTTAAGAAGGTCAGAAAGGTGCTGTTTATTGATGGTCATTTCAGGCAAGCATTGGGTTGGGCCAGGGGACAGGTGCTACAGAGCTAACCCTTTTGTGGCTACATGAACAGCCTTGCATAAAGAAGCATTTATGTACATGCTTGCTCAGGAGTCAGACAGCTATCTCCTTGCACTTCATTGCCATAGATTTTAGTTCTTGAGTGTACAGCATGAGATAAAGTCAAAGCACCCGTTTCAGGTGGTGTAACTTGTATCCATAACTGAACTCCGACAGGCTGCAGCATTCATTTTAAAGGATCTGTTCAAACGAGCAAGGATTAGACAGGCAAGCAAAGCTAATGGGGCTTCGCTGGTAGCTCAGACCCCACCCAATGCCTGAGATTTAAGGCTGAGATGTGCAGAGCTGAGGGGATGTGACTGCCCCGCTGGATACCCTGGCAGCTGGGGATGGCTTAGCGTGAAGATCCCACGTCAGGCAGAAGTGGAACTCTTTGGGCTTTCAGAATGAATCTGTGTGTTGTTGACCTCAGGACGTGCCTCGCTCAGGAGAATCTGAGGAGCTGAGATCTGTTGCCTTCAGTGTAACAAATGGCAGTGTGGTCAAAAACCTGGGGATGGCTCTATGCCCGGGATCATGGGCTTGTTGGCACTTCTAGCAAATTGCAGTGATTATGGCTTCCAGCCTGGTTAAGGGAGCATATGGCACAGGGGGCAGAAGGAGAGGGCTGCGGGGTTTTATAGAAAGAAACCTTTGAATTGAAACCAGTTCTTGTCCAAAGCCTGGTGAAAAGAGGACTCAATCCAAAACATGCTGAGCGCCTCTAACAGTACCTCACCACTCGCAGGTGGGGTTGCTCACCCTATTGCATGATAAAAACCCCCAGGGAGGCCAAGTTCGACACCAGCACAGGAGGCACGAACCACGAGGGTGCCAGCCGGGCAGCACGGCTCTTGTAAACGCCGAAACGAGGGGCTTAAGACGAAAGGCACATGCCCCTCGATGGGGCCGGAAGGCAATGCCAAGCCTCGGGATTGCCGAGCCTCGCCCAGTGACTCCCCCCCCTCCCCAACGGCAGACACCGCCGAGCGCTCACCACCGTCCCCGCAGCTCCGCGCCGGTCTCCGCGCTCCTACCTGGGCGAGGCGGAGGCGCGGCCACGGCGCGTCCCCTCGGGCCTCTGCTCCCGGCGCGGCGAGGCCGGCCCGGCCTCCATGGCCGGCGGCGGAGGCGGCGGGGCGCTGTCCGCAGCTCGCGGTGCTGAACGCTCCCGGCGAGGCGGCGGCGGCAGCTCCGCGCAGCGCTTGCGCGACCGCGGAGGCGGGCCCGGAGCGGCCGGCCAATGACCACGGGGCGCTGCCGGCGGAGGCTGAGGGCGGGTGGAGGGCGGGGGGAGGCCGGAGGAGAGGCTAGGTGGTGTGGGTGAGCCCCCGGGTGCTGTCTGCGTGTTCGGGAGGCGACTGAGCCAGAAAGGTACAGGTAGGAACTCTGGGCAACGCAGGAACGCTGGGTTATCTCTAAGGTGGAGCAAAGCACCTCACCCAGCCCCAAACTCACTGTGAGCCCTCACTGAAAGATGTGTGGTAGAACAGGCTATATGTTCAAGTAGTGCATTCTTAGGGTGGCAGGTCCCTTGTCCCATGAAGAGTTGTGCTGCTTTGACCCAAGGTAGGAAAGCTCCCAGAAGCACTCTTAGACTTCATATCACAGGTGCAGGGCAACATGTTGAAGTGCAGAAGTTCACTATCTGGGTTTTAGCAGAATTAAGTTTGTTGAAATAGATGGTAGTTTTGAAACACCTGAGTTGAAAGCTAGATGAACACAAGGAGGTCAGATCTGCTAACACTGGTTATCAGTAGCTCCATGTGAATGTCCATGACATTACTTGTGCTGGGAATGGCCTGAGCCTTTCTCGTGGTTGTGCATATGGCCAGGAGAGTGACAGCGACCTTCTCCCTTCTCATGACCCTACACGTGGCCGTGGGCATGGCTGCGACCTTCTCCTTTGTCATGGCTGTGTCTATGACCCTCACAGGGGCAGTGACCTTCTTTCTTATCAGGGTGGCATCCTTCTTGCTTCACATGATACAAAAAAGCCGAAGCAAAAAGGGAGAGTATTAGACCAGAGAGTATCCTCTAATACCCACTAATCCTCTGGCTGTTTGGAATAAGCCCTTCCTGCCTTAATGATTTAAATGCCCAAGTCAGTTTAAAGAACAAAAAGCTTTCTCTAATGCTACTATACTTTGTCCAACTGTAGGCTATCACCTCTTCAAACCCAGCAGGGGGGACTTTCAACAGCCAGGCTTCAAGTGTCCTAGTGAGACGAAACCCACTGGGGTGCTGCCCGCAGCGAGGGGAGCAGCCTGCTTCGCTGAGCTTAGCCACAGAAATGCCTGGTAGGATCAGATACGTCGAGCAGCTAGAGAGTAGCTTGTATTATGTAGCTCAGCAGGAAACACTGAAACCTGGTATCTGCTGAAAGGATTGGCTGGGATTAATGGGATGGCAAGGGTATGGTTGCTGTTTCCTTTTCTTTCTTCCCGAAGCTAAATAATAATACTTACAGCAGCAATGATGATAATAAAGCCATGGGAGCTGAAAGGACAATGGGAATAGGCTGAACTGCAAACATCCCACTGCTCCTGACAGACACTCGCACCGTACAGCTTCTAGTTTGGCTCAGTGCGATGTGTGAACTCCCTGTCTGTGAAGTGGGGGTGATAACACTTCCTCACTCCCACAGCTTGGCAGTATTCCTCCATGGCCTGTGAGATATTCAGTGCCTGGGGTTTTTTAAATTGCCCTTAAACGAGGACTACAGTAGGGCTCATGTAGAGGCCCATGGAGAGGCTAAGCACTGTGCAAGGTGTCGGTGGGGCTGCTCACCTCGCTCTCGGGGCTGTTTTCACCCAGACAGAGCTGGAGCATTGCAGTGGTACAGTCACTCGTTGGAGCTGGATCTTTGCCATGGCAACTCACATCCAACACCTGCCAGCATCACCTGGGTCCTGCTGGTCCCCAGTGGTGAGTGAGAGGGGCACAGAGAGAAGTTGCTGAAAAACCCATAGAAACTGAGAGAAAAATAGCAAACAAAAAAGGGAGATGTAGGCTCAGGAGTATTTAAAAAAAGCAGACAGGCAGTAATGGAAATGTGTGGAAAAGGGGAAACCTGGTGAGCAGAGATCAAGGGAGAAGGCAAATATACAAGTGAATGGGATAAGGGTGCACTGAGGGTGATGCAAGAGGTGGCTGAGGCAGATTTACAGAGCTGCTATGCTGCAAAACCACTCTGTCATCCAAGACAGCAATTTTCTGCTGCTGACCCTGAGAAACATAGGGGATCCATCAACTACTCCGCATTTCATGAAGAGCATCCAAGAGCAGCAACCTCCTGTGTGTGGGCTGGGACTCCCCAAGCAAAATCAGTATTTGTGACAAATGAAGACAGATTTCTTACCCCTCCTGATCAGCCTGCGAAAGAGACGAGAGGAGCTTTGCACTTAAGCTACGTGTTTTAATTGAAGCATCTTTTTCCTTCATTTGGTATAGCTTACTGCTTCTCCTGGCTCCCTGCTGACCATCCATTTGCATTTCTTTAACAAACAGAAAGCAAAATACCATCCTTCCAACTCTCCTCTGTAGGAAAGAAGTCTGAGTTGGAAGTGAACGCTACATGGCACTTGATGTGTGTGCAAGGTCCCCACAGCTTGGAGATTCCTCCCTCTCCCACCAGTGTCTGTAAAAAGGCTCCCTTTATCCAGGAGTGCAAGCTGGGCATAGCATTGGAGAAGCCTAGGAAGGCAGAAGTCTTTACTTCAAAGGGCTGGAGAGCATTTCCAAATGGATTTGCTTTATAGTCACAGTTCAGCATGCATCGTTTCCCAGCACCCTGTCTGAGCACAATTCATTTTCCTTCACTGTAAGTCAGCATTTCCACGGGAGAACTCAGCTTGGTTTGGGCAGAAAAAAGTGAGCTGGAAATATTACCTGCACCTCCAGTTAGGGCAAACCCTAAGGGCCTTCCTTCCCTGGCTGCAGTGATCCACAACAAGCAGCGCAGTTTGTACACAGCTGAGGCATTCCACCAGCCGGCGCAGCCATGCTGTGCAGCAGTGCTTCAGAGCAAGCCTGTGCCTTTCTGGCCAGACACCCACGTTCTGCTGCTTCCCTGCTCTGCTGTGTGTGTCTTGCTTTGCTCTGTGCCAGCACAGAGGAAGAAACAGCGAGTCCTGCAGTCCTACTGGCGGCTGATGCAAACAGCCTGCTGCAAGTACAGCTCTGTTCACACCATGCTGTTTATATCCAAGGAGCAGGCTGGCTTCCCTTAGACCTGCTGCTGGGAGCAGGCAGCTATAGTGGTCAAAATCCTGGATGCTGGGAGTCCCATTCCTCAAAGTCTGCTTGGCTCTTGTCCTGGCACTGCAGCAACCAAGGAGCTGCTTGTGCCCATTGGCCAGAAGCTGTTGTTGGCCCCACTGCCTGTTACCTCTAGATATTGCCAGAAGGATAGGAAAGATCTTGTGCCCTGGGAGGGGATACTTGTGCTGATCCCCTTTAAGGAAAAAATACCACAGTGAACAGGAAGGATTACCAAACAGGTCTCCTGAACTGTTCTATGGACATAAATAACATTCATACAGAGGAATATTTTGTTCCACAGTGCCTGCTCAGCACGATGGATACAGAGTGGTCCAGATCCATGCCTTTGGATGGCGATGCATCCCTGCCTCTCGGTGCAGGCAGTGCTACCCTGGGTCTCAGAAGAACCACACTCCGACCTGACTGCTTGCAGTGGTGACCCCACTCCAGTGCCAAGGACTGTGCCTTTTGCAGCAGGATCGCTCACATAGCGAGCTTTACAGACAGCTGAGCTCTTGGAGTCACCGTGGTTGTGTCGAGGCTGGAGATCACAGCGCAGCCTACAGCTGCTCTGCAGCTGCACTCGCTGCTTCGCTTTGCAGCAGGCTGCCAGTCTGTGCACAGTATTGCAGATCTGCAGCCAGCTGCATTTGAACTCAGGCCTGCCTGCGCTCACTGCAGCAATAAAACAGCAAGGGTATTTTTGCTCCTCAGAGCCAGCAACTGCATGCCAGTCCCTTCCCATGCTGGAAGATTTCCATGAGTACAGCAGCAGTAGTCCCGAGCTTTTCTGCTTCATAAACCTCTTGTTGCCTCAGCCCGTGAAATTGCTTCCTTAGCCTGAGCACAAGTGCTGGTGGTGCTGTGTTAGCAAATTGAGCCCCGTTCACCTTCACTGTACGGAGCTTATTTTACAGGTGAATTTATCTACCCCCTTACTGCAACGTCAAGAAGGTTTAATTTAGTATAGAAATGTGCTTTAGTCACAGGTTGAATGCCAAGACCTGAGTCAGACCTGCCTATCCAAAGAGCTGCTTACTTGTAGGCTGACACTTCTGCCAAAAGCACCATCTCTGAGGCTGAAAGAGAAAGGTCTGGATGCACGTTCTGCCTGCTGTGCAGAGCTGATCTGATTTCCTGCGCCACTAGCATGGCACAAGCAGTGCCAGCCAGAAGGACACGTATCTGCACACGTTCACACTCAGTGGAGCCTGCCACGTTCCTCTGTGGGACTCCCCTTACACGTGTCAGGTGAAGTGGTCCACGGCTGCCTTTTTGTTGCTTGGAGGTGCACTTCTAAGAAGTGTAAGTACCAGGGGAGAGCTAAAGCAAGCTAGAGGCAGAAACCAGCGGGTTCTATGGAGTTTTGCTTTTTATTTTAGAAGGGATTTGTATTCAAAGCTATCTGTTGATTACTCTGTCCTGAGGTGGGCTTGGAGGAGCCCATCACCTTCCCAAATTGGTTCAAAGCTGTCTGTGCTGATAGGAAGCATCCTCTGCAAGCAATGCTTGCATCAGCACGAGGCACAGGATTTCGAGGGCACTAAGGAGTCGGGCTCACAGGACCTGCTGTTATTTCTGTCCACCACAGGCACACAGCAGTAAGGGGCAGAACGCCCACGGAGACCTATTTCACCACTGCCTTGGCAGGGAAAATCTCACTGTAGAAATATTGTACCATTTTCTGCAGTGCCTTGTGCTGGGACCACGGCCATGTTTGCTCTGAAGCAGCCCATATGTTCTCACTGTTTCCCAGTGTAACTGACAGCGAGCCAGTTCCCTCAGAGCATCCTGAGGTAAGCAAGACTTCATTTTTTGCAGGTAAATACGGCCCTCATGAAAGTCTGGGACAAGTTCTCAGCTTGGGGAAGGTCAGAGAAGATGCTAGGGCGTATCAGCTTCTATCTTGTCTGACTGTGCCTGCTGTAACACGTTCTTTAGCTTCAAAAAGGTTTGAAAGTCACAACTGACTCTTAGTGGGACTGAGGATCTTGCAGACAACCTTCACGGCACGGCCCTAGCAGGACACAGCCGAATTCGTGCACAAAGTCCAACACTTCAGAACCAGCCAGCCCCTTCCCAGGCTCCTGCGACTCACACGTGAGACGCACATTTCAAGCCTGGATCTGCAAAAGAGGCTGAGCCCAAATGTTTCACAGCACGTGAGAGCATAGCACCAAGACAGCCATATCTCTGGAGTGTCAGCGATTGCTTTCAGCTTTCTTTGTGCTTACAAAGGCAGGAAAAGAAGGGAAAAAGATCTGGCATGAAGGATGCAGTGAACGGGGGAAGTGCCTTCCTTTTAAACCCCTAAGAATAAATAAAGATGTGTTGCCACTTATCTGAAAAGGGTTGAGTCTTGAGGAAAGCCCTGGCGTGGTGTCAGTCACCCTCTCTACATCCTGTGCACATCCCAGAAATGGGAATTTTGCCTGGCTTCTGTCATTCAGGATTCACAGCACATACACAGCCTGTGAGTGCGAGGATGCTGTGCACGATGTGCGACCCGTATTGTTAACACAGCCTTTGATTCTTTCAGCTCCAAGAGAAAAGCAGCAAGCTAGATGCAGGCCTGATAGAGACCATCAAGGAGAACATGAGGAGCCTACAGAGTTTTTGAAGTAACCCCAGCACAGCCAAGATACATGAACTCTCAAGGGAGAGCTGCTCCTCTCCTGTTAAGAGGTAGGAGGGAGGAGGACATGGCAGACACTCACCCTGTACCATCCGTCCTGACAGAGAAAGGACCAAGTCACACATTTTCTGCTACATCTGTTGAATCCCTGCACAGCTTCCTTTTCTCACACCGTATTTGCTCCTGGCCCATTGCAGGTAAATTGTTCCTTAGAACGGATTGATCACAATTCAGCGAGCCTCAGACATCACATCTTCATTCCAGAGGTACGGGTTGATGTAAAGAGGCACACTGAGGGGCACCATTTTTCTGCCAGTGCCTCGGACCTCTGATCCGTGCAGCAAGGCAGCTTTGAGCAGCAGAGGGGTTTTGACTGATGCTGAGGAGCACACAGGTAGGAGGCAGGCACATTCCTGTTGTCTGTAGGTCTGTGCTGAAAAACAAGAAGGGGAGCAGGTCCAGGGTTTTAGAATAGTGACTTTCTAAGAGAGGAGATTCACTGAAATCAACTGCTCACATGAAAAAAGATAATCTGTTCTTCTGAACGGACACTTCTGCAATGGGGAAAGAAATCTTATAGAATGCTGTCCTGTGGTAACTGTGAGATATCCCTTGGGGACTTCTGCCTTCTGCTTTACGTTCAGAATATTTCCACAGAGCTGCCTCTGCATCCCGCGGAATGCTGCTCCCCAGCACACACAGCTCTGGCATCTCCCTCCTGGCCTGGAGGCCCCGTCTGCCCTGAGCTCCCCTGCTTTGTTAGCGCAGGATGTAACGAGCGCTGCTGGCTCCTGTGGTTCTGTGGCTGATACGACACGTGTTATCACTGCTCAGCAAACACAGCCAAGGTATCAGTTACCAGGAGACCCTCAGCCTTCCTAATCTAATTGTTCAATAAGGGAAGTTTGGCTGAGAGCTCCAGAGAGCGTTTAACTGCCTGCCCTCCCGCTCCAGCCGTGTAAAGAGAAGACCATGTTGCTCTTTCTATCGTAGCTAGGCTTATTTAAGGGCTTCCTGCTCTCCTCTCCTTCATCCAAGTTTGTTAACACAGTGCTAACAGATTTATGGGCAAGGGAAGGTCTCAGCCTGTAAGACTCTGTCCATGCCATGGAGAAGACCAGATGAATCAGCGAATCAGACCAGTGGTTACAGCTAGAAAGTTTTAATATGGGAATAGCCTTTAAATTTACAACCCCATTACGTCATTCTTTCTCTTGATTATCTGAGCTTTGTTGCAATGCCTGCAAAATAGGAGTATTCTAGTCTTGCCAAGGATGCGTTTAAATTCCACTGATGAGTGACTTCATGCTGTCAGTCTGTAGGAAAAGCCTTTTTCTCCCAGAGCTGATGTTTGTAGACCACAACACGCTCAACCCAATAGTGGGGGCACCTCCTTGGCTCTCCCTGGGCACTCCTGTTATCCTACAGACCCACCAGCTGCCCCAGCACAGAGGCATTAGGCCACAGATTTAGCTTTTTCCTCATGCTTTTTGAGCTCTTATGCTGCGCTCACATGTGATCCTAACTTTGTACATCATCCCAACCATCCAGCTCCCCTGCTTGATGATGGAGTGGGACGTCCATCTCTGCCAGCTCAACCTCTCTTCCTCCCATTGCTGGATTTGAAGATTGCAGGGCTAATGTTAGACCTTCAGCCCCTGCCTCAACTCATGGCTGACCTGGGGATCGCAGTGGGCTCACAACAAGTCACTGGCCCTTTGCCTCTACTAGGTCTGCTTTTCAGTGGCTTTCACTGTCTGCTTCTGATCCTCAAGCCAAATCCGAGCTGTAACCCCAGCCTTCACCTTCCCCTTATGAGCTGCTGGCAACCCCCCCCCTTCTTGCTCTAGGAACCCCATGGACCTTGCTGTAACTCCTGACAAATTGCTCTCTTCAGCCCTTGTGGCCAGCACAACCTTAATATTACCTTCATGTCTTGGTTAGTGCTGGCAGCCTTGGATCTCCCTGCAGAGGACTTTAACTTGGGATGACTCTTACTTTTTATGGAGGATTAAAATTTCAGGTAATTAGGGACAAACTTCTGCCTGGCTCTGGGTCAGTGAGGGCTGTGCTGGCTCCTGCATAACCTGCTGGGGCAAAGGAAAGCTAGTGCAGCAGGGATGCTTTCCCTTAAAACCAGTTGGATGGCTCTGGCAGGTTTCTGGACTGCTGTGAAGGTGATGATCAAAGCTGCAGATGGGAATAGGAGCAGATATAATGACAGACAGAAGAGCTGCCCTCTAACACATCCTTAATCTTGTCAGTTTAACACATTCTGTTTCCACTTATGAGTTTGCCCATTTGACTTCACAGTAACAACTGTAATGCTACTCAAAGCACAAATACTGGCTTTATTGCTGGATCTCACAGGATTCCAGCTGTTCTGGCTTCTGCACAGTCCCCTGTGTTGGGAGGAAGACTCAAGCAAGCAGAACTGGCTGCAAACTGCTGATCCCTGCCTGTGCCAGTCTCATACCCACAGGATCTATAGGACCCAGCAGGAACTATTCTGTCCCTATGGCACCAGTGCCAGTGGTTTGGTCTTACTCAGGGAGCCACCCGTTGACATTTGGAGAGGAAATTGACCAAATTTAACAGATTTCTTCTCAAGGGACTGAAGGAAATGCAGCTTTTTCTTTTTACAAACCCAACTCTAAGCCTCTTTGTTTCAGCCCCTCCTAATGCTATGTGCTTGGACTGTGCTGTTCCCCAGCCCTGCTGTCATGCTGTGGGGTCTGCACCAGGGGGACCACCAGCTGGCCAGGCTCCCAGATGCTTTTCACCTTGCTCAAGAGCTCACACAGGGACCAGAAATAGATGTCCAGAGAAAAGTAAGAACAGGGTGAGCACATTTGGTGGTTCCCCAGGTAATTCGCATGGGATTCTGCAGGCGTGGTGTGGTGTGTCCAGTTGGGAGACCTCCAAAGAGCCGTTGTCTCCTTTTATCTGCGTGGTCTCCTTTTGGACCTGGGTAAACCTTTTGCCTCCACGTGTCCCTTGGCAGGGTGTCCTGAGGATGTGAAAGAAAGCTTTGGTTACTTTGAGTTTGGCTCCTGCTACCTTCATCTGATGGTCCAGGGGTCTTTAATTGATGGAAGCAGTTGGGGCAAGCCACACTTCACTACTGTAGCTATGGTCAGGGTGGTTCCCAGCCCCAAAGAGGGGACATAGAAAGTTTTATTCCAGAAGGAAACCTTTTCAAGTGAAGGTTCCAGAAAGCTCCTTGAAGTACTCACTAATTGGGAGACCTAGTCACACATATGGGTACTGGAGATGGAAAGGCTGGGGGACAGAGACAAAAAGGCATCTATCCAAAATGACAGGAGTTGTTACTTGTTTGTTTGTCTGTTTCTTTGTTTAGACAGAGATAGGAATTGTGCAAAGGGAGAATCAAGGCCAACGTGCTTCAGATTATGACCATAGCTAGGAGAAAAACCAACATTTCCAGGTGGGCTTTAGTTTGCCCTCCCACATCATGATCTCCATCCTGGTGGAGTATGGACTGTTGGTATTCTTAGGAGTTTGGTGACACTTGAGGGCCGTGCTCAGGCAGCCAGACATAGCACAGCAAATGTCTGCAGGCACTTAGTGCGCCTCCACCCTTTCTCTTCACCCGAGGAGAGTGTTGTTGAACTGGTTCTTTAATATTTAATTGTCACCTTGTCTCCTCTTTTCATCTCCCTTCTCAAGTCGCCTCTGCTCCGCATCTTCTCCTTCTGCAAGTCCCTCTCCCTGCTGAGCCCAAACTGAGCCCATAGAGCATCAGCGTGGTGTGACGCCGCTGGAGCCATGAAGAATCTTCAGTCCAGTTCAGATCCTGAAGCCAAGGTTGGTCTCTAGAGTTTGCTTTTGGGTTCTGCTGGCAAAGCGAAGTGAGTTAGATTCTTAGGTTTTAATTCAGTTTGGTTGGGATGAGAGGCCTGGAAAACAGCCACGGAATTTGCCACTTCTTTCCTCCTGCATTGGTCTGGAAGTGAGTCATGTTGCTTCTGGTGTAGCCCTGAAGTAGCCCTGTGTCAGATAAGTTGGACCCTGTAAAGTTCACAAGGCACACGTGACCATATTATGAGCCAGTTGGCTCTTGGCTTTCTCATTTGCACCTTGGTTATAGGCCACTGAATTGCCCATGTCCTCCTAGCTCTGGGCTGAAGCCATGTGCTGAAAAGGAGAAACACCCTTGCTGATGACAGCTTGCGCCCAGGGTGAGCTGGTTGCTGTCTGCAGCTCTCCCTGCCTTCCACAAGGACTGCGTTTTCAGAAGAGATGACAAGAACCTGTCTGACTGGCTGCTCCAGCCACTGGTCACATCTTGGCATCCTTCCCAAGCCTGGCCCGTGTGTCCTACATCTGAAGGCTGGGGATGCAAATGGGGTCAGCAGACCTGCATTTGGTCCTGCTCTGCATGTCTGGAAGTGGGAAGAGGGAAGAGACCAGATCCTTGTCTTGTTGTTTTGCTTACAGCTACTTCAGGGACTTGACAGCAAAACTACAAGTTTTCCAGGCGTGGAAGATGTCAAGTCAGTTGTGAGAGCACCAATTATTCGTGGTGGCATTAAACACTGGCAGGCTCAAAGCTTACCCACAGGCTGTGCAGCAGCAGCCTGCAGGCTGGGATGATGTGCAGGGAGGGGGAAAAGAGGGGAAAAAATTGTCTTTCAGTAGGAACAGAGCTGCTCTGCACATTCTGAGAGGTTTCTCTGTTATGACTGGTATCGCTATGTGAAGGCAATTGCTTTGATATCCTTTAACTATCTATGGCAGTTTTCAATTTCTCTGTATATTGATGCATTTCAAAATGAATGTCTCAGCAGTCCTTTGGTCCCCGTCAGCCTCTCCAACTAAAGCCCATTTACAGTTTCTGGCTTATACCTCCTCCCAGTCTAGGGAATATGCTGACCTTTCATCTGGCTGGCTTGAGGAGCAGCCAGACTCCTTTTTATCCTGCAGTTGCAGCTGGCCAAAGGGCCAGAGCAAGGAGTGAGCAAGGGAGGCAAAGGAGGAGTTTGCTTATTGCAAGGCAGTTTGCTCTGTGGTTGGTACCAAAGAAGCCTCCGGGCTGTCAGCAGCCTCTCCTTTGATAATCTGCATGTTCCTATTCCTCCCTGCATCCAACAGGACTGGAAAAGGGCTGCTGATTCCACTCAGGAGCCTCGGGCAGCATGATCTGAGGCTTCTCTGGTGCGTGTGGCAGCACACTGGAGTGCTTCTGAAGCTGAGCGACGTGGCTTATCTGCAGTCCCAATACGTGCCATACAAGCAGCCTCCCAGAGAAGGCAGATTAAACTCCTTCTACAGTGGGCTTCTTGGCAGCTGGCTCCCAGCTTCTCCCGGCAGTTGCCGAGTGCCATCTGTTGACTAAATAGTGGTCATGCAAGAAATGGAAGGGAGCCAAGGTGCAGATGGGCACAGTGCACTTGGGAGAAGAGTCAGAATGGGACTGAGTGACTTCGGAGGATTTTCACAGAGTGCAGAAGAAACAGAAAGGAGGGTTTCAAGGCAAGGTGGTTTCAGCTGTTGGAAGGGCTGATAAAAGGATGCCAGGAATACTTCTTGTGATAGTAGTATTTGGGCTAATAGAGGGATCAGGTTCTTTCCTTCGAACTCTGTGTAAGGCAGAGGGATGGAGAAGAGACAAACAGCCTTACTGCCAGATGTGGAGCAACACAATCTGCAATCTGCTAAATGCTGTCCTGGAGCTGAGAGATTGTAGGCTGCTGCCAGAGAGATTTTTCTGTGCTGAAGCAGGTTAGGGAGAGGCTTTGCAGCACTCAGCTAGAGCAAGGGATTATTTCTTAGCTGTGAGCACAAAATGGACAGCTCGTTCCTCTGGTCTCCTTATTTTGCCCCAGAAAATCTCTGGCAAACGTTACCCCGAGTGGGGAGCAGGGCTTCTGCGAGGGCAGCTGGAGGCAAACTTAAGGTCAGTCAGCCAAGCCCCTCACTTTCTCTTGATTCCTTCTGCTTTCAGGGTTTTCTGAAAGCAAACCTCTGTCCATCACAGGGACTGCTCTCTCAAAAGGTTCTGTTAGCAAAAGCTGATGACATCCCCTTTCCATAAAGAGGAAACCACAGAGGCAATCTGAGGAGTCCCTGCTGGGTACTCCCCGTGGCTTCTGTGATGAGTAGGCCGTAGAGATGGAACAAGCCAGTCCACAGCAGCCAGGCTACAATAAAAACAGCTCAGAAAGAGGTCATCCTGCTTATTAAAGGCCTTCTAGTGATTTTAGAAGAATAAAGGGATTACCCTGAGGGTGGTGGACAAATTTCTGCATGAGTAATTAGCCTTACTGTCACACATGGGTGTAATATACATTCACTCTCTGAAGTACTCCAAGCACAGGGAAACAGCTGCCACCAACTGCCTGAGAGGGTATTTATGTGCTTTGGCCACCAAAGTGGGTGTGCTCATGAGAACAGGTTTCAGAGTGTCCCCAGGTCCTGTAGGGCCACCAAGATGTCCCATATCCGTCACACCCCTCTCACTGTAACTGAAGACTGGGGACCATCTCTGGCTCCTCTCCTTCCTGCTGCGTTTTGGTGCTCCCCAGGGTCAGGGTGGTGGTTCTGGAGAATCACCCTGACCCTGTGGTAGACATGGATCCCATGGGAAGGCATCACTGATTCCAGGAACGACACACATGTAAGAACAAAGCAGAGTTTTTGCCAGTATGGAGCAAGACCTGAAGCTGAGTATGGCTCTGGTGTAATTGCAGCTCTTTCTGGCCATAACACCATGTATAAACAAACGTATGTGCATGCATATAGCCCCATTAATCTCAGCATATTTATAGGATTTGTCTTTGTACATCCTGTGAGAGTCCCAAGAGCACCAACAGGTCCCCAAACCAGCCTGTTCTGCCCCACTGCTGAAGCTGCAGATTCTGCTCCTTTGACTGGTCCCTTTTGCCTCCAGGTTTCCGTGTCCACAGCTTTAACAGAATCCCCATCCTCTTATCTGTCTCAGATGATGATGCAGAAGTAGATGCCTGTCAATTTTGCCACTCAGACTGGGTGAGGGACAGCTGAGAAACGTCAGCTGTTTCTGCTGAGGACAGCAGAGTAGCTGACGCTGCCCTGGGGGAAACTCTCCAGGCATTAGCAAAGGGAATAGCATTGTGGGGCCTGCTCGCACCACTGTGTATGACTGGAAGAGCTTGGCCACGCCATCAATAACAGCAAGTACCTGGAAACCCGGGGCAGCATCATCTTCCCAGCTCCCTCTGTCTCAGGTGGGTTCCAAGGGCAAGGAAAGGCACTGCATGGCTCCACACCTGCACACAGCCATCACAAACCTCTTGCTGATCACCTGGGCTCTAGCAATGCTCCTGTGTCTTCCTCTGAAGTCTCTATCCACAGGAATGTCTTCATTTCTTTCCTCACGCCTGAATCCAGAGGCACTGCCTGGGAAATGCTTTAAATTTCCTTTCATCGTTGTAGGAGCTACTAATTAATATGGGTCAGTCTTTCCCTCTGAGCACTTTTGCTAAGCCATGTTTCCTCCTTCTTTACTCCTTCAGTAGTCCTGATATCCAGTATTTAAAGCTAAGTGCATTCAAAGTTATTCAGAGTCTTTTGAAGGCTTCCCTTGGACCTTGCTGGATTTGGGGTTGAGCTTTCTGTATTTTATGAGTGGCTGACCTATTTAAACGTGTCCGAGGGGCTATGTACCAGCAGTGGGCCTGTTGCTTCTGCATGCTACAGCACGTAAACAGAACTGCTGTTGAGTTTGGGGTGGGCGGTAGTTCTTGAGCGACAGAATATTCCCCCGTGTTCTTCCAACTCCCGTTCACCTCTTGTGAATCTTGTAGGTGGATCTTGTAGGTTAATCTGTAGGTTAAAGAAGAAGACCCAATTCAGCGTAGAGGAAGGACACAGCACATGGCCAGGAGGTGGTCTGAGATAAGGGTTTGAGTGCAGCAACCCAAGACGCAGCAGCTAAATGCTGCCTGTTTCAGAAAGCCTCACTGTGACTCTTCTGGGGTCATTTGGGCAGCTCTGAGGGCTTTCTGAGGGTCCCTCTCCCTTGACCGTGTGCTTTATGCCAATCATGGTGCTGGCTGACAATGTCCACCCCACAGCATCGCTTCTCCTCCCCCCCGAATGAAAGACTCATTTTAAAAGTAGATAAATAATTCCCAGAGAAGACTAAAAATGAAGAGAAAAAGGCAAATCTGGCACTTGTTTTCCCATAAGGACTCCTGCCTGTACTCGCAGTGACAGGTATTCAGGACCACAGATATTTCCCCAGTTCCCTGCCAGGCGTGCAACTGGCCACGCATAGCAAATAACACGACCCCATGAATGGCCACAAAGCGAAGTCAAGCTGTTTGCCTGATCCATTTCCCATTGTTCGCCAAGCCTTCCCCACTTTGAACGAGGGCTTGTGGCATCAGGAAGTTAAAAGGAGTCAGGAGGGGGGAAAAGGGGGAGTGTTTCTTTTAAAAAGAGAGCGAGATTGGAGAGGAGGACACAGGCACTCAAAACCCTGTCTGTGCTTGGTATATTAGGCAGCCAGCGCTCTTGGCTGGGAGCCCAGACGAGGCTTTTGTAATCAAAACATGATCTTGTATGCTGTGCAACCAGTGCTGAGAAAGGCCGTCTGATGGCTCTCCTCTTTTAGCTCTGCGCTGGAATCCGCCGGGCTTTGCTGCCGATGTCTGACATGCACCGAGCGGTGAGTGCCGCCTTTGTGGGTCCCAGGAGGGCGCGGGCAGTGGGCTCCGTACCCAGAGAGGCCCTGAAACGACTTGCACTTGGGGTGGCCTTTCGCTGGTTGGGGCTTTGTTATTTTTATTCCTCGCCCGCCTGCCAGCAGGCACCGGGAGCAAACAAACACTGCTGCGTCATGGGGGGGCGCCGGGGGGTGGATGTGGGGTGCCGGGGTTTGTGTGGCGATCTCCAGGGCAGGTTGTGGTGGCTGCTTCAGGACAGCATACCTGCTGGGTGGGTGGGAGGTGGGTGCAGATAACAGAGACCCACGGAGCGCTGGATGTTGCCTATCCCAGCAAGGGTTGCAGCTGTCAAGCCGGAGGATATTTCTTGAGGAGAGCAGATGCGTTTGCTTATGCAGAAGAGTGCTAGTTAAGGTCCCTGCTCTTCTCTTCTCCTCCCTCCCCCCCACCTTCTGTCTCTCTCTTTCCCACTCTTGCTGCCTCCGAGGTCTCTCGCTGCAGAAGCAGACAGCTGTAGGAGCTCGCAGGAAAATCCTGCATGCAGCGCCAGCCTTGGGTGAGGCATCCCTCCAGCCCCGGGGAGCCGTGCAGCGTGTGTGTGTGCCAGCGGGGCGTGGGGGCACGGCAGAGCGAGGTGCCGGCATTTAATGGAAGCACCAAGGCGCTCGCTTCCCATTTCTCATCTTGTGCCATTTTATTTGCGATAGAGAGGCCTCTCCTTCCCTCCGCCTGGCTCTCTTGGAGGCATTGGGCTTTCTGATTCAAAGCCGTCGCGCGTCCGCTCTGCCAAAGCCATTTATAACTCTCCCGTCACTAACATACGGGCACCTCGCTTCCCCGGAAGAGCTTCGTTCTGGGGAGGGCATGCTGCAGCCACTTGTCACCCCGAGCACCAGCTTCGGCAGGGGCTGTGGTGACAGCTTCGTTCCAGAAGCAAAGAAGAGGGCATGTCCTCACTATCGGCTGGCTCGCAGCGGCTGCTGAGCTAACGCTGACTTGGCGGAACCGTACAATGGATGAGCCCCGGCCGTCTTTTGCTTGTTAAAAGAGAAGAGCACAAATACAATCTCTACTGGAATTTTTAAATTCTTCCTGAGCAGGCAGCTCTGTCAGTCCTTGTTCAAAGCAATTTGAGGATGAAAGGGGTGTGTTTGAGGGCATGCGCTACTTTGATCCCACCCTCAAGCAGCCAACACCCCAGCATTCAGCAAACACCGAACCTGCCAATTTAGAGCTCACAGAATGGCTTCTGTTCTGGTAAACACGGGAATTCAGCTTTAATCAGGCTTGCAAAATGGCCATGAAAGTGTATCCACCCACACGTACAATCTACTTGTCTGTCACGTACCTGAATGATAGATGGCAATAGGAAAGTGCATTTCGTTCTCCCGCAGACCTCGACAAAATCCCATTGTCCAGCAGAAGAATGTGTGGGTGAACGTGTGGTTTAAATGTCCCTATTGTTCCACCTGAGCACGAACGCGTTCCTGTGTCCTGGCAGAGCAGCCCTGGTGAGGGCTGTGAAATCAGCACTGATAAAATACCATCGTGGTGATATGACTGAAGGTGTACTTGTGCAAACTGGTTTTCCTGCCTTTCCCCTCTCTGGTTCGTGACAACATCCGCATCCATCCCACCCCCTCCTCTGTGATGGTATCACGCTTTCAGCTGTTAGTCCCTCTCTGCAAAGGACACCATGCAGGGAGATTTCTGCCCCTATCTGTGGCCCTATTCTTCGCAGTGATGGTCAAGTTCAAGCACGGGTCTTGCTCGATCAGAGCTGAAATGTCATTAGCTCTGTTCTTTCTCGTGTAAAGCCCTTGAAAGGAATACCTGGCATTGCTGGGATGTATGGTGATTCAGCAGCTGGATCTCTTCCTTTGAAAGCGAGTCTACAACAGCAGATGATTTGCAGTCCTGGTTGCCAGGAGCCCCATAACATTTCTGGAAGAGCAGTGGTGCTCTGGCTAAATTCCCATATGCTACCTACGACTATTTTCTGCACTAGCGTGGGCCGCCAGGAGTCCAGTTTGCTGCCTCTGCACCAGCACAGGACAAAATCACAACGTACCCATTCCCAAAGGGCAGCAGATCAGATGTGCTCTCACTCTCACCTGGTGTCGCATCTCCCAGGCAGCCAAAAGCCTTGTAACATAAAGGAGACCATTCCTGCAGCTCAGCTAACATCCTGCCTTCTCAAATGGTCGCAGGGCATTCCCATGCGTTTCTCATTTTGGTGAAATGTTAATAACTCCACTACATGAGACACACGAAATCGAGGCTCAGCTTCACAGTGCCTAACTGCTGCCTCGTTTGATGTACAGGCACGCTGCAATCACACACATCTTCAGGAGGTTGGAGCCTGTGTAAAGCACTGGATAAAGGGCATGAACAGCTGGCAACGTAGAGCAGTGTCAGAGGCTTTCCTTCCCCTGGGCTACTGCTTTGTGGTTTTACTCTTAGTCTTCAAGCCTTGGGCTTCTCGCTTTGTTTTCTCCCAGTTGAGGAAGAGCTTTGTTTGACAGCACCTTCTCTGGATCTCCAGTGCTCCAGTTTTTCCTCTGGTGACCTAATTAGGACCAAAGGTAGGAATGCAGGAGAAGCCCTCTCTTCCCAGGAATTAGCCTTGCAAGTCCAGCGGCTGGCTTGAGGTGAGACCCAGGGCAGACTGGCTGGCATCGCAGGCAGGAAGGCACCAGGGCATGGCGAGGGTCAGACCCAGATCCTGTGACCCAGCAGCTGTGACTGGACCCTGACGTATCCTTCCCTGAAGGAGGTTGCACCTGCCATGTTGTGATTAATGAAGGAAAAACCTCTCCTGCCTGTACAGAAGCTCTTCCCAGCCTTTGCTCTTCTGGATTTCAGCAGTGGGGCTGATAGGATTACTGGGGAAGATGGTTTTGATTCAAGAAATGTCAATCAATTCTATTTGTGAGTAAGCAGCTATTAATGTCTGATTCTGGTTTCTGAGTCTGCGGCCCAGCTTTCTCCCAGCATGTCCCTCTCTGTGCCCCTGGGGGCTAACAGGGAGCCGAGGTGCTCCAGGGCAGGCTCTGATGCCAGTCCCGAGTGATCCAGGATGGGGCCTGGACTGTGGTTTGGGCAGCACTGGAGCTGCAAAGAGGCAGTGCTGGTGCAGGTGGGCTGTGCCTGGGCTCCAGCCAATCCGTCAGTGAGTGGGCAGACTGATGCCACGTGCCCAGAGGACACAGGCATGCACAGACCTCTTCCCCATGAGAGCCACCTCTAGTTGTAGTGTGGCGGATGATGGTTTTGTTACACTTGCTTCTCGAGTCCTCCAGACTTTCCCTGTGCTTCGGGCAATACGCGTCTCACTCAGCAGCTGGATTTGCTAAGCAGTGCTCCACAGCAGCTTTCCTGCACGGGGCAGGCAGTGGGTAGCCTGCTGGCTAGAACTGTAACAGCAGCGAAATAGGTGCATGCAGTGCCTTGCCCATGAACCAAGAGTTTACTTTCCTCCCCTCCCCAAGCCAACTTTGTCTTACTCAGCTCTCTGTGAGCAGAGGAGAGGGAATGTGAGATCTCTGCAGCATGCAGATGCCGTGCTGATAAGGAGAGTACAAAAACACTGTTTAAAAATAAACCTGTATGCCTTGGAGATCTCAGCCTTTCCACCTTGCTCTTCGTGTAAACAGCAGGCAGAGTCTAGACGATGTGGATCAGCTTGCTGCAGTGTGTTGATACCCATCAGCGTTACTTTGCACTGGATGCTGCTGTCACTAGGACTCTAAAATCTGATTTCTTATCCCCTGTGGTAACCGAGGTGCTGCCTGAATGTACGTGGAGTGCACTGGGTGTGCCTGAGAGAGCCTGAGCTGAGAGCAGGCAGAGGTGTCATCTACTTCATGCATGAGGCAGTGTGGGAAGTCTGGAGTCACTGGCAGCCATCATGTGGGGCATTGCTTTTTCACTCCAGTTACCTCACTGAGGAACAAAAGAAGTGTTAAAGTAGAAAAGGTCAGCTCTGTCAGGAAGAATTCAGTTTACAAGGTGCGGTGTGCTTCTAGATGGAGGTCTAGGGGGGAAATGGTGGGAAAAGACCATTCAACCTCCCCCCACTATCCAAGCAGAAGGATCAGGTTTGTGTCCTGTCAGCCTGATGACCAAGAAAAGCTTTGCTCTTTATGTTTTCAGGATGCCACTGTGGATGATGCTGTGCTAAGGAAGAAAGAACAGAAAGATGTTGAACTTGATAAGAAAATCCTGGCTCTGCGGAAGAAGAATGAAGCGCTTATACGAAGATACCAGGTAAGGCTGCTTGACTCTTATCTTCCTCAGCTCTGTTTTGGAGTCCTCACAACTCACAGCGTGAAGAAGATAGTCAGCAGTGGAGGGATGACTTTGTTAGATAGCATTATTACGTTGGAAAGCGTTTGGGGAAGGTCAGCCAAACTCTGCTCTTTGCTACAGCTCCTCAGATTGGAAACCAGGCTCACTGATGCTTCCCTTCCTGCTGCAGCATTTCTTCTCACCCTACTCTCTTCTTCCATCTGCATCACAGCTTTCCTATCTCTTCGTCTCATACACGCTGTCTTCTTCCCCTTCTGTCCTTCCCAGTGCCTCATGCTCATTCTCCTGGATGAACAGAAGGTTGCATCCCTGAGACATTTGAGAGCCTTTGTCTTCCCTCTTGCTGTCCTCACCCAGCCCGGGGCAGTGGTATGGGCTGAAGCTTGTCCCAGCCCAGTCCCAATGTTTCTGTGGAGCTCACAGGAGAGAAAAACACCTCATTTTTCTGGTCCTGGATTGATTGGCCTTGGCCAAGAGAGTCTACCCAGTGACCTGCACAAGATATCCAGCCCGGCTCATAGGAACTGTTCAGTGTGACATCGTGGTAACTTGGAGCTCTCTTTAGGTTTGTTTACCCTTCTCCACGAGTGTCTGCATATAGCAGTGCAGACTAGGACAGCCTGAGGTAGTACTGGAAGAAGGATCCCCCTGGATTGCCTGGAATATTCTCCTGGCTTTTCCAATCACCAATTGGCTTAGGGGGCTGCTTAGTATTTGCTGGCTGGATGGGCAGTCTTGAGAATGGCAAAGAGCACGTTTTGTGCCTTGGACCAAGAGCCAAACGGTTCAGTGGTGCTCTAGGCTGGGTCTTGCTTAAAAGACTTACTTCCTTTGATACCAGAAGAGCCATTCTGAACATTTTTTGATCATAGCAAAAAAATGGTACCTAGTGGAAATCTATGGGATGAGTTGAACGTGACAAGTGCACAGGGAGGAGGAACTCTCATATTAAATGTTACCTTCCTACCTACCACTACTTGGCTTCAAGAAGAAGCTGCCTAATAGATAAGCAGATCACAGCCAGAGATGCCAGAGCAGATCACTGGCCAGAGATGATGACCCCAGTCTGGCACAGAGAACCGGGCTTCTGTGCAGAGCCTTCCCTTTCTGCAGGCCAGGTGCGTCCCAGGCTCTTCACATGTCCCAGCAGCCTGTCACCCATTCCAAGGGCACGCTGATGGCTCACAAGTTGGTCCACTTCCTTTCAGAGCTGAAGGTGTTTCCATTTAGGAAAAGTTCTAAACAGGAACTTTACAAAACCTGCAGACAGCCGGGTGCAGGCTGATAATAAGGATGTATCTGTTTCAGGAAATAGAAGAGGACAAAAAACGAGCTGAGCAGGAGGGAATGGCTGTTACCTCCAGGAAACCCAAGCAAGAAGGACTCACTATTACCATCACCAAAGCTCACAATGTAAGTGAGTGAATGCCTCTTCACCACAAGCCACCACAAGCTTCAGTCCTGCCTCCATGAGCTTCACAAGTGGCGTTGCTGGAGGAGACAGCTTCCAGAGCAAAACTCTTTCAGGCACGAAACGTAGCTCCTAAACATTCCTATAAGGGTGTAAAAGCTCAAAGTGCCCAAAGTGTTGTTTACTGGTCCACTCATTACCAGCCTTGCCCAGGCACCTGTACCCAAGCATTCAGAATGAGCAAGCATGCAAATAAGTGAGTAAGTGAACAGTTACATTTGGCCCTGGCTGGGTCCCAGGTGTGAACACCATTGCAAATATATAGGCAGAACATGTAAGGTGTGTATGTGCCATTGGAGACATCAGGAACACATCTGAAGATACCTGCAGGCTGGGTGAAATCAAGGTCTCCTTAGGCTTTGTACTTGCAATCAAATAGCCCGTAGTTACCTGGGGGCTTTGAGGCAAATGCTACAAGTCCCAGGCATCCTTTGTGACTGCATTAAACCTTATCCTCCCCTCCTGGCAGCGTGTGGCCTGCTAAATCACCAGGCCAGTCCTGTGTTAGCCCTGGGGGAAGCCCAAAGCCAGACTGAGCTGGCCCACCCTCCTTCTGCACCATCAGCACTCTTGGGTTGTTAGATCCAGGCTAGTGCCTTGCTTACTTTACCATGCCCCGGCCCTTGCTTTTCTCTGGAGGTGCTTTGTTGCACACATTTTTCTCTCATACAGGACCTGAAAGATGCAATTACCCAGACTGAACACTATGGACAAGATAGCCAAGCCCTCTCGATGGTGAGCACTGACCCTCAGGAGCCATCCTCTTGGCTTCCCAGGCAATCTCCATCAGGACTTAGACTTTTCTGATCTAACTCAGAGTGCTGCAAAAAAAGATAAAACTCTGGCACTTTAGTCTGAAATGTCAGATTTGTAAGTGCAAAGGATTTTCCATACCCACTGTAATTGTGGGTTTTGCTGCTGAGCAGACAATGAGCCCCTTGTTCTGCAGGAATGTCACAGCACAGTGCCATGCACAGAAAGCTTTCCCAGGGCAAGGCCTGCCATTCCATAACTGGTCTGCCCTGCTTGTGTGCAGGTGTGTTTGGGGAAGGGGAGTGCACTGGTGAGTTGAGGGGCTTGGATTTGCTAACAGAAGTACTTCATTTTCCAGGACAAAAGGGTCGTGAGTGAGAAAAAGAGCCCATGCCCTGTGAGCACTGGATTTGGCATTGGCAGTGAGGAAGAGGAGGAGGAGGAGGAAGCAGATCATATGTTCACATTCAGAATGGGAAAGAGGATGCAGCTGGCTGTTACCATGGACAACAAAGCTAAGGTGAGCAAGGAAGAGGATTTCTCTTACACTGCAGTCTCCTTCTTACAAAGGGGCTTCTGTACTTCCTCATCTGAGCTTTGTGCTCAGCGTGTCCCCCAATGTCTTATCTCTGGAGGGAATAGTTCCCCTCTCACTCCTTTCCTCTCATTTCTTGCTCCCTCAGCGCAACCTCAAGCTGCCATGCTTTGTGTTTTCCTCTCCATGTCTGATTCACTGGAATCAGCCCCCAGGCCTTGCTAAACCTCCCAGTGGTTCCACCCAGCCACGCACAGCCCTTTCTGAGAGATCAGTCATCCCATTGCTCACTTGGGTCACCAGCATCCCACTGGTTTAACTCTGTCACTGTGCCTGGAAAGGGGACAGGAATAAATGAGAATTCAAGCAGATTTAGCTGCGTTACTCCCCAGCTATTCCCAAGGAAGCAGTGATGTTTAGTGGTAAAAACAACATAATTTCTCCCCGTTGCTCTACCCCAGAAAATCTTAAATGCAGAATAAAAACCAGAATTAAAAATTTTGTGAAACAGCAAAAGCAGTTGAAAATGATAACCCATTTTTTCAATGCCACAACGTCCCTGCTGGGGTCCTGCCAGTCAGCAGTCTGTTCATCTAGGTGTGGTGATCAGAGGATCCTAACAGCCCATCAGTTTTGCCAGGAAGGATTTTATAGAAGTTTGGCAGTTAGTCTTGACAGCACGCCCAAGGATGTACGTGCCTGTGTGAGCTCTGCACTTCTGTCTGCTCCACCTCTGGAATATCCCAGAGGAGTGACCGCGTTCTTGCTGGAGTTACTATGTTTGGCCACTGAGATAAATAGGAACAAGGATCAGAAATGCCACATTCACTGGAAATTTGTATTAACTGCATGCACACATGCACCAATGTGGGAGCACAGGGGAGCTCTCTACTTAGTGAGTCTCTGGAGGGAGATTGTTGCTATGAGTGGAACTTCTCACCATTTAATGTGTCCCAAAAGAGTGCAAGAAGCAATGTTATCCCTTTATTGATTAGCACTGAGAAGATCCCAGTGAGATACCTGGGGACACAACGCCAAGATGAGCACAGCACCTTTTGTGTGGACTGTGTCGGTGTGAAGGGGATCCTCAGCAGTCCACACCAGGGGATATCAATCCTCAGCCGTCCACACCAGGGGATATCAATCCTCAGCCGTCCACACCAGGGTGCATGAGATCAGCCCATCCCTTTTCACAGCAGCACAGTGGAAAGGAAACAGTGGCAGCAAACGTTGCTCCCCTGGAGCCGCTTTTAGGCACAGCAGCATGCTTGGCCCGCAGAATCAGAGGGCTATTTTGAAGGGAGGTCCAAGCCAAAGACATTTCCCAGGGTAATGAAGTGAAACCTCACCCTTCCTGCTGCCCGGGAGGTGTAGGAGAGGAGTGCTGAAATCCTTGGCTGTAAACAAAAGGCAGAGAGCCATTTACTCCAGCTGAAGCAGCTTGAAAATATTTTTCCAGTTTTGTGCCTTGAATGCCTTTTAGGTTTTGTTTCTCCCTGGCCTAGCTACCACTCCTTTCCATGAAGAAATAGGCCACAATCACTGCGCCACTGCAAAGTCATTATGTGCTACCTTGAAGGAACGGAATCATTTTGGAAATCATGTACCTTTCAGGATGAATTTCAGGACAAAGAGACTGAGGTCTCTCATTTCCTTCATTCCAGATAGATAACCAGTAGTGCCAACATCCCTTTCAAACAATCACATTCCTTAAGAACCAACCCACCTTCTGATATAAAAGAAAGAAATGCTTTTCTTTTCCTTAGGATAGCGGGTACATCTCACCACCTTCATTACCGAGTGAATTTATCAGTATTTGAGAGTTCCCTCCAAGGCTTCTCGTGGCCACGTAGCTGAGGGGGGAGGGAGGGGATGGCTTCTATTTGAAGCAATTACATTTGCAGAGTGAATGGCTCTCACAGACAGCCTCAGTCCCCTGCAGCCCTTTCCTGATCTACAGCTCAGAACTCAAGTCCTAGGTGGGGATTTATGTTAGCACGGAACACTGGCAGCTATATCATTTTGCTGCCTGAAACTCTGCACCAGTGGTTTTCAGCACGGCCAGTGAGATTTTTCTTCTGGAAATACAGACCTCTGTATTTCCTGCATGTCTTTTTCCTATATATCTTTTTCCTGACAGCCCCCCAGGTAGGCATTTTTAAGCTACCTTAGCCACCTAGGGCATGCCTTTGATGTAAGAGGGGCACTTCTCAATTTATGGCTTCTCACTGAACTGCTACAAGGGAAGCAATGTGGCTTTGTGCGTCTGCAACTGAACAGCCAGTGCCAGAGTGTCAAATCTCACACAGGGAGCAGGGACAAGCTTTCCACTTCCCAGTGGCTTTTCCAGCCACTGCTTTCCATTTGGGCCCCTCTCTTTGTTCCCATTGGCTCTGCATGGGCTCTTTCCTCCTCTGCCATCCCTCGCTCTGGAGCTAGCCCACTGACAGCCCGGATTTCCCAGTGTGGTACAAGTAATCTAGGAAATCACTGGGATTCTTAAAATAGTAAACAAGCAAAAAATGTGTTGGCATGTTGAGCAGAATGTGCCTTCAGGCAGCCCATCTTAGCTAGAAGTGACATGCGGAGGGAGGAGGAAAAGATATTTCCTAGACAAGCCAGTGGTCTCCCACTCCTGTTTCTGCCCAGCTATCACAGCTCTGCTAAATAGGTATTTCCTCTGTCAGCCTCTCGGGCTTCTCTGCCATCTGCTCAATAAACTGCAAAGTTTAATGGCTTTGCCAACATGCCAACTTTCCTACTGTGATTTTTAGTACCTGATGACCTGTAAATCCAGTAACACGCTTTGGAGCATCATCTCATCCACACTATTTGGATACAAGCTCCTCTGCACTGTTGTTTTCAGGTTTTGGGGTAGAGGCTTTGCTGTTGTCCGTACTCCTGGCCTGTATCCATCCTCAGGAAGGCCTTTCCCAGATAGCAAGTGACAAAGCCAGCTTTCAACCATACCCACCCAGTATCCCTGGGAAGAGTTATTTGTGACCACGTTATTTGTTCAAAGGACAATTCAGGTGGCCATTGCCACCTGAACACCTAAAAGAGCTCTTGGGTGTGGCTAGAATTAATGTTTGAGCTTGCTATTAGCCTGCTTGGCCATCACTGGATTTACTTTCTTAATATAAGAAGCATTAACTAGTATGCTAAACATCTCGTTTTGGTTCTTCGTTTAGGACAGGGCAGCACAGATCTCCAGTTCATTAATTAACCTCGCCAGTACAATCTGAGATTACAGTATATTCCTACACCTCAGACTGTATTTTCAGCCTCTGAATCATGCTAGAACTAGGGCAGGGAGGCAGGACAGCGAGCAGTTCAGTGCCTGTTCTGCAAGGCGTTGTGTATCCTGCTGCCTTCAGAGGTTCCCAGCAGCTCTCAGCTCTTCCCTGGATACATTAGTCATGCAGGACTCAGCCTTATTCTGAAGGTGTAAACCGAGTAATTCCTGTGATTCCCAAGAGCTTTGCTGTTACAGTGGGAGAATGCCATCTCTGTTTGCCTACTGAGGAAGCAGCAGTGCACTGCTTGGTCTGCAGAGTTCCTCAGTGGCAGTGGGCAGCCTCCTTTGCTTGAGGGTTGATGCCAGGGAGGCAGAAGCTGAGGAAAAGAAAGGGATTCTTTCACAGACAGTTTTTTTACAGATTGCCTTGGGCAATTGCCCAGACTTCTTTATGGAGTCCTCCTCCCAGCAGACATTAGCGAGGAACGGGGTTTTAAGGAGAAGGCAAGTTGTTGTGGGGAGAGAAAACAGGGAAAGCAGTCTTGCACACACCTATTCCCATAGCAGGGATGGCTGGTTTTGTCCCTTTTGTGACTCCACTGGCATTGCTGTGGTTAAGTTGCGGACCAGTAATATCTAAGGGGCCTCAAAATACTGCTAAGCACTTTTCTTCCTTGTCTCAAGGCATAAGAAACTGCTCGGTTTCCCTTATAAAGGGGAATTGTGAAGCACACACAATGATGTTTTCTCCTTCACCCTCACTAGCTGTGGGATCATATTTCAGTAGGAATGCCTAGGTTTTCAGAGCAGCTAACAAGATTTTGGTTTTCACTTCCTTTTCATTGCAATGGGAAATGTTTGTTCACGTATCTGGAAGACACATGATTTGGTTAGCATAACTTGGCAAGCTGTTGTATAAGAGAGAGCTGTTTACATCGTCTGTAAAGGAAGAGTTAAATAAAACTTCTTTCTCCTGCGATTATCACAAGATAAGAACAGAGTCATTGCCCATTAGTATTGGACAGTATACTCCTAAAGTGACCATGTCAATTCTGTGTTCCTGAAGTCATCTCAGCACAACTGCCAACATGGGTGAGACCAGAGAATAGTACTGTGGCTGCAGATGTTGCTCCACGAACCCAAAGGGGATGGTGAGAGAGATTTACAGCTTCAAATGATCCAGTCCAGCTCTGTGGTCTGAATACAGGACCAAGATAGTCTGTTCAGGTTAATTTTTCACCCATGTCCATTGGTACTGGTTTGTGGCAGCATAAAGAAAAGCCACATTGGTTTCTGTGACTGCTAACAGGAATCCTGTGCTGACCATTCTAATTCTAGTCTCCAGTTTCAGTGATATTTAGGAATAAAATACACGAATCAAGGAGTAGGAAAAGGATTTGAGGTATTGTTTTAAAGCATCCTGTGTTTGAATTGGCCCATACTTCTGGCAACAGAAATATGTCACCTCTGGCATGATGTGACTCAGGCATTCAGAAGCAGGTGCCACTTAGAGGCCAAGACCGAACCACTACGAGCTCTGGGGCTGGCTGATCCTGAATTCTGACCTGTACTATCTAGTTGCTGTTGTATAAAAGCTGCGAACAAAACAGCTTTTTGTTACTTTGCATTTGCACACATGAAGTTGTGGATACATGCATGTACACACCTGAACAGGTTTTACTTCAAAGTTGAGGCAATCTAAAAGCTGGAACACGATATTAGAACCCAAACTGTTGTGGGATGGAACGTCTGGAGGTCTTCTAGTCCTGTCCCCTGCTAAAAGCACGCCTTACTTCACAGTTACCTTCAGTTGCTCAAGGCTGGGTCTAGTCAAGTTCTGAAACTCTCCAGCACTGGCAGATTTCACAGCTGCTTTGGGCAACAGTTTTCAAGGGTTTGGCTACTGCCACTGTGGCTGCTTGTGTCACGGAATCACAGAACTGTGGGGGCTGGAAGAGATCTCTAGAGATCGTCCAGCCCAACGCCCCTGCCAAAGCAGGCTCCCTGCACCATTACTCCTTGCCCTTTGAGTACAGCTGAGAGAAGTCTGGCAAGTCTTGCCAACAGACTGAGGCAAAGAAGGCCTGGAGTACTTTATTCACTTCTGTAGAACTAAGTTGCTCACCACATTTCTCATCCCAGGCCAACATCTTTCTTTGCTGCTGATGTACGTACAGAAGTCCTTCTTGCTGACTCATCTCTCACTGGCTTCAATCCCAGCTGAACTTTGGCTTTCCTAACCCCATCCCTGCATGCCCAAGTGCTGCTAACACATTCTTCTTTGGGAGCCTGTCCCTTCCCACCTCCCACATACTCCCTTTGCACATTTAAGTTCAAGCAGGAGCTCCCTGCTTGCCTCTTACCACACCTGCATTTTCTTGCACAACAGGAAGTCCTTAATTATATTCTTGAGCTTTGTCTATGAAAACCAGTCAGGTCTCCTGGGCTCCTTTCCCCTTCAAGACTGTTTCCTCAGGATCCTGTGTACCAGCTACCCAAACAAGCCAAAATCTGCTCTCCTGAAGCCCATGGTCTCCGGTTTGCTGCTTGGCTTCATCACTGCTCTCGGGCTCATAAAATCCAACATCCTCTGATCACTGATGGCTGCCTAACCATGGAAGATGCTGGGAAGGTTGCACTCCATATTTAAATGATTGCCTGTTCTCTTGATGATCAAATTTCACTCTCTCAAGAAAAGGATTTTGGCATCTCTGGGAGTAGCTCGAGGACATCCACTCAGTCAGTGGCAGCAGTCAAAAGAGGAGGCTGCACTGACACAGACATGGAGAACAACACAGCAAATACTAGAACGGCATTGAGCAGATTGGCAGCAGATCCTTTGAACACAAGTTGTGACTCCAGTTATTTCAAGAAAAGCAGAAATAGCCAGAATGCTTCTAAGCACAGCAAAACGTGTCAGGAGCTACAGCTAGAACCTGAGACCACAGCTCAAGGGAGCAATGCCAGCATACCCATAGGACTCTGGCAGTCAGAAGCTAAAGCAGTTCAGAGACCCGCTCCTTCACTCGAATGCACTGAATTGACTCAAGAACAGCCTCTGCTGAGATAGCAAAATCACACAGTGTGAAAGCAGAGTCAACACGAGGCTGCAGGTCTGATGCTGAAAATATTCCACTGCCTTCAAAGCTTTCAGCACGTCTTAGGAAGCGCGATGAGTGGACGAGCAATAAAAGGCCTTGCTTATGGAGGCTGCCTGCACTAAGGCTGCCTCAGTGCTAACATCTGCGCTTCTAGCAGAGCCAAGCGAAGATGAGGCTAACGCAAGACATCTTGAAATCATATTTCATGGCAAATTCATAGATGCTTCCAAGACTTCCATACGAATCTGAGGTCAGTGTGTTCTGTTTGGTTTTGAAAACAAGTTCATAGCAACAGAGTTCCCAGGTTTCACAGCAGTTTACTTGGAGATCTTGAGATCCTTTGAGATTTTGAGATCTGTTGAAATCAAGCCTCTGGTATTTGTAGAAGCCCAGGGAGAAAATCAGAAGATACACCATCCTTTAGAGGGGGATGCTTCTGGGGGAGAGCCCAGGTAAGATCAAGCAGAGAAATCACTCAGATGAAGAGAAAAGAAAGAGCTCGGAGGTAAAGATGGAGATGACTTACTGAGTCTTTCATTTCCCTGCCAGGCAGAAACAAAAAGACACACGATGGAACCAAGGGATGATGCTTTTAAATGAGAAAAAAACATGTATTTTCGCACAGAAGATGTGCTCGTTTTGTGGAAGTGATGGCTGAGGGCACTGGCAAAGGCTCAGCTGGCTGCAAGGGTAGTTAAAGAAATAAGAACCAGATGTAAATCCATGCATTAAAGACACGAACTGATACAAACAGCTGGAAATAATATCTGACAGGGATAAACTGCCCTTGTTCAAGGATTTATAGGTCTGTTTTCTTCTGCTGAATAAATTATTCCAGAAATACAGATGCACAGTGGTTATGAAGATGACAAAGTATCAAGGGCTGGTGCACTTCGGAGTAGAAGCTGCTCTGCAGACAGGAGTGAAGAGAAGAGAACAGCACTATTACCCTTCCATCTCATCCTCTAGGTTCTGCTCCAGTACAGCCTCACGTTTTGCTGGGACGTGTTGGTTGGTGAGAGGACAATTTCCTGTTTGTGTCAAGGACAAAAACGGGAGGTGGCTCACCTGTCTGGAATTAAAATATCAACCTTGTTCATGCTGCAAAGGGCTAACAGGGTGACCCCACCTCACCAACTGGTATGCGCTCAGTTAAGCAATATGTAATGTTACATATCCCTTAAAGGATCTGGGGTGACAGCTTTGCAAACCAAGAAACCTGGCTCGTGTTTCTGTTCTGTCAGAACAAGATCCTGTGCAATCTGGGTACAGGAAGGGAAATGCACAGGGCTAATGGGGATGTTGTTAAGCACATCCTGTCTTTTCCAGGGCAAGCGAATTGTCAGCGAGAAACGCACTGAGTGCTTCCCTGCTCCGGGCAGGATGCCAGAGCTGGGTGAAGAAGAAACAGACCACCTGGTGGCTTTCCGCAGGGGGAGAAGAATGCAGATTGCCATCACCATGGATAACAAGGACAAAGTAAGTACACTGTGAGTGACTGAACTGTCAGTGGCATCCAGCAGGTGTGCTGGATGAGAAGAGACGTGTGGACGATTCAGGAGCTGGCACAACAAAAAGACATTGGGTGAGACTGTATGTTAATAGCATGGAGCTTACCATATAGAACTCTCTGGTTTTGATCACTGTGAAAGGGGAAAGGCTACAGTCCTTCTTCCATTCTCTGTATTCATAGCTACAGCTAGCAGGCTCTTACATACACAGGGTCCCTAAGAAATACCAGGTGCTGTTCCAGGAGGATCGACGAAAGCATTGCCAGATACGTGACATGAATCTCACAAATGACTCCTGCCTCTCCTACCACCTTCTTTCTAGGGCCACACAGCAGACTGCGATTCAAAGGCCTTGCCCCTTGACACACAGCACAGCTTAAAAGTTAACAGAGCTGGGCATATCTGCTTCTCAGCCCAAGTCCTGCTGTGCCTCGCCATAACCTACTGGGTGAACAGACTGAGCTTTGTTGATCTTTGAAGCATATTTCAAATGCTTCCTTGCAAATACCTTCCTCTTTACACACACAGAGGCATGTGGCATTTTCCTATTCAAGAGTTTGCTCAGATTAGTGAGAATGCCTGCAGCAAACAGGGTCAGTATGAACTATGAAGGAAAATAACGCTTAACGTAGCTGCCAAACACACCCAGGAACACTGGGAGACCTATACAGGGCCATCTCTGGGACAGCAGCCACCCATCTGCTAGCTGCCCACGTTAATCTTCAGCTTCTCCTCCTCCCCAGAGTTTCCTTAGACTCTGAAAGCCCATGAGCTTCTTTTTCGTGACTCCCAAGCAGCTCTTTGAGTGCCATCAATCTCATATTGGCCACTAGTGCCTAGTGATTCACTGCAGGTGCACACTGCTGCTGTCACTTGGTTCAGTCAGGGCATCGGGGAGACGCCTAGAAATGATGATGGGCTGAGGCTGACCTGACTGTTCCTGTGCTATAGCTATCCTTTAGCCAGTCAAATGTAACTCTGTGTTGCTCATGGCAGATCTCTCCACTTTGGCTCTTGCTGGGCTTGTTTAAATTTTTATCTCTGAGGTCATCAAGGCTGGGATCGTGCTAGAAGAAAACAGGAGTGCCTAAGTTTTGATTTCAGATCCTGAGCTCTGTTTTAAAAGTGTTTTTGAAGGACAGCCCTGGAAAAGGTAATATCTCATTTACTGTGGAACACGAAATTTGAGGCTGAAAGTCTGCATATTCTGTACTCCGTGGTTTTGGTGATGCCTTGCTTGTGTTAATCACAAAGTGGTTAGATTCAGAGCGTGTGAGAGCAGGCCTACAGTTGTGCTAGCTTAAAGCCATGTCTGCCAGCACCTTTTTACGTGAATCTGAGGCTTTGAGACTTAGATGGGCAAGGAGGGAGTGACGTCCCTAATGCTTGGCAGATTTGACTTTGATGATTGAGCAAAGGTTGTGTTTTACTCTTGACACCTTCAGGTCCCGCTGAGCCACCATTCATCTAGCTCATTCATTTAAATTCACTCAATGAATGCAATTACCTCCATATAGCAGTACAAAGAGTTCATGTAACTGTCGTCCTGCCTTTCCTCAATTGTATGTAGCCACAGTGGTCTCCTTCACACAGCTTGAGCTAGAATGTAATCCTAATAATCCCCAGGAATGCAAACAACTCCATGCTGCTGCTCCTCAGGTACCAAAGTTCATTTGAAATGTTTCCTTTTTTTCTTCCTTAATCCGAAGCCAGTCACTCGGTTGGCAGAAGGTAGGGCCAGAGCCCCAGCACGCTTCTAGCAGCAGTGGGCTGCGAGGGAGGCTCCCAGCTGCTGACATCTGCAGGGAAAGGCGTTGTGTAGAGACATGCAGTGCCTTCGTGCTTTGCATGGTCAAGAAAAGGATCTCTGTCAGGAGCACAGGGGCTTGAAATAAATCTAACTACCAAACAAGAGTACCAAGGAGCAGTGCATGCCCTCACTATTACTAAGAGTAAAAGCAAGGATCAGTTTGTCTTGATCAGCCGGTCTTCTGGCAGGACAGACATTCTGGCTCAACAAGAGTCTTGGACCAACGTCATTGGCAGGATTCATTTAGCAATAGCATCAATAGCGTCACGCTTCCTTCTGGCACAAAAAGACTGTGCCCTGCTTTCTGCTCCTGAGCTTGGCAGCATACCTCCCCCAGCCTCCCAGAAGCTCGCAGAGAACAGAAGGAGAGCTTGCAGCTCCCTGGAAGGCAGAGTGCTTTCAGGAATCATGCACTGAGACAGCAGGCAGGGGGCAAGCACGAGGGTCCGCACAGCACAGTTCCCGGAGCTAGGAAATGGAGGGGGTCATAGAGCCCGTTTAAAAATGGGCTTTTCTGGAAGTATTTGTTGTTTGGATTCCTCTTGTGCTTTAGAAAACTACATAAAACACTGTGTTTGAAATTCTAGTTTCCAATACCTGTTAGCAGATGGATGTGTTTCAGAGCCCAGCTGAGCTCGGGAGATCTTGTTTCCAGTCATTTCCCTGGACTGATCAGGTCCTGCCCTTCTGTAGCTAATAAGGATACCTTTTATTAGTATTTAAATGTGTAACTTCAGGGTATAAAAGAGCTCTCAGTGCAAAGGCACCTTTCAACTCAAAGGACGTGGCTGAAGGAGAGCCGTGTTTGGGTTTCCCAGCCATCTCTACAGGCTGCTTTCATCCATTTGCACCTTGTCAATGTTTTCCCGGGGTCAGTGACAGAGGCAGATGGGCCCCAAGGTGACAGGTCACACTGGCATCTCACACATCATGCCAGCTTGGGCTTGCTGTGGCAAGTGCGGTTCGGTCTGAGCTGCCCTGTCACTTCAGCTGTTCCTAAAGTGCACTAAGGATTAGCGTTTGAAACAAGTGCTTCTGTTTTCTGATTGGGATAGCGCTTGAAAGAACGATACCAGGTGAGTCTGGTTCCATGCACTGTGCCTCAGAGCAAAGAGTTTCTCCACGAGGCTCCGGAAGACTGCAATGCAGAGAGCAGACCAGAATTAGTAATAGCCAAACGGATTAAACCTGTATTAAATAATGTTAGCCTGCAGAGCTCGCTGTGCGTCACGTGGATGTTGAATACAGCAGCCCACTTTGGAAACGGAGGGCAAATCCCACCAGTGCTGATCACGGCATCCACAAACCTCCAGTTTCCCCCTGCATAAAGGGGGCTTTAGTATTTCTCTGCCTCCCTAGCTTTGGTGGCAATAGGCATGTGAGCAACGCAGAGCTGCTGAGCGCAGCAGCATTACAGGAAAGCTGATAAAGAGAGCTGGTTCCTCTGCAGCCCAAAGCCACCCCAGCACTGCAGAGGAACTAGTGAAGCACTGTATGCACTGACACTAAGTGCTTGCGGCAGCAGCACGGGGGCTCAGAAAGAGCAAAGCAGGGATGTCTGCAGTTGCTCCTCACCTCCTACACTCACCAGCCCCCAAGCTCTCTGCCAGGAGCAGCGTCATTCTCTTTGGCAGGTCTTTCTTCCCCTGATCTCTTTTTCAGAACACAGCTGATTTCACTGACCTGTTCCACATCTCCCTTCTGCCGTGTCTTCTGCAGGCTTGGGAGTCCAGCCCTAATTAGACATGTCTGCTGAGGAGGTAGTCCAATGATTTGGATCACCCCACTGTGCCTTGTTTGCACCTTTTTAGCCGTTACTGAAATCTTTTCATGTAAGAGGACCAGAACTGCATGTGGTATTCAAGCTGTGGGCTCAATGTGTCCGTACTCAGTAACGCAGCGATGATTCTGGCTTGTTCTCTATTCTCGTCCTAACAATTTTGCATTTCCTTTGCTTTTTTATTTTCTTTTTTTCCCCCTGAATAACTGAGCTCACACTGTCAGAGAGCCGCTCACAATAACTCCACCATTTCATTCCTGAGTGGTAATCATAGCTCACCCTTCACAACCGTGTGTATACACACAGGAAGGAGCGTTTTTCTCCATGTGAGTTACTTTGCATTAGTGATATTTAATTTCATCTATAATTTTATGATGCAGGCATTCAATATCAAGAGATCTTTTTCAGCTCTTTCCTGGCAAATTACATTCCTTGCCCTGGATGATTTAGTACCGTCAGCAAACTGTCATCTCTCCATTCAGTTACTTTTCCAGACCATTTATGAGCATGTTGAGCAGCACGCGTTCCACAGCCCTGCTAATCTCCTACTGCACAAAATTGCATTTTCTTGCTGCTTTCTGTTTTCTACCCTTTCATTAGTTGTTAATCCACAAAAGAAACTTCACTTTCACCCCCAAGTTGTTCAGTACCGTGAGCTGGGGCATCGGTGTTGTCATGTGGGGAGCTGTTTGTTGGGAACCCAGTTTCAGGCTTAGCTTTCAGCCACGCCATCCCAGCACAGACCCTCCTTTGGCCTTTTTCCCTTCGTGCCCAGCTGTGTCCCTGCTCATTCTGGGGCATTTGTGCTCTCCTTCCTGCTGGGGATGCCTAGGAGAGGGGATCACATCCATCACTTCCCTTTCACACCCCATAGCCTGGCCACTGACACACCCAGCCCCTGCACTTGCCAAATATATTCTATTGTAAGATTTGAAGGCTATCCACACTTCTTCTCTATTTTTATACATGATGAAATTCATTAAAAAGCAAAAAAGCAAACAAAAGCCTCCCATTCTTGCTATCCTTGGTGCTTCTAGCTGGAACCACATTGCCAGTCCTACACCACATCACAGCTGTGGCAGAGGAAATGTGTGAGAGAGAAAAGAGTTGTTTTCATGATTTTCTTTTCCAAAACAGCCTCAATCCTGAGCATATTATTCTGCCATCTTGAGCCCTTTTTCTTACCCTGCTATATATAGGTAGGATAGTTCTGTAATCACAAGTCATCCTGTCTCTTTGCAGAGCAGATCAGCCTGAGCACATCGCTCTACTGGTACAGCTTCATGGCCTCCAGTGCTGCTGCCGGCTTAGAGATCACACAACTGAGGCTTCTCTTCCCACCTCTGCCTGGCTACCCCTAAATGTGCCAACATCAGGGCTCTTACTGCACACAGGAGCAGGGACGATGCCTGATGTTTAGCCCCAGTTCTCCCAAAAGCTGCTCCATGCTCTGGCAGTGTTTCAGGATCATAAGTACATTAGAGCTGTAAGCCAGCAGCGCGGGACCAGTGGAACACAATGGTTAATTAGCAGGTTGAAAATCATCTTGTAAATAGACAGTCATTATAGCTTCAGGTCTTTTAAATTGTCCTTTTAGTAACAGTTTTCCAAGATGACATATCAAAAATGACTGTAATCAGGGAACACAAAAGCTGTTTTCAGGGCTTAAGCAGGTGAGCCTGACCCTGTGCTCGCTCACCAAGCCTGCTGCAGGAGAAACGCCTTTACACTGCGGATGAGAGGCAGGGACAGGCAGGAGGGGTGGCTGGGCAGCCTTCAGCTCCCTGCAGACCTCACAGTTAGTAGGCAGACTTTTCAAAAGAGCTGGGAAAAAAGTCGTCCTCCGACGTGCTGAGCCAGGTTTGAAAACCCTGCCCAGTGAGGGACCTGAGCTCCAAGGCCCCGCCACCATCCTGGGGCTGAGGAATATAGAAATCCTTGCGTAAACCTGAGGAGAAATAACTGTGATCTTCTCTGCTTTGGGCTTCTGTTTTCTCCTCACATCTCCTCCCCTGCTGGGCAGGAGCAGTTAAACGAGTCGATAATGTCATTGTCATCTTTCATCATTTCGGGGGCGGAGAAGAGGAAGGAGGAGAAAAACATGTTTTGTTTCCCTGTGGCCTGGGTGTGTCATAACAGGCTAACGGTGGCTTTGGGGCAGCGTGGAGAACATGCAAAAATCTGCTCCTGAGGCGGTGCAGAAGCCGAGCCAAGTGTGTTTTTGACCTGCACAGTTCAGACCTGCTTTTCTGGTAGAAGAGAACCAGATTGTTTTGGGTCTGTTTTCCACAGCGTCCTTTGAGAAGCAAAAATAGAAACCAGCTAAGGAACAAGGCAGCCCAGCTTTGAGCGGAGGGAGGTACGGAAGGATGGAGAGTTGCGCACTGTCCCTGGAACGGAACGATCTGTGGTGCCCAAAACGGGGCAGCCTCCAGCTTGGCCGGCCAGGCGGCAGCTGCATCTCCCTGCTTCTCACGAGCTGCAGCTCGGTCCCTCTGCCCATTTCCCAGCACGGCTCCTGGGCGCGGGCTGGCTCTTCATTTCTCCTTGGCAGAGCCGGAGCTGAAGTCGCAGTGTGCTGGGCTGCAGACAGGCAGAAGCACGCTGCTCCCCCCACAGCCTGCACAAACCCTGGCTCAGCGCTCCGGCGATGCGGATGCTCCGGCTTTCCGCTTCCCGTCTTCGGAGACACAATCAGGCATTGTAAAAGCTCCAAACCGAATCACTTTCTGTGTGAGCAGTGTGGGAAATATGCAGACACAGATGAAACAATAATCACACCCATGCAGGTCCCTGCCTCAGTTTCTCAATGAGCTGTCATTGGCATTTCCAAGGCAATCAGTGCTCCTTCTCTCCCATCTCTTCTCCCAGTCCTCCTGCTTCCCCCAGGGACAGAGGGGCTCCAGCTTTCTAAAATGGCTCATTTCTTTTACAGCTGCTTCACAGGCTAAACATCCATCTACACCTTGCTCCCCAGCCAGCCTCCTCAAATAAGCTAAGTTTCCAGGTTTCTTCTGTTTTAATCTCTCTATAAATGCAATGTCTCAATTTATAGCACAGGCTGTAAGGTCACACTTCCCACGTGCACAACCCCCAGAAAGCCTGCCTGCTGCTGCTGACAGTTCATCTGTGCTCCAGGCCCTTCCCTGCATGCTCCAACAGTGTCTGTGTGAACAGCAGAATGAGCTGCTTTAGGGGGCTGTGTAGAGATGTGGAGATCCAAGTTTCTAGCGTTCAGCCCTATCATGCCAGGCTAAAGCTAGGGGTGCTAAATAATCGGATTAAAAGTCTGTTTCCAGCCTGGCTTGGCCCTCACAGCACTGACGCTTTCTCGAATGGCTGATCCAGCAGTTTGTGCTGTGACTTCCCTCTTTGTTTTTCAGTTTTGCCTGGCTGTGCAAAACAGCAGCACGAGAATCTCAGCCCCACACATAGCCCAGCCCCGCAGAGCTCAGCAGGGAAGGGAATATGAGGATGCCTTCAGCTCTGCTGGGCAAAAGGCTGCCGTGGTCAGTTACAAAACAGGAGGGAGGCTGCTCTCACAAATGGCGTGGCACTTGGCAGCTGCCTTGCTGCAATATCTGTGCTGCTGCAGCATCTGGATGGGAGCAGAAACCTCTCTCAGTGAGGTGTAGGGCAAGCAGCCCTCCCAGTGGCACCCCGGCTATTGTCTGAGCAGGGCAGAAAGCCATTCTTGGAAAATCTTTCTTATGCTCTGCGAAGTGTGTTTTCCTACAACCCACTATGACCCCACCCTACTCTTGACCACAGCTGCATCTGTGCCGGCACTACCAGACCCAAATCTTTAAGGGTACCTAAAACTTGGTCTGCTTTAGAAGAGCTGGGACCATATGGGTTACTTCTCTCCCACTGCCTTGGGAGAATGAGTGACCTGTAGGAATTCATCCCTTCTTCTTTCTCCTCTTCTTACATTCCTTACTTCCAACCTTTTTTTTTCCCCCTTTTTCATTTTAGCTTGAGCCAGGATCCCAGGAACAAACCTCTTCTCTTTTCTGATCTTTCTAGGGCAGCTCTTACATGTCACAGCGAGCAGAGGGTTTGCAAACGCACCCCCAGCCAGGAGTCCTTGCTTTATCTTGAGGTAATTGCTGTGTCTGTGCCCTTGCAGATAGAGGAGAGGAGAGGAGTGGAGAAGAGGAGATCAGACAGTGACAGAGGCCCTGAAAGCGAGCATGGCCGTAAGGTGAGTGCTACCCAATGTCTTTTGAAGGACACTTATCTTGGACAATGGAACCAGCAGAGTATGCCTCCCTGTCAGTAAACTGCCTCAGGGCTAAAACAAACAGTAATATGGCCTGATGTAGTCCCCATTGCTCATTCCTCTCCTCCTCCAAAGCTTTGCTGAACAGCTAACACACCTGGAGCTAGAGAGCCAGCCTCAGAGCAGTAGGGACTTGCTCATCATATCTTGTCATGGCTACTTATATCCCTAGCACAGAAGTGGGAATATAGGGAAGCACATTTACCCATGTGCAAAAGCACAGTCCTAATCATTTCCTCTCCCTGTGGCCTGAAAGTCTCAGACCTCATTAGCTGCAGAACCTCACTTGAGCAGAGGCTGAGTAGGATGGAGGTAAATTAAAGCATAGGCCTTCCTACCGACTGTTTAATGCAAACCTGGAGGACATGCTGACTCCCCTGAGCCTGCAGATGTTCTTAATTAATGGAGCACAAATTGAATAGACCCACCTCAACAGGATTCATTAAGAGAACACAGATGGGCTCTTAACCGTTAATCCCAGCTGAGCCCCCTATAGCAGAACAGGGCAGCACAATAGCTTTACAGTCCAGCTAAGCTCAGCTGAGCCCCAGACAAGGCAAGCCCCTGCTCAGAGACCAGCTCCCATTTCTTGACAGGCCCCACAGATCCCTCTGCATCCACCCATGGGAGAGAATGGGCATCAGCCTCAGTTTTTGGCTTCCTCTTTGCTAACGGACAAGGTGATGACTCAGGGCACATCCCTTATCCCCTGACTTTGGAGTCTGAGCCCTGCTCTCACCAGCTGTGTGCTGTTCAGCTCTTGCATGCCTCTCATCTATGGATGCATTTGCTGTGGCAGGACTTGCTGTGCTTTTCTGGCTCTGGAGCTCCAGAGCATCTCTGGGCCTTGCGTCCAAACCAAGGGGCTGGCGGTTGCCCTGGCTTTGCTCTGCCTTTCTGCAGACCCCATCTTCCCGTTCTCAGAGAGGCAGCCTCGGGTCCCCCAGCTCCCACCAGCTAAGGAACAGAGGAGCAATTACTGCCACCTCGACTCCGACCCACGCAGGTAGATCTCCTTGGCAACAGGGCTTTCAGTCACTCTTCCCCGCTGCTCAGCCTTTATCAGCAGTACAGCACCGAGGAGTTAATTCCCATGTGGAGAAGGGCACGTGTATGAAGTAATGAATTATCCACTGGTAATTAACACCCCAGGACTCAGCCTAAGCTATTTGCTACACAGCGTTGCTTAACAACACGCTGTGGCCAGTTGGCTCCTATTTCTACCCCATCCATTAACTTGATGGCTGGATTACCCATTTCTCCCTCTTCACGCGTTTTGCTGGAGCTTCACAGAGCTCCATCAGCTCTGAACTATCTTTTTGTTAAGCTTTAAATCTTGAATGGTGGCAGCCCTCACCTAGTTCAGGGCATAACCCTGATTCAGGTGTACTAAAACCTTCAGGCGGGCAGATTCATCAGCTTAAACCTCCCAGAAACTTGGAAATGTTGTGGCACACTGGGAACTAACTGTATGCCGTAAGTAGACTTTATCAGAAGGTATCTTTTAGGGAAAATGGAGAAGATTCTGCTTTAAAACCTTCAGAAGAGCAGGAACACAGTAAATGAAAGCCACTGGCCGATTTATGCCAGCAGTTAAAGTGACTGCAATTACAAATGGGGTGAAGTAATCCTGTGGCCATTTGCACACAGAATTACAGGAGTGTGCTTTGGAAGTCCGTAGTTAGTTCTGAATACCTAGAATTAAAACTCAGGTGTGGTGTGGCTGCTCCCCAGGTCAGGGTACTTACTGCAGGAAGCCAGGAGACATTGCAGTTCTGTTCAGGGAAATAGCAGTGAAGCCCCATCTCATGAAGGCAACAGGAACGTATCCAATGTATCCAGATGACCAAATGCAGGGGTTTAGTGGGTGAGATTTTAATCCTGAGGAATATAATGCTGTCCGTGTTAGTCTGGACAAAGTGGAACAACTGTTCAGAAATGCCCTGACACAAACAATCATCTTGCTGTTGGATCTCTGGGATGGAGTGGCTCTGATTTGACCACAGGTTTACAATGTGGATCTGAGCAAGCTGTGTAACTTCTTTCTGCCTCAGTTCTTTTCTCTGTGAAGTCAATGAACTGTTACCAACCCTGGGACCAGCATGTTTAGGCTATGGTTAAAGTAGAGTCCTTCTGTGTGCACGTTGCTTTACAGAGGTGGTACCTTGCTCCAAACAGCTTTCAGATATTAGTGAGCATTAGGGCAAGGTAATGGCCTTGAGTTGTGCCAGGGGAGGTTCAGGTTGGGTATTGGGAAGAATTTCTTCCCAGAGGGAGGGAGCGGTGATGCATTGGAACAGGCTGCCCGAGGTGGCTGAGTCACTGTCTCTGGAGGTGTTCAAGAGAAGGGTAGGTGTGGCACTTAGGGACGTGGTTTAGTGGCCATGGTGGTGGTGGGTTGGTGGTTGAACTCAGTGATTGTAGAGGTCTTTTCCAACCTTAATGATTCCCTGATTCGGTGATCTCTGGTGGTAACGATCGAATGCAGGCGTTTCGGACAATTAATTAACAAGAAGCTCTTTTGCCTCCCTAGGAGGGTGGGAAGTCAGTCCAGAAGTGCCCCGGAGAGCTGAGTTTCCCCTTGAGTGGACGGGAACGCTCGGAGTACATCCGCTGGAAGAGGGAGAGAGATCAGATTGACCTCGAGCGGCTGGCACGGCACAAGAACGCAAAGGGCGAGTGGAGGCGGGCTTGGGATGTGGAGAAGTCAGAGCACATGTAGGTCCTCCAGTGTGCTGGGGTGGTTTGTCTGCAACAGACTGAGTAAAGCCAGTGATGAGGTCTTGTACAGACATTCATTGCTTACGGAATCCCGTGCTGCCATCTGCCTCTCCCTGACTTAATTCTCATCTCTGCCTCCAACCTCAGCCATTCTGTGGTCCTTCTGCTCGTGTCTGTCAGTGGGACCGGACACCAGAGCAATTCTCTTCTTTTCTTTCTGCCTTCTACCCTGATAGGAGATATTTTGTGCTGACTAAGATTGCCTGCCATTGGTCCTACCAGGACGAGGACTGAGGGAGGGAAGCATGAATCCCTGCTCAAGTCTATACCTGGAGAGTCCTCTCCATCCCCACTAGGACAGGTCCAGTGGAGGGGGGGTGCAGGTGCTTTTCTTGAAACAAGAATGGACAAACTCGTGTTGCTAGACCAAGGGTTTTCTCAAAGCCCTTGTTTCTCCTTTTCGACCACAAGATGAGAAAACAGACCTATGTGCTCCTCAGGGAGGAGTGATTACTTCAAAGACCAACTGCGTGGCACAGGAGAAATGCTGGGTAGCGTGGGAGAGCTCTCAGTGGGCTCTGACATTTCCCCACTTTAAACACTGTTCATTTAACTGTGTTCTTCCAGCTGAGCTACACTGGCTGGAAAGCTTTGGAGGATGCCTTAGCACCTGCAGCAGGATAGGGTTTGGATAGGGTTTGGAGTTAGGGCACATTACATGGGCTTACTGCTAAAACACGCAGGGCAGAAGGATGGGACCATCTTTTGGTTGGAGAATAGGACTGAATATGTAGATTTTCAGTGAGATGTCAGTAATCAGAGGTCGACTTCAGTGGGTGATGAGAATTGCTGGCAAGACAGCTCTGAGTCCCACTATTCTCCCAAATATCCATTTTTAAGAGAAAAGCCATAATACTCAACAAGCAGGGTTAGAAACCAACCAAACGAATCTAATCCACAGGTCTGAGCTGAGGTGACAAACCCTGAAGCTGCTTCAGATTGTGGTTAGGAGCTTGGGAATCATCGAGTCATAGAATTGTGTTTGGGCTTCGTACAGTTACACTACAGGCATCTCATAGATTACATGGGTGTTGCAGAATTAAAAACATACGTATATGGGGACAGGTGTAAAGGCTTTAGAGGTTCTCCTTTGGGGTAGAATTGCCTCACAGCCTCAACTCTCCTGGTTAGTGCATGCAGTTTCAGCTTCTGCTGACAAACCTGCACGTATCCGGCAGTGGGCAGGTGCAGAAGGGCTGGAGCCTGTGCCGTCTTGAGGTCACCAGCCCACACTTGTGCACACTGGAAGAGAATGGTCAGGTCTGACAATGCCTGTTTTTAACCTGCAGGTTTGAAGAGGACTTTGTTAAGGATGGGGAGCCAGCCTTGGATAATCCCAGCAATAAGAAAGGTTGGCAAGGGACACCTAGATTCTGTCCTGACGCTAATGAACGCTGATCGTGCGAATCCCAGTGCCACAGCTGTCATGGCTGTCACTCTGCTTTCCTGGGCAAAAGCCTCTGAGTGCAGCGTTGGGGTCTCAGCCCTCTCTGCTTTGCAGAGTGCTCAGGGGATGGGATTTGAGCATCTGGTTGCAAGTGCTTCTTACCTTCCCAGGGAGAGCAGTGGCATGGTTTCTGTAACCTTTTACAACGCAGTGCGGAGGCCCACCACTGCCTCCTTTCCCAAACAGTGGTTTGAGAGGCAATCCTATTCCAGAGCACTTCATCTCTGATCCTTGTGGCACATGCTGGCTTCTTTACTAGCATAAGTCCATCACGACTCCTGTTTCTCGGGAGATGGACTGGCAGAACAAAGCTTTCCCTTGCAATACCCTATTTGAATGCCAAGCTCTCTGCTACCTGTCCATTACAGACTGTCACTCACTTTGTGCACGCTTTTCTTTGTCCTTTTAGGGGGAAGAAACGCAAGGAAATTCCAGCACAGGTCCTTTCCTCCCAACGGGAGAGGTGAGTAAACCACACGACTCAGTTGTGTCACCCTGCTAAATGTAAGAACCTTTGATGTGCCCCACGGGGAGAGTTCTGTCCAAGCACTGTCACAGACGTGATGTGTGTGTGCTGGGGACACACCACGTGGCTCCTTTCCCAGCCTTCCGATAAGATCCGTGCGCTGTGCCAAGGAAGAACAAGAAGGGTCTCCCAGGAGCAGTGCGAGGCAGATTGTACTCAAGGGATAAGATCAACTTTTTTAATTGGAATTTGGAATAGAAAATGCAGAAGAAACACGCCTAAATTCTCATTTTGTATTCATAGCTTTAGAAAATGTGTCTATAGTATGCATGCAGCCTCAGAGGCTTCCACATCCAAGGGTACTTTCCAGTGATACGAGAATGTTGGCCCCACCAGTGGTCCATCAGCCAGTTCTGCCTACTTTTGCATGGCCTTTACATCCTGTCTCCTAGGTGCAGGGCAGCACAGCGTGAACGTGAGCGATCCTGGTCCCAAGGCAACGAGCAGCCGAGCCAAAGGAAAGGACAGACTGACAGGCAGAGCCAGAAGGTAAAGAGACTGGCAGCAGTGCCACGATCCAGTGCTTGTGACGTCCATCTCCAGGTCCGATTCCTTGCCTGATCCTGAGGATGGACAGAGATATTGTGCAGTGGCAGCTGCTCAGATGGATCTGCATTAGCACGGACCGTGTCTGGCAGGACTTCACTTTGTGGGGTTTGTGGTATCTGTGGGGTGCACCTTCACAGTACTGACCTGCTGCATCAACCCTCTGCAGGGCTGTCAGCAGAGGCTAGGGTTATTTGGGACCAGATTTGGGCACTGGCACGTGCCCCAGGAGGCTTTTGAACACGTTATCTGACTTCCAGGCACCACTGATGTGGGGGAGCTGCCTCCAATATAGTTTCCAGCTGAACCAGTAGTAATTAGGGTTGATAATGTGCTGGAGAAGTGACCCGTTCCTGCCAGCTGTGGGCAGCACACAGCAATGTAGTCATTTTCACGGAAGCAATTTCAGAATAACTGCAGAAGTAAGTGCGTTTTCAGGTTCGCCCACATACTCCCATGTGTCCCTTCCCCTGCTGCTCTCTGTAATTACATTCCAGTACAGTCTGCAGGTTCCCTGAGCCACACTATCTAGTGGTTTAATAATAGGGATCATCCTCACAGCACTGCCATGCCCTTTAGCAGGCAACAAAAGGATGATGATTACATATCCAAAGCTTTATCTGGAACACAGAACCATTCCAGTAGCTTTTCCTGTTAGTTCTTCAACCATTCAGGCCAGTTGTGGCCACGCAGTTAAACAGGTGCATAAACATATGTGTTTTATAGGCACGAAGCACAGCATTACACAATAAATTAGCTGGCTGGAGGTCACCTGCTATTTGCTGTTACTGGGCTGAAAGTAGGAGTGCTAGGCGGGGTCTGTGCATGCAGGATTCTGCTGTCAGGGTAGTACACAGGTAGCTCCGAAAGTAATGCCTCCTATTTATTTCCATGGAAACTAAAACAGACACAAATAGCACAATAACACTATTTGGTAGAGCAAATTCTCAGCTATGAAACATCACTTTTTGACAGCCACCACCATTAGCCATGCATTTTCACCAACGATGAACAAAAGCCTGCATGCTGCACTTGCAGAAATCTGCACCAGTTGAGGTGATCCACTGTTTCACAGCTGCTATGACAGCATAGTTGCTAGGAAAATGTTGCCCACGCAGTCTGTCTTTCACTGGCCTGAACAGGTGGATATCAGACGGTGCCAAATCTGGGCTATATGGTAGATGTGCTGTTTTGATTCCAGCTCGTAGTGTCTCATCACTGGTAATGATGTGACCCAGGAAACTGTCACCTTCAGCCTCAAAGTGGTTCAAGAGGTCCCAACAAACTTGCATGCCATGTTCTCTCTGTTCCTGTATGAGCACTCGTGGGACCCACCTGGTGATACTCTGTGATATTACTACATCACCATCTTCATTTCCAACGCACTGAAAACAATATTCAGCTCCTACACAGTTCCCTGGTCGTAATCTGGTTCAACTTCTACTGCTATACCACCAATATCTGCCTCTGACATCATGGGCAAACATAATAAAACAGGAGGCATTACTTTCAGATCAGCCCTCGTACTTCTACAGCATAAAGATGGATTGTTTCTGCCTTCCTAAGGCCTGTTAGACTTTTCAAAAAGTAATTTAATTCTGATAAAATGATCACCAACATGCAAATAATGAGGTTAGTTTTGTTTGCAAGTTACATTCAGCTTCTCTCCGTTCTTCAGCTCCGCTCTCAATAGCATTTGGTTTGGAAAGAAGGGCTGGCGAGCTCTTCTCAAGCTCCCTTTGCCCCAGCCACTGACTGCAGCACCAGGGAGCTACAGCAGTTCCCAGAGGATGTGCAAGATGGGCATGCTGGTAGATCCACTCTGTTGTTACTTTCTGTGAGCGCCCTACAGTGCTTCCAACTGCAGGCTGAATGCTGCTTTCAAGGCCATGGAAGATGCACTGACTTCACACAGTTCTGCCCTGGCTGAGCATGCCAACCCATGAGGGCCAAAACAAATCCCAGACCCAACAACTACCCTCAGGATCAGGTGTTATTCTGAGCTCTGCTGCTGAAATTTGGTTATTTGTGACAAATGCTTAAAAATTACTTCAGCTACTGTGAACTCAACTGGATCAGTTGTTATCTATTGCCCCGGTGTATTCCAAGCTAATCAGAGCACGCTATTTCCTGAGACCCTTTTTGTTTGGACTCTGACCCATCTGTTCCTTCAGAATGAATGCACCTGTAGTGCTCTGCCTTCTGCATGGACAAGGGTTCATAGGACAGCTCATTGCTGCAGGGTAGATCATGTCTCACTGTGGGAGACGCTCAGCGTTCCCAAGGGCTGGAAGGAATGGCACAGAGCGTTGTGATTTCCCTGCCAGTATTTGCTGGGAACGTGAGTTACACTCATTGCAAAGATCATGTTGTTGCTCATAAGAAGCAGAATATAAGGAAAGACCTCAGAAAACAGGATGGTGTTGGAAGAATATGGTGCTAAGATGAGCCTCGTGCGTTTCCAGTGTTTAATCTTAGAGTTTAATACTCATATAAGTCATTGCGTTCTGCTCTGTGGATGTTCAGCTGTACAGTTTGATGCATGTAGCTGGTTAAATGCCTGCTGGGAACACGTTAAATGAAAGAGCAGTGTGCATTTTCAGTGGCTCCTTGGAATGGACAAAGAGTTTCTTGCTTCCCCTTTATAGGCAGAGCAGATAGGTGGATCACATAATGACCTGCAGGTCAGAGGGCCGCACGCAGGTCCTGCCTCTGGTTCCATCTCAACCTCAGTCAGACTCTGGGGAAGGTCAGACCCCTGTCTTCATCTCCTCCTCTTCAGCAAGGGTTGACTTACACCCCAAAGTATGCCTGTGTCAGAAGACGCTGACTGGTTTCTGGAAATCCTAACAGGCTCTTGAGGTGTTTCTTCCTCCTGTGCTGCACTCTGAACACCGCGCTCAGAAGGGATGCCTTGGCCGGCTGTCTTATGGCAGGAATTCAAAGGAATAATGTTGGGCTGGGATTTAACGTTCTGTACAGACTGCTGCTGAGCCCCCGAGTGGCCAGCTTGGAGTGCTGTTTGATGACATCTCAGTGAGCTGCCCCTCACTGGCAGCCCTTGGGCGTTTCTTCCCACAGTGGTCTCTGCTTGCCTCTTCTGCTCCAGCGCTTGCGTAGCTCATGGGAGGCAGGCTGCCCTCTGCCAGCAGCTGAGACAGATAGCATCATTTCAAACTGCGGTGTTCTACGTGGCCATCAGCACTTTTGATTCCTCAATAGGAGTTTTAATTACGTAATAAGACAGTATTATCCCCTTGCTTTCCTCAAACCACTGCCTTCAGCAGGTTCATGCAGTGCACCCAGCTGACTAAAGCTCTCTTGAGCCACGGACTTGCACAGCCTGTTATTTTTTCACAGCCAATTGGGCAAGTGTGGGCTTTCAGTATATCTGCGACCCCAGTGCAGAGGCTTGGGGGCATTTTAGTGCATCTAACACTGCAGGGTTGCTGGGTTGAGTCGAGATGTTATTCATACCCATTAAGAACTTGAAGCCCGCAGAATGGCTGCTGCTAGAACCCTGTGTAGATGCCTAAGTTGTCTTGCTGGTGAAACTGTAAAATCTCATGTAGTGTCGTCTTCAAAGAGACATTACTTTTTCTTTTTTCTCACTTTATTTACCAGTGAAATAATTCATCGTACTCCTCCATGAACATCCTCCATTACAAACTGGGCTGGAAGCTCTCTTGATTGACTTTTTTCATTCTTGTTTGCTGTTTCAGTACACCATATATATCAGCTACCAGGATGGGAAACCATGGCTCATTTATAACTACAGAGAAGTATCTTAAACACTGCTGAGATGAGTAGGAACACGGAGCCATGCCCTAAAGTCCTTGTGTTCATCTGTGGACCTTGGAAAAATGAGGAAGCCAAACATTTGTCTACTGCAGCATGGCCGCCTCCTTCAGCACTAATTGCTCCATCCTGCCTGAGTAACTTCAGAATAGCTTTTCTTCTGCCCACCCATCTCACCTCCTGGACTTTATGTTTCTAACCTCCTCTCCACTGCTGCTCCTGCGTCCTCTGTTGATCTAGAAGAGGTCCTGTCTGTCCGTGTGATCGTATCTTTGAAGCTGGAAGAGCATCCTTTGCTCTCCTACTTCTTTCTGGGAAAAGCCATTCCTCAAGCCTTTCCTGTCATTCCAGAAAGGCTCAAGGTGCCTTTGGGGTGCTGAATATTCCTTACCTTCGTTTGGATCCTCCCTTTATCGCTCACAGACTTTCCTCCCATTCAAGTCCAAGCAACCCAACAGCAGTGGTAAGATCCACGTGGAGCATTCTGTGGATGCCCTGTCCCTGGAGACATTCAAGGTCAGGCTGGACAGGGCTCTGAACAGCCTGATGGAGCTGTAGGTGTCCCTGTTCAGTGCAGGGGAGTTGGACTAGGCAACCTTTAAAGGTCCAACTGAAATGATTCTGTGATCCGTGACTTCCAGCCAAAAACTGTAGTAGAGTTCCTGTGTGATCGCCTGTCATGAATAACACCAGCATGCTAGGGAATGCACCGAGTATTTCTGTTGGGTGTCGGTGATCAGTAACACATTCTGGTGTGTTAGTGGTGATGATGGGGAGGAGGAACACGTCAGGCAGAGATGATTATTTCCAAATTGGTGTCTGGTTTGTTTTGGCTATATTTAGACCTGTGGTGGTGACCTGTTCTGGCCTGGCCTTGCAGGAGACACAGCGGCTGAGGGGTCAGAAAGCCACAGCACATTGCTCCTCTGTTTGGACATTTACCTGGGGAAAGTGGTCAGTGGGCCCACCAGTGTAGATGCTGAGTGCAGATGGAACTGGTGATGAGGGCAGCACGTGACCAAACGTAACGCTGTTGATATGTGTGATGGACTGCTGCACTGCCTGACTTCCAGGGCACCGCTGAAAATACATCAGCAGCTTCCAAGAGCAGAAAACCTTTGGCAGTTTGAGTCAGCACACCCAGTGGCAAAGACCTACCTTGAGTTCTGGACAACACCTCACTGGCTGTGCTCCGTGTGCTGGGTCACAGCTGCCTCCAAGCCTTATCAGACCGATCCAAGCTTATCAAAGACACCATACCAGCTCTACACCCTGTGAGAGCCTTGAGGTGCTTGCAAACACAACTCACTGCTGCCCAAGGGGCTTCGCTAGCTGCACAGACAGCGTGGAGTAGTTCATGTGATTGTACAGCAGAACCTGTGATGGTACTTCCCACACAGGTTCCACAAGGGCATGTGAGATCACTGTAACTGTGCACATTTGCCTCTGGAAATGCCCCAGTGCAGTCACCTCAGAGTACACTGTCATTTTTTGGCCCAGGTTTGCCTGCTGAAGAGGCCAGTGAGTTTGGAATAATCTGCCTAGAGAATTAAATCTCACACACCTTTGCACAAGTGATTTAAGAGCATGTGGCAGGGAGAAATGTATACGTATATACATTTATGTTGTGCACTTGTGACTCAACTCACACATATGAGAGGTGAGGGATTACAAGACCTGCCCTGCCCAGTAGTTCTGCATGGGCAAATTCACATCTACGTTTACCCAAGCAAACTCCAACAAGCAAAAGAAAACACTTCTCCGTGCAGCCTTCGGCTGAGCTGTTGCCCTCTTTGGCACAGGACGTTGTAGCTGCAGATTTAGTCTGGGGCCAAAATGCCCTAACAAAAGCCTTTGGAAGGGACTTACAGAGCATGACTCGACACACAGATAGTGTCTCAGGCTCAGGAAGTTGCAGAGCTGCATGTTTCTGGAAGCTGGGCAGGGTTCTGAGGAGGAGCTAAGTACATCAACCTCTACCCCATGCATCTGCCAGTGATGCTGAGTGGGCAAGAGGGCCCTGGTTAGCTGGGTTCAGTCTGACTCTTACAGCCATTCTTGCACATGTCCTTACCTCCAATTTCTCCAGCTATTTCAATGAGATTTTATCCTGCACTGTCTGCCTGTGTCTGCCACTGCGGAGATCTGGAAGGTGTGGGCACTGCCAGGGGAGCAGGGCCAGGCTGCGGAGACATCAGCACAAACAGGCCGTATATCTTGTTAGCCTAATGACAACTGTCTGTTCTGGCAATTGGATTTCGTGTTTTCATTACATTTAGAATTATAACAGGCTGTTCATCAAGATTTAGTGGTCTCAGATGAGTGTCTCTGAACAGACTGAATGCTTTGCAGGTGCCAGGAAAGGAACTGGACCAGTTATGTTGACCACTTTTATCTCCTATTACTTGGAGATGGGGCTCAGGCAAGGAATGGATGGCGCTGGTAGAAATTCCTGCCCGGGCATCCTGCAGGGAAAGCAGATTTTCATATGAGAACCTGAAAGCCTAAATCTTTTTTATTTCTTGGCAGATGGGATGCAAAAGAAGGTGAGGACACGTCCTTTCTGAAGGATGATCCTGACAGCCAGGTGAGGTCAGCAGCTCAAGGGGGGCTGTGGAGTGTACTCAAAACATGCACCATCAGGAAGGCTGTCAGCCAGTACAGGGAGGGGGATGGCTGTGCTGGGGTGAATGTACCCCTTGACAGCAGTCTCCAGGTGGCAGGATGTGAGAGCGTTGACCCTCTGTCAGTTTAACAACCCCCACTTAGTCTGCTGCACCTTCTGTTTCTTTTAATGGCCTCTGCAAATTTATTCTCATGTGTCGGGAACCATCATAGACAAGGAATACCTTATACTGATATTTTAATAAGCTGAAATAAATATATCCCCTGTTGTGTTTTTTGGGTGTTTTTTTCAGAGGAGCCTTGGTACAGACAAGCAGAAAAGCAGAGGTGAAGAGGTGGTGGAAGAGAACTGCACGGCTGAGCCGGAGGAGAAGGTGAAACCGCCAAGCCTTCAAGAGCACGGGAGGCGAAGTGGGAAGGCCTGGCCTGCCCACAACGGCCAGAAGGAGGAAAGGAGAAGAGTGAAGGGGCTCAGCAAGGAGGGCTCTGAGGCCAGCACGGGTGACTTGGAGCCGAGGCCTAAGGCAAGTAAGGAACATACTGAGGAAGATGCCAACGGGAAGCCTGGCACTGCGGATATCCCCCAGGAGAAGGAGAGCACAAATAGCAGTGCTTCACAAAGTGGCCTTCCAAGTGCTGTGCAAGCCACTAAGCACAGCAGCGAGGAGACCTTGTTATTGCCCGTGGGAGCTGATTTAGATGGAGGTGGCTTAGAGAAAAAGACAGCTTCTGAACAGGAATCCAATGAGGACTCTTCAAACAGCCAAGGAGGAAAGCTGGACGCAGATGCAGGAGACAGACTGGATGCAGATCAAGGACAGCTGGTGGGAAAAAGAGGGGAGGAAGTGGCCCAAAACAGTGCCCTTGGGGGACAAACACTTGCTCTGAAAGGAGTTGAAGATGCTGAAGACACTGAACACACAGGAGAGCCTTTGCCCACAAAGAAAGACAACTCCAACAAGACTGTTGTTCCTGAGCAGGATATGGCAAAACTACAGTGCAGGGAAGGGGACCAGCCTGAGGATGGCAAGGACAAGGACAGTGGGGACACTCTCAACTAGCAAATAATGCACCAGCTTGCCTGAGATGGAAGGTGAGTTCCTGACCCCGCTCTTCATGGTGTTTGTTGCCCTGTAACACTCACAGCCATAGTACAGGTTCACGGCTCTGTTTTCAGTGGCCACAGAGGCAACGTATCAGATTGCTATTCAGAAATATTCCTTAACTGCGATATGGGTCCCTCAGATAGTCTAAATCTGTGCATCACAAAGACCTGCCTTGGGGTGGATGCAGAAACAATGGAAATTCAGACAGAAAAATCCGTACAGAAAACTGGGCTGCAACAAGCACGAGTTAGGGCAAAACTGAACTATTCCTGGAAAGGGGGAAGCTCAGACAAGTGAGAATAAAAACATGAATGTATTCCTGTCTGTGGTAATCACAGCCGGAATAACTGGAGGTTAATGTGATCCTGTTCCCAAAACTTGTACCTATAGAGGCCCGTCTTGTGAGCAGCAGTTTGAAAAAGCTTGACTTCAGATGGGATTCTGTGATTGCTAAGCTCTGTGAATGTTAAACCTTGGGTTATATGTATCTGGGAACAGTGATGTGTAAGGCAGGAGGAGAGCTCCTGTCCCAAAGGCTTATGAACCAAACAGAAAGGGGAAAACAGGCCTGGTTACATAGCAAAGCTCCGGGTTTTACTCAAGCAAAGTTTTTTCCAGAAAGGAAATGCAGAACAGGAAAAGTCCAAACAAAGGTAGAAATCAGGGAGAAGGGACGGAGGAGGAGAGCAGGGGCTCTTTGGCAATTACCTTTGCCAAATACGTTCCTCCCAGGCAATGTCACAGACCCAGGTGTCACACCGCACGTGCTACATCAGCACAGTGAGTCAGGATGTGGTCCTGCCACCAGGTGAGGCCGTATCTGGCTATCCTGTAAGAGAGGCAGCAGCAATATGCCCAAGTGGGCACTGCAGGCTGTTCTTCAGACACCTAGCCAGCAGCTCGCCAGCTGCTTTGGTTTAATATTCGTCCCAGAGGCACAGAGGGGCGCAGAGATGAAGTGGTTAGGCTGCTAACAAAAAGACTTTCGCTGTGATCCAGTTCCATACAGAAGGCAGGGAGAAGCACAAGCACTGCAGCTATTTAAGAAAGACAGAACACCAAGAAGGAGCAGCTGGTTCTGTGCTGGAACTAGAACTCTTTTAAGCAAGCAAAATTAATTCCAGCGGTATTTAAGAGAAAGTTGAGACTGGATGCACATAGTACGTGGATTTACTGCCCAGGCTATGCCTCTCCAGTCTACCAGAAATACCCCTGGAAGCAGAGGAAGGAGGAATTAAAAGCAGAGGAAGGAGGAATTAAAAGTATCCTGAGTGACAGAAGTAGTCATTAATTAGACACCAGCTAAGAGGGAACCATAAATTAGAGCAGTCCATTTTCATCTCAGCAACGCAGTAGAGATTCCTATGGCTTCATAATGGGGCCCTGAGTCACTTCAGCACGGTTCTTTACTCCATCACTCTTCAGTTAAGTTATTAAGGCAGGCTTAATTATAAACACAGCCTTATGCCTTGGAGAAGACTTGGAGGTGACTTAAGCTGGTGTTCGAACTTAAGCACTCGTGCATCTGATTTGGCTAAGCTGGAACCCGAGACCAAGATTGCTCTCTGAAATTATTTACTGCCTGGAAAACACCAAGCACAGCAGAGCCAGGGGACCAGCCCAGTGCATGGCTACCGAGAATCCTGAGGGAGACGCGGTGTGGGGACTGCAAGGTGGCAGCGGGCAGCAGATGGTGTGTGCAGCACCCACAGAACAAAGATCTCAGCCCTCAAAAAGACCGTGGAGGGGTCACTCACCTTTGGAAGGACTTTCCCACAGAGAGGGCAGCTGTGGAGGTGCCAGGATGAGCCAGTGCAGCGACTGCTGTGACTCCATCTCAGAAACAGGCTTCTCTTTTTCACTTTTTTACCCATTACATCAATAGCATTCAGGGAATGAGCGAGTGAGCACAGCTTGGCTGTTGGCTTTTAGCGATGTTCTGGGGCATCACTGTCACCTCCTCAATACTGAAGTCACCACAAAGCAATCCGAGCTCTCCTTTTGCACCAGTGACAGCCCACTGTCAGGGCTGCTTTCCCAAAACAGATCATTTGCAGACAGGGTGAGTTATGCCAGGAAGACACGGGGCCTGTCTTTAATTCTCTGCTCCCTGTGTCCAGTTTGTCAGGAACACCTCTCAGCAGGGGGGAAAAAAGCCAACCAAGACCTGGATTTCCCTGGCACCAGCTCAGTACAACCAGGACAGTTCACCTCTTTGGATGGACAGCAGGGCTCCTAGGAGCAACAAAACAGCAAGGATGACAACAGCAACCAAAGAAGCAAAAGCTGATTTGGCTCAAGTGGTTCTGTTGTCAGTGTGTTTGTTGGGAGCAAAAAGGTCTCGTGTCCATTCCTGCTGTTGCTTTGAAGTTCCCAATCAACGTGACGGGCTGCATACTGACACAGATGGCAGTCATAAATAAATATGGGCTGGTAACAGTCACTAACCTTCTCCCTGGCTTCTTTTGCCTTGTACAGCAGATTAGTTTCAAACCATGTTATGCACAAAATGCTGCAAAGCTCCACCTTGTTTTCATGCAGTCCTCCCCAAGGTGTTATTTCACAGCAGTTTTTTGGAACCAGATTCCTTAGGCTTGCAAAGCAGAGAATGTTAACAGAATCATAGAACCACTCAGGTTGGAAAAGACCTTAAAGATCATCGAGTCCAACCACGACCTAACCATACTGCCCCAACTCTAACAACCCCCTGCTAAATCACGGCCCTGAGCACCAGGGATACAGAGCAATTTGTGCAAAAATCAGACTGGAAATCGATGGGATGATGCTGCCAAATACAAAACCCATCAACTCCCAAAGGGGTGTAAAGATACCCATCCCGCTGTGAAAGCCCCAGCAGTACAGCAGTTCTGTAGCAGGCCATTGCACCTGATGTATGTCAGGGAGATGCCCTGGTTCCAGGATCCCACCTAGCCCAAAGCACAGCAGTTGCCCGTAGCAGTGGATAGCAGTCCTGCTAACTCAAGCACTTCTGCAGAGCAGCAGCTCCTTGCAGCAGCCACTGTGTGGATTTCACAGCTTCCACCGCTGATGTCTATTTATGGCACTGAATATCTCCTGCACCTTCAAACCAGCTGGAGATGCTGTGCAGCGTGGTGGGGCTTTCATCATTTGCTTCAAATAACAAGGAATAAATATTTACCCAAAGAGCAGGACTGGAATCCCTGGAGAATGTCCAACAAGTCCCAGAGAAGTAAACGATACACAAAAACCACAGAAGCTTTTTCCCTGAATTCTCTTGAGAAAATTAATCTTAACATCTTTAGAGAAAATGCAGCTGGGGGTACATTTCCAGAGCAGCTCCAGGGATCTGACCCTGCAGCTCCGGCTGACGTCAGCAGCAGTGGGGCAGGCAGGGCCTGCGTGCTGCAGGATGGGGAGGGCGGACGGGTCAGCTGTCTGAGGCAAGCCAGTGCTGAAGGCTGGTGCAGGAAGCAGGACAAGCAGGAGCCAACACTTCTCACTGCACAAAGAACATACCTCTCCCTCAGGGTGCAGGAGTTGAGAAGTGCTGCTGCTGCGCCTCAGATGTTGGTCTGGGTTAGGCAGGCGGAGATCTCTAAGGTTCAGCTTGGAGAGCACCGGTCCCTCTGGTCCTCCCGTGCAACCCAACATCATACTGTGACTCGTGGAGAGAAGAAACTACTAGAAGCTGTTAATGCACTGAGAGGCACGGACCTCAGCTAGTCACTGGTACACCTCTGCTTCCTTACGGCTACTTACTGAGCACAGCAAGACTGAACCTAACCAGGGGCTCAAACAGGCAAGCTGTTGCCATTCTAAGCACTGAACACAGAGCTGCTCGCCCTGCTTTGCAGCCTGCAGCTGCTGCTGGTATGGCAGAGCTGACAGAAGGGAGCCCATAGCTCAGACACCCGTGTTAACCCTCCTAACAAACCCCAGACAAGGAGGAGGCAGAGATCAGCACACCACGCTGCGGTCTGCGTTCTACTTTCCACCAGCTCTGTGCTGAGAGGGGACTCACAGAACGCAGAAAGCGATGGTAGCTTAAACCACTCCAGCAGGATCCTCCACCAAACCCGCCTTCTCACATCTCAGCTCACCAAGGGCAGCAGAGATAATTGCTCTACCAATGGCAAATCTCGGCAGAGACCCACAGATCTGGCACTGCATCCCCTTGTTGCTAAAGGCAGCACACAGCCACACTGCTCTCGAGTCCCAGGCAGAAACACCAACCAGGGCCGAGCCTCCAGCAGCCCCCGAGTTATGGAGGACACAGCAAACAGGAGAGAAACGCTGATCACTATTTCTAATTACTAAAAGCAACGACTCTAAAGCCCACCAGTGTCTTGGCTGCAAAGACTTGCTCGTGCACAGAAAGGGGTCTGCACTGAAAGGACAACACTGCAGCACAGGAAGGAGGACCTGCAGTAAAGAGCACAGGGATGACAGGGAGATATTTGGAACCATTAACAATCATACGGATTAACAATAAACAGAGCTGGCTCTGGGGTCAGTTCAGGCTTGTAAAACAGACTACAGAAGAGCCTACAGCTGCAGCCTTAGACTCTTCCTTCAGCATCGATTACTTCAGTACCTTGGGTGTGACTTCTGTGCAGTTCCATACTGGGTATCTGTCATTAGATAACTCCTTTGAATCTTCCCTTTTTATGGGAGCCAAGCTGTCTGTTGCCTCTGCTGCCTTCACAGTATTTCATCTGTTTTTGCTTTTATATTCCTTCTCTATCCTTTCTTGTGAGCTTTGGGTGTTGAAAGGAGAAAGGAAAGCAGTCTCACCTAGCCCAGAGGAGGACTGGGAGTGCACTTCATGCAGACTCACCTACCTGGTTCCTCCCCTGGGCTGCAGAGCTCCCCAGTTGCTCCCATCAGATCTGGCAGGCAGGTATCTGGGTTATGCCAGGCTGGTACCCACAGCAGCCACAGCCACGCAGGAAGGTCAGCCTGAAACTCAGCAGACACTTTAAATTTAATGCTCAGCAGCTCCCTGCAGGCTGATAATCCTGTTCCTGTCTCTGCTCTTGTTTTGCCAGGACAACGTGCTGAAGGTGGTGGATGAGAAGAGGAGCACAACCTTAGCCTCGCTCTTTGATCTTCTATGAAATCAACTTTCAGCACCTTCCCTGTGCCCTTCGTCACCCCCAGCTCGGTTTCAGCATCAGCCCTTCCTCTCCATACGCCAAAGGGCAGGGAAGGCTACCCACACTCCCCACAAGAAAAACACCATCACTTTTCTTTTGTCTTTGTTTTGCCTATATTGCAGCTGTGTGGCAAGCCAATGAAACGTCTACTGGATGCACTTTATTTTGTTTAATAACTAATTCTGTTTAAAGTTAAGATTTTTCCTTCTGGGCGGCCTACCCACTTCCTCCCCCAGAGGCTGGCAGGGAAGCACACGTGCCAGGAGGACGGCAGGGGCTGCCGGGCTCTCCAGAGCAGACAAGTGACAAAGCAGAGCACTAGCAGACAGCACGAGAGGCGGTGTCGTAGCTCGGTAGGCGGGTGAAGCAGTGGTCAGGGCAGCTCTTGTAGTAGGGATTTGTATGTAGCTGAAGTGGTGGTGGGCACGTAAGGTAGTTGCACGGGTCACGGGCACAAAGAGGACAGAGCATTCTTGGGTTACACTGCGGAGCACGGGTGCTTTTGACAAGTGCATGCCAGCTACGGCATCTCAGCCTTTCAGAGGCCACTCTGCTCCTCCAGCTAGATAAGGTAGGGCAGAACCATCGCAACACTCTCAGCCATAGGGCTTGGATTGTGGATGGGCCTGTATGGAGCCAGGAGTTGCATCCCTTCCAACTTGGGTTGTTTGATGGTTCTGTGTTGGGAGAGCACAGTTTTCTCCTATGGAAGGTGGCTGCTACATTGATGAGGTATCCATGAAGCTTGGCACAGTACTGCTGCCTAAGACCAAGAAGTGCAAAAGCTGGGGATACAGCTGTGTCAAATGGGACAGGGGGCAGAGCAGCACAGATGCAATACCCTTCCTTCTTTAACAGCAAGGAAGGAGCTGGCAGCAAGGAACACAGCCAAACTGGAGCTGAAAGTCAGAGCTTCCTGCCAAGTGCCAACCTTCCTGGTTGCGCCTTTCAGAGCCTTGGGCTTGAACAAGAGGGCAAGTGCTCCCTTGGAAGCTGCCAAGCATAACTTTTGAGCAAACCTTAAAAGATGTTTTTCAGATTGAGGAACTGGATGAGCATTACAAGCACAAATGAGCAAAAACCCCAGCTTGGATTCCCAAGCAACTGTAAGGCTCACAGCAAACAGCAACTACCAAAGTATGGCTACTTATTAAGGAGCAGGCAGAAAGCAGGCACGAGTGCTCAGATTTCTAAGTGACAGAGCAGCAGGGATATCAGCCTCCCTTGGAAGCACTGCCCAAAAACCTGAAGCCGTTTCAGGAGTCAATTGCAGTGGAGATTTATTGGATTTCATTGCAAGATGCATTTGCTAGCCAAAATGGCAGGCTGCCTTGGTGGTAGGGTTGGCATATGTGGTGGACTGAAATACTGTATGCTGTTTTAATAAACTAGTATTTGCACACACAGACATTTTGCTTTTCCACATCTGTAGCACCTAAGTCAGAAGGACAAGCCTGGGAACTCCCACGTGCCAAATCCAGGAGGATTTATTGGCTTCAGGCCAGGCATTAGCAAGAAACAGAGCGTGCTGCCTTCACGCCTTGTTTGTAGAAACACCTCTGTCTCACCAAAGCCTGTGCTGGGTTTGTTTGGGAACAGATAGACAAAAGTCAGATTGTAAAACTGCTGCGGGTCCTGGCAACCCTCCGTCACTTAAAGACTCCTTTTCTCCACAACCAACCTGAAGTCCTTTTTCAAAGAGAAATAAGAGCAGCCCTGCCCTCCATCCCGCTCCGTGCAGATCCAACGCAGGTTGCACCCAGTGATGCCCTGGGAGGATGAAGCTCTGTACACCGTGCAGATGGTGCCTGTCCTCAGTGCAATTTCCTCCTGCTTACGAACAACCTGCTTGAATGCATTTTGGTCGGTGCCTGGATTGCAGCTCTTCAGGGAAACTGGAAAAAGGATGGCTACCTATTTCTTCTTTACAGCGAGAGAAAAGCCCGAGAAGACGAAAAGCAGCCGATGTAGAGGGGTTATTTCTGGTAAATAAAAGGTACGAGCAGCCTCAGTTTCGCGGTGTGTCTCGGCCCCGCACGCAGAGCTCTCCCCACACAGAACTGGTACCGCCCGTCCTCTGGGCCAGAGCTGCGGCATGGATCGCCCAGCCCTTGGGCAAGGAGCCCCTCCTGGGCCGGCTGCGTTAACTCACCCAAAGGCTCCCTGCAGCCACGCAGCAAACCCCAAGGCTCGCTCATCCACAGAGGCACCAAGGCTGCCTCGTCGCAATGTCACCTTTCTTGCAAGCAAAGGTGGCGGCAGCTCGGAGAGTGCAAATTAAGCTGCCTGCAGAGGCACCTGTTCCCTCCCAGCAGTGGTTGGCAGCTCGGGGATTTTGCTTAAGATATTCTTAGCTATTCCGTGCAACAGGAAATCAAAGCAGCCATCAGGCAGAAGACACCTTTTTCTTCAAGCCAAAGGAGCAGCTTGCCACTACTTTAAGTTGGTAACGTTCTACTATCAGCTGCAACACAGCTCTGTAGCCAAACCGAGCATCAAAATGGATTGCAGACCAGTGAATCAATTCTTGATTTCAGAGAGATCAAGGAACTCAACCTAAGGGCAAAAATACACCTGGATAAGGTTGGAAAGACTTCAGCCTCCAGAGCTCTGCAATCCTAGTGCTGAAGGAAGCAGAACTAGAAAGTCTTGACAGCCGTTCCAGCTCTGTTCCCCATCTCAACAAGGCTAATGCTATAGCAGGAGGGTACCACCCAGGCCTCTAAAAGCAAGCAAAGCCCTGTGCAAAGAGACTAGCAGTGTAGAAATAACACAGACATTCACCATTTTCCACACCAATTCCCCTCTGCGTAGACTGGCTGCAAAAGGCAGAGGCGCCTGGAGCTGAACTGGCACTTAGTGAGAAACTGTAATTTAAAGGGTGTAATGGAGCTTTTTTTAGTTATGAGGAAAGCTTGAAGTCAATTAGAGGTACAGAGCAGGGTACAGCACTGCTGTGAAGTTAAAGCACTGCCTGCTGCCTTCCCTTTGAAGGGCTGTGCAGTGGTTTGCACTCACAGTCACTGGCAGGCAGCTGTTCCCTGAGCACAGAAGGCAGCAGCTGACCAGCAATGAGGTGCTCCCAAAGCTCACTGAAGACAGAGACTGTCCAGGAGTCAAACCTCACCTCCTTCGCTTTAATCCAGCCCCGATGTGGCTGCTTCTTGCACCATTCTCCTTCCCTAACACACACACACACACATATAACACATTCCAGTGGCCCAGAGAGATTAATCCCGGCTTCCCTGAAGGAGATGCTCAGAAGCAGCCACTGACTGCGTTCCCAGCGCCACGCTGCAGGACTGCTTTTCAGCCCCACCAGTCAATTAAGCTGAAATCTGGAGTACAACACCTCCCTTCTCAGAACTACAGCTCAGTCCTAGAAGTCAGGGAATAAATAAGATGATACTCATTAGACGATACTCGTTACATCAGATGAGGCCAAGAGAGAAGATGCACAGGGGGAAACAGGTATCTTTTATTACATGAAAATGTGAGCCAGCTGCTGGAGCACATTACACGCCCCAATAACTTCTTTCCAGCTATTTCCCTTCCTTCTGGTCATGTCAGTGCACTCTGCTTGAACAAATGGAGCTCAACAGGACCAGACCAGCGCGTACAGACAGAGGGCAAGCGCAGGAAGTCAGTCAGGCTCCCGCCTCACTCGTGAGACCCTTCTCAGTCAAGAAGGAAAAGCAGGACATGGCCAACTCCATTCTCGTAAGCAATTACTGTGAGTAGGAATTGGAAAATTCGAGCTACCATGTTACTTACTTTCTCCTGACACTTGACAGTGATGCATTCTGACACTCCAGTACAGAACTATGCTGCACCTGAAGCACAAATATGCAGGGATTTCTGCACCACAAACTCTTCTAAAGGCTCTCAGAGATCAAGAAGTCTGGAACCTGGGCCCAAAACAAGGCGGCCTGGATTGCTGCAGGGAAGTTGGCATTCCAGAATCAGCAGCACGTTTAATCAATAAGGAGCTCAAGTGAAAAAAATCCATAAATAAGAGCACAGATATCACCATTGCAGAGATATCTTGGAGCCATCATGCTATCACATGAGCGTCCCTCAGCCAGAAGACGTGATGCTGATGACATCCTCAGATCGTCCCAGCAAACAGCTGCAGATTCAACACTTCCCTCGTGTTTAACTTTTATCTCCATCCAAAGCTTGGACAGTTCTGCTGGCAGGTGACACACAGGGCTGCATTTGTGTCAAGGGGCTGATCTCAGCAGCAGCTCCAAGGATACAGCATGACAGAACACAGTGATAGTGAGTCCTATCTAGGAAACAGCACAAAAGCCTGTGCCTTTTCTCACCTGATACAACTACACTGGCTAGAGTAACAATTCCATACCTCCTCTAAGGGGAGCAAGAAGGGAAAGACTCATACCATGCGACTGCTAACAAACTGAAGACAGATGACTGCAGGCTCTGGGGCACTAGAAACAGATGTTCAAGACACAGAGAATTGCTTCAGTGCAAAGACAGCAACACAACGCAAAAATTCAGTCCAGAATCCAATCCAAACTATCACCTCTTGCAGCCAAACTGCCTTCCCCAAACATCCCCACTACCCTTGGCTATTAAAAGTTAGCACAACATGCACTGCCGTCCTGAAGATCCTTTGCCACCAACACCAAGCACAGGTGAGCAGCTGGAAGCTCCTGAACACAAGGCACCTCTCCCCTGTTACACAGCTGGTTGGAAGAGGGCCACGCAGCCCATTTAATTCAACCCCCTTCCTCTTCCACCTGCCCCAGACAGCCATGCCCTGCTGGTCTTCTGAGAGCAAATGTATTTAAAGAGAAAAATGCCAGGAGCCCACGTACATCCAGCGTGCTTGGGACGTACTGTTCCACCCCAGCACGGACCTGCCAGCTCTGAGCTGCGGGCCAGTACCAGAGCAGTCCCAGCCTCTGTATCATTCTGCCCAGCTTTTATTTATCTTTAAAGATGGTTTTAAAAATTAAACACGAGCTCCGTTCCAGAGACACTTCCCACTGCTTCTGCATTAAGGACCAGAGCCAAAAAACAGATTCAATTGGCACCAAGGAAAAAAGAAAAAGGAGCATGCTTTGGTTTTGCTTTGCCCACTCCTCCCTTTGGGAGCCCTTCCCTCTACAACCAGATGTGTGCACCAACAGCAGCACAGAGCAGCAGCATCAGCAGCACCCAGAGCTCCTGCACGCACACAGCAGCCCTACAAACAGCTACTGATGTGCTGCACAAGGGAACAAAGTCACCCACTGCACACAGGGCTAAACCCAGCCTGGACAAAGCTGCAGAGCAGCGTGCTGCTGCCAGGATGCCATCAGTCACTACAGCAAATGAAGGGGAAGAGCTCAGACGCGGCCCTGGAGGTAACAGTGCAGCCACCCCATCCAGCAGCAGCTTCAGGCTTTCCACTCCTTGCTTTCTCCCACCTGCCCTGCAGAAAGATGGCAATTTTACAGGCACATTTTTGTTTGAGATGACTAAGCACGATCTTTTCCCTTCCCACCAGCTTGCCTTCTTCTCTTGCACAGTAGCAACATAAAGACTTCTCTGCTGGAGAAGAAAACTAGAAAAGGGCAAAAGATCACATCCAAACAACTCCAACATTTTGCCCATTTCCTTCTGGAAACCCTCTGTGCATGGCCCTCTGCCTTTAGCACAGGCTCAAGTGGAAGCATCCAACCAAGGCAGGCCTTTGCTTAAAAGCACACCGATTTCAATATGAAACAGCTATTTCCCCACCACCTCACCTTCAGAATAGAAAAAAAGTGCTGTGGATTTGACAGTACCGATGTGATTTGTACACGACAGCAGAGCACCTTCCCCATCCCCAGCGATGTCAGCTCCAGGCACCACTCTACAGACACACCGTACAGCCTCGCCGTTATGCCATACAACTGAAAGCACAGCCATGACACAGGCACACAGCCTCCCAACGGGCAGCCCAAAGGTCCGGGTGACAGCCACCACCTTGCAGCCATGCCATGCCACCTGCCCAGACCTCAGCTCAGCACCGACAGCAGGAGATGGGCACACATGGCCTCACCTACGGGGACCAACAACAAATGAATGAAGTTCACAATGCAGTAGAAGATCACAATACAATAGAATGGCCTGGGTTCAAAAAGATCTTAAAGATCATCCAGTTTCAGCCCCCCTGCTATGTGCAGGGTCGCCAACCAGCAGACCAGGCTGCCCAGGGCCACATCCAGCCTGGCCTTGAATGCCTGCAGGGATGGGGCATCCACAGCCTCCTTGGGCAACCTGTTCCAGTGCCTCACCACCCTCTGCGTGAAAAGCTTCCTTTTGATATCCAACCTAAACCTCCCCTGTCTCAGTTTAAAACCATTCCCGCTTGTCCTATCACCATCCACCCTCATAAACAGCCGTTCACAGAGCAAAGAAAGCAGTTCTGTACCCGGAGCTCTTCCAGGCCCCCACCCCACCGCAAAGAGAACGTACCGTATTACAGAGGCTTTCATACTGGGAAAATATTTTAATATAGTAAACAAGTCAATTTACCTCTCACATGGTTTAAATAAGTTTACGCTCATGGCTAAACAAAACTCGGGACTCAAACAACGGGTTACAGCCTATGGATCAGCATCGTTCCCAGGCGGTCCCGCACACCGAGCTCCTCGGATGGGTACAGTCCGGCGCGGTTCGAGGGTGAAGCCGGAGAAGAACGAAGCCACGGAAGCCCACAGCGACGAGAGTCACACAGCGCCGTC
>JACDJE010000373.1:706354-752932 GCA_016647715.1 Pavo muticus
GGCGTGGGGCCGGGGGGCGGCGGGGCGGCGGAGCGCGACGGCGGAGCGCTGCGGGGCTGCGAGGAGGAGTTGGCGGCGGGGCCGGCAAGCGACGGAGGAGAAGCCGAGGAGCCGCTGCCGCCGCCTCCGCGCACCGGCTGCCAGATGAGGCTGTAGTAGACGGCGAGGACGATGGCGGCCAGCGAGACGGAGAGCACGTAGGCCAGCACGGTGGCCAGGCGCACCCACTTCTTGTTGGTCTTGGCCGCCATGCGAGCCTTCTTGTCCCCAGTGTAAGTGGCGGGCTTGCCCCGCTCCGCCCCGGCCTCCTTCTCCTTCATGGGGGCCCGGCCCTTGGCCCGCTGCTCCACCGACCCCTCCGTGGTGGCGGGGGCTGCGCGCCGCCGCTCCCCTCAGGACATGCCGCTGCCGCCTCCAGCCGCTGCCCGCGCTGCTCCGCCGCGGGGCGGCCTCTCAGCGCCGGCACCGCCCGGGCGCGGTGCGGGGAGGAGGGGGCTGCGCGTGCGCGCTCGGCCGCGTGTCTGCGAGGAAGGGGAGCGCGCCCCTGCCCAAAATGGCGGCTGCGCGCTGCTCTGAGCGCAGTGGGCTCAGATGGGGTTGTTGAGGCAGAGAAGAGGAGGCTCAGGGTAGACCTTGTTGTTCTCTACTGCTGTCTGACAGGAGGCTGTGGCGAGGTGGAGTCGGCCTCTTCTCCTGGGTACAGTGGAAGGGTGAGAGGCAATGGCCTCAAGTTGCGCCAGAGGAGATTCAGTTGGGTATTAGGAACAGTTTCTTTTCAGGAAGAGCAGTGAGGCTCTTTCTGACCGGGGGTGGTGGAGTCACCATCCCTGGAGGTGTTCAAGAACTCTCTTTTTCTTCTTTATGGTGTGAGGTATTTACTTTGGGGAAGGCTGTAATTGAGCCTTTCACAATCACTGTCTTTACCTCCCACGAATCTGAAGGCAGTCAGATGCATTGCACGTGGAAACCCTGTGAGCTGCAGTTCCAAAGGAGGCCAATGGCAGCTGGAGAAATGGCTGTTAACCAGAAGGACCTCAGAGGAAGTGAGTGATTGAGCTTTCAATCTATTGCAGCGTTTCATTTTTCCCTTTAATAGCAGGATGGGTTGGGAGAGAAGGGGAAGACCTCTGTGCTTCATAATATGGTACTTGCAGCTCAGAGGAAGGCTGCTGGAGCAGGGAAGAAGGTGGAATAATTAGAAAGCAATCACAGTTTTTGCCGCTGGTAAGGGTAGCAGTGATTTCTCTGCCTGTTCAGGGCAGGTGGACCTTAGTGAGAACGTGGTAGCATGAAAGAATTGCATCTGGCAGCCTGATAAGGTATGTAGGAGTTCACACTTCAACGTGCATTTCTCCTCTTTCCGTTCCTGATAAATGGCATTCAAGAAGCTAGGAAGCAAAATGCTTATCTTTTTTTTAACACGTAGCAGAAGGTAATGCTTCTTATAGCTAACATTTTTATTGTAAAACAATAAGATACATACATTTATTGCAGTATTTAATGTTTAACATTAAGCCTTTATTAAAGTGAAGCTAATGGCGTGCTCCATCTTCTGGAGTGTTTTAGTTTTCATGAAATGCTCCTGTAACCCAGTGTATCTAGGAAACATTCTTTACGTGGGTATCATAACTCTAATACAGGCCCTTTATCTCTCCTGTCCTGATTAATTACACCTGGATGTATTCCTCTGGTCGAAAACAAATTTCATACACCTGAATAACGTGAGCTGATGGCATCCTGCTGACACCACTTTCCTGAGCCACGAAAATGCATCTTGTGGTGTTCTGTAGGTTCTATAAATATATATGTGTCTGGCTGTGTATGATTGAACATGCCTTATGTTGCTTTTCAGATCTTCAGCTTGTTCTTAATCTACCCTCTCAACTGCTGGTCTCCGCTCTCGTTCTGGCTGGCTGTTTTCTTCCTGCTATGGAGTGCTGCAAAGGCAGATCTTTTATAGCGCTGAGCTGTTCTGTGTTCGTTCACAGCTCTTCCTCAACGGATCTGTGTAGAAATCAGTTCATCCCAGACCCTTATGCTGGCTTTGATCTCCTCTGGTGTTGCCACTGATGCAATTTGTCATTGCCTCTGGTGAAAGGCTGATGAATTAACTCCCACAAATCTTTCCCCTTTACTCTTTCTTAGTCTCAGTCCTGGAGTTTTTGGAGGGAGGGTTGACATATACAGGCTCTGACAGTGTTTGCTTGGTACTTGTTTAGGCCACATTGTCATTTTGCATTTTAAGCCTCTCCTCGGAGGCACCATGTGGTTGCTATATTGTTTAACTTTAAATCTCTTGTAGCGGCTGGAAGTTGGAAGACAAAAAGTAGAGTTGGTGTTGCTAGGTAAAAGTAAAGCATGTTGATTTTGATAAAGGATATTTAAGAGACTGATACAGAAAACAAAGGCACGGAAGTAACAATGAGATGGTAAGCATCAATAACCAGCAGTTACAGCTGCATGCTTTAATCCCGTGTCCCCAAGCTCAGATCCCCCTCTCCTGAGAAGGAAACAAATCCTTCCAAATCTGCCCAAATGACTGTGGCTCTTTCACTGCTGTTACTTCTCTTTCTCTCCCTCTGCTCACCACCGCTCGGCTTTTCAATCTAAAAGGCAGCAATTCCCCCATAGCGTTAAAGAAATGCACTGTTCTTGAGGTACACTTCCCTGTGCCAAGCTGCCTTTGCTCTGATTAAGATGAGAGACAACACGTGTTGGTGGAGTACCAAGTCTTGTTGGTTTTGCCATAGTTAAGCTTTTCTTTTGACTGTGAGCAGATGGGTGTGAACTTCTCTCCAGGCCCTCATGTTCAAGTGCAGGCAGCTGGTAGAAGGTGTGTGCCTTCTGTTCCTAAACTTAGCTCCTTGCTAATAACTGCTTTAAAGGCAAATGAGAGCTAGGAAGCCGGGGCTGAAATAATGATATTTTCTTTATCCCTTGGATTTCAGCAAAAATACCAAGCTGTGCCTTGAATGGACTCCTGTGGTGCAGAAATAGAGCTCTGGGGGCAGAGCTCAGAGATTCTTATGGAGTCAGTGAATGTACTTTAATTGACAGTGCTTGTAAATCAATTCCCTCTGAGATTTTTGCCTCCAGAACACAAAAGGGATTGGAGTTAGGGTGCACCACGTGCCCTTGGCACAGCAGCAGAGAGCCCTTGGATGTCTAGCCTTTCTCCCTTGATGGCACAGACACTATCCTCTGCAGGGTCTGATTGACTGTAAGCTTCTCTGATTTCTCACTTTGCTCGTCTGAGGGTCCCCCAGGAAACTCAGTTACTTCTGAGCCTTCTGCTTACCACCTTCTGCCTGTGTTTAGGTGCAAACCCAGGTGCCAGGACAGATTGCTGTAGATGTTCCACCCACCTGCCTGCACAGCATCACTTGAATTCTGCTGCTACCTGTTGCAGTGGGAGGCTTGTTTGCTCTATGACAGCCCCTGAAGGTTGTAGCTCAATAAACTTGTGGTATTGATTTGTCCACGTTCAGAGTCAGTGAACAGTATCTACTGCTTCAGGACAGAGAAGGCTTAATTAAGGGAAGATTATTGGCCTGAGATATCACCTCTGTACAGACCTTGCTTCTGAGAGTAGTGGAACACTAGGATGGATGCCTGGGAGGTTGGTGAGCTAATGGAGACCTCCCAAAGCTCTCTGAACTGTCTGTCAGTGCTGATAAATCACAGCTGATCCTGCCTTGGGATGGAGGACAGGCAGGATGGCTTCCCACAGTCCAATTGTTCCTCTGCTGTTGGTTTAACAGCTCTTCTGCCTTTCCTTCTTGTGCTCGGGCATTAGGAGGCACTTGGATGTGACACCCCACAAGCAGTCAGCTTGCTCTATGAGGTGTGCATCTGAGTTGCTGCATTTACACGGGTTGTGTGGTGCTAAAAGTCATCATTATTTGCTCCCACAACACCATGCGGTCCCTTTTTGGAACTCTGACTCTGCTTTTTGGAACTCTGACTCTGCTTTTTGGGGTTGGGTGTTTTTTTGCAGTCTGTGCCTCCATCATGGGACTTTTGCAGGTAGGTTATAGGCTTTTTATTGCTTGTAAGGATGTAGTTTGTTTATGGAACCCTTGGTGCCATCTGTGAGCTGAGGAGGGGGGAGCTGGACGAGGTCCCCTAAAGCTTAAAGGGCAGAACAGATGTGTTTAAATCCCTCTCTTTCTTGGCAGAAGTTCTTGGGCAGATACTTGGCTAGGCTCAAGCCCTCTGCCACGCTGTATGCCCTTGACAAAACAGTCTTTGAGGCTCTCTGTCCACTCTTCTAAACAAAATAAGCCTTATTTTACGCTGTTGTTCCCATCTCCCATTTGAAACCTACAGGGAACCCAAGTTTGTTCCTCTCCAGCGTTTTTCTATCACGCTTCAGAGTCTCTTCTGTGTTATGTGGGAAGGTGCTGTCTCTCTCAGTCCACTAACAGATTTGGTGGGGAAGGTTGGGATGTTCTTTTAATTCCTTCACCTTCTGATGTAGCTGTAGTAGGAAGGAGCCTTGAAGATCATCTAGCTCCGATTCCCTGGTGTGAGCAGGACAGCCAACCACTGTATCAAGCACACGACCAACCTCTGGGGATGGGGCATCCACAGCTTCTCTGGGCAACCAGTTTCAGTGCCTCACTACCCTCTGAGTGAAAAATGTCGCCATAACATCTGCTCCATGCTGAACAAGCTCAGCTCCCTCAGATTTTCTTCACAGGACAGGTGCTCCCGCCATCTGAGCTTCCTCCTGGCCTCCTCTGAATCCTCTCCAAAAGCTCCCTGTCTTTCCTGTGTTGGTGGCCCCAGACCAGGGCACATTACTCCAGATGGGGCCTCACGAGGGCAGAGCAGCTGGGGACAGTCACCTCCCTCACCCTATTGATCCCTCCTGTGCTGATGCAGTTCAGGATGCAGTTGGCATTCTGAGCTGCAAGCACACGCTGCTGGCTCACGTCCAGCTTTTTGCCCACCAGCACCCCCAGGTCCTTCCCTGCAGGGCTGCTCTCAAGTTCTCCTCCCAGTCTGTACGCATATCTGTGTATCTTCAACCCAAGTGTAGCACATTTCACTTGGCCTTGTTGAACCTCACTAGGTTCACATGGGCCCCCCTCTCGGTCTTGTCCAGGTCCCTTTGGATGGCCACCCTTCCTTCTGTTGTGTCAACTGCACCACTCAGCTTGGTGTCATCAGCAGGCTTGCTGTCTGTGTGTTGATTGGCTGTGATCCTAAGGGTGTCCTTAATACTTTCAGGATTCTTGGGGCTCAGAATACAAAGTGGAAAAGGGGGTAATAAGAGGAATTCAGTTTTGCTTCGCTGTGTGTTCGTTACTGACGTGTGCAGACAACGCTGAAGGCCCTGTGCAATATCATAGCATCTTCACTAGAGGACAGCATTACACATTGCAAGGTGTAATTACAATGGAGCCGTGCTGGAAAAGATTGCTTACAGGCTTCAGAAGTGGGTGAGCTGGGAATAGGCTGGGGTTGAGGTTACAGAGGAATGTGCTAGAAGTCAGGAGCCACCCAGTCGAGGTGGTTCCTATGTGGCATGGCTGAGAATCACCATCTACAAACACTACCATGTTGAATCAGCAGAGGATGGTGCAGACTAAATTGCCTCTCTATGTACTCTGTGGGATTCAGGGCAGCTGAATAGGTAGGACAAAGGAGATGAGGGGGGCTGAGGGGGAGGAATAAGGGGGGAATATGTTCAATGTCAAAACTCTTGTAGCTGGTGGGATGTACGGTGGGTGAAGGTAAAGGATGAAAGCCAGGGAGGTGCAGAGGATGTGGGATGGCTGCGGACCAGGTGATGGGTCTTGAGGAGGGAAATAATGACGGCGGTCAGAATAAATGCTGCTCTAAGTGCTGTTGCTTCTGCCTGCTTTGATATCAGAGCTTTCAGCAGAGGGCAGGACTGTTTCATTCTATCACTGTTCCATCAGCTGTCTCTTCGTGTGAGACACAGAAGCTCTGACACGGGGCGAGGAGTGTGAAATGAGAGATAAGGAGGTTATGTGAGGCCATGCAAAAGGAAGGAAGCCGCAGCCCAAGTGACCGTCTTTATGCAGCCAGAGGTGTTGGAAGTTGTCCCTGCAGTGCCAGGCAGCCTGTGAGGACAGCTGCTGGCTTCACTGCTGCTTCTTATTTTTTGTATTCGTACTTTTATTCTTCAGAGAAGGCTGACAGTGTTGGGAGGATGCAGCTGTTAATTACACAGGGCTGAGAGAGCTCAGGAGAGCAGCAGAGATCCCGCTGCTGGCCAGAGGCAGACGGGATCAACTGAGAGTAGCTACAGCTTGCTCTCCTCGCTGCAGCTTACTGTGGCCTTCCTCTATACGTACCTAGGCCTCAGGGTCTGTTCCTAAGCTGCTTGCAAGAACGGAGAACAAAACCGCTCAGCAGTGTGTGGGTTGTTTCACTGACGTTTATGCCAAGTCACACGCTGCTGGTGGTGTGCCTGAGCTCCTCCATCTCAGCCTTTGGGACCTGGGCAGCCACTGTCATCTGCCTGGCTTGGGAGTGACAGAGTCCAAGCAGGCAGCTCCTGATTATGCCGGTGTGGGACTGAAGCAGCCCAGCACGTGCAGCTTGGACACGCGTGCACAGAAGCTCAGGTTATGAGACTGGAGGTGGTACGTGCCCATGTCCCAGTCTCAGCCGTGGCACTGAGCAACCACAGTCTGCATGCTGGTAAATGCAGAAAACTCAGTAGTAGCTGGCAGTGTAAAAGCTCTCTTGTTTGCTTTTTCTCAGGCAGATAAACCCTTGAAAGAAAAGTAAAGAGGTGTGCTCAGTATTCTATTNGTTGCAGTGGGAGGCTTGTTTGCTCTATGAGAGCCCCTGAAGGTTGTAGCTCAATAAACTTGTGGTATTGATTTGTCCACGTTCAGAGTCAGTGAACAGTATCTACTGCTTCAGGACAGAGAAGGCTTAATTAAGGGAAGATTATTGGCCTGAGATATCACCTCTGTACAGACCTTGCTTCTGAGAGTAGTGGAACACTAGGATGGATGCCTGGGAGGTTGGTGAGCTAATGGAGACCTCCCAAAGCTCTCTGAACTGTCTGTCAGTGCTGATAAATCACAGCTGATCCTGCCTTGGGATGGAGGACAGGCAGGATGGCTTCCCACAGTCCAATTGTTCCTCTGCTGTTGGTTTAACAGCTCTTCTGCCTTTCCTTCTTGTGCTCGGGCATTAGGAGGCACTTGGATGTGACACCCCACAAGCAGTCAGCTTGCTCTATGAGGTGTGCATCTGAGTTGCTGCATTTACACGGGTTGTGTGGTGCTAAAAGTCATCATTATTTGCTCCCACAACACCATGCGGTCCCTTTTTGGAACTCTGACTCTGCTTTTTGGAACTCTGACTCTGCTTTTTGGGGTTGGGTGTTTTTTTGCAGTCTGTGCCTCCATCATGGGACTTTTGCAGGTAGGTTATAGGCTTTTTATTGCTTGTAAGGATGTAGTTTGTTTATGGAACCCTTGGTGCCATCTGTGAGCTGAGGAGGGGGGAGCTGGACGAGGTCCCCTAAAGCTTAAAGGGCAGAACAGATGTGTTTAAATCCCTCTCTTTCTTGGCAGAAGTTCTTGGGCAGATACTTGGCTAGGCTCAAGCCCTCTGCCACGCTGTATGCCCTTGACAAAACAGTCTTTGAGGCTCTCTGTCCACTCTTCTAAACAAAATAAGCCTTATTTTACGCTGTTGTTCCCATCTCCCATTTGAAACCTACAGGGAACCCAAGTTTGTTCCTCTCCAGCGTTTTTCTATCACGCTTCAGAGTCTCTTCTGTGTTATGTGGGAAGGTGCTGTCTCTCTCAGTCCACTAACAGATTTGGTGGGGAAGGTTGGGATGTTCTTTTAATTCCTTCACCTTCTGATGTAGCTGTAGTAGGAAGGAGCCTTGAAGATCATCTAGCTCCGATTCCCTGGTGTGAGCAGGACAGCCAACCACTGTATCAAGCACACGACCAACCTCTGGGGATGGGGCATCCACAGCTTCTCTGGGCAACCAGTTTCAGTGCCTCACTACCCTCTGAGTGAAAAATGTCGCCATAACATCTGCTCCATGCTGAACAAGCTCAGCTCCCTCAGATTTTCTTCACAGGACAGGTGCTCCCGCCATCTGAGCTTCCTCCTGGCCTCCTCTGAATCCTCTCCAAAAGCTCCCTGTCTTTCCTGTGTTGGTGGCCCCAGACCAGGGCACATTACTCCAGATGGGGCCTCACGAGGGCAGAGCAGCTGGGGACAGTCACCTCCCTCACCCTATTGATCCCTCCTGTGCTGATGCAGTTCAGGATGCAGTTGGCATTCTGAGCTGCAAGCACACGCTGCTGGCTCACGTCCAGCTTTTTGCCCACCAGCACCCCCAGGTCCTTCCCTGCAGGGCTGCTCTCAAGTTCTCCTCCCAGTCTGTACGCATATCTGTGTATCTTCAACCCAAGTGTAGCACATTTCACTTGGCCTTGTTGAACCTCACTAGGTTCACATGGGCCCCCCTCTCGGTCTTGTCCAGGTCCCTTTGGATGGCCACCCTTCCTTCTGTTGTGTCAACTGCACCACTCAGCTTGGTGTCATCAGCAGGCTTGCTGTCTGTGTGTTGATTGGCTGTGATCCTAAGGGTGTCCTTAATACTTTCAGGATTCTTGGGGCTCAGAATACAAAGTGGAAAAGGGGGTAATAAGAGGAATTCAGTTTTGCTTCGCTGTGTGTTCGTTACTGACGTGTGCAGACAACGCTGAAGGCCCTGTGCAATATCATAGCATCTTCACTAGAGGACAGCATTACACATTGCAAGGTGTAATTACAATGGAGCCGTGCTGGAAAAGATTGCTTACAGGCTTCAGAAGTGGGTGAGCTGGGAATAGGCTGGGGTTGAGGTTACAGAGGAATGTGCTAGAAGTCAGGAGCCACCCAGTCGAGGTGGTTCCTATGTGGCATGGCTGAGAATCACCATCTACAAACACTACCATGTTGAATCAGCAGAGGATGGTGCAGACTAAATTGCCTCTCTATGTACTCTGTGGGATTCAGGGCAGCTGAATAGGTAGGACAAAGGAGATGAGGGGGGCTGAGGGGGAGGAATAAGGGGGGAATATGTTCAATGTCAAAACTCTTGTAGCTGGTGGGATGTACGGTGGGTGAAGGTAAAGGATGAAAGCCAGGGAGGTGCAGAGGATGTGGGATGGCTGCGGACCAGGTGATGGGTCTTGAGGAGGGAAATAATGACGGCGGTCAGAATAAATGCTGCTCTAAGTGCTGTTGCTTCTGCCTGCTTTGATATCAGAGCTTTCAGCAGAGGGCAGGACTGTTTCATTCTATCACTGTTCCATCAGCTGTCTCTTCGTGTGAGACACAGAAGCTCTGACACGGGGCGAGGAGTGTGAAATGAGAGATAAGGAGGTTATGTGAGGCCATGCAAAAGGAAGGAAGCCGCAGCCCAAGTGACCGTCTTTATGCAGCCAGAGGTGTTGGAAGTTGTCCCTGCAGTGCCAGGCAGCCTGTGAGGACAGCTGCTGGCTTCACTGCTGCTTCTTATTTTTTGTATTCGTACTTTTATTCTTCAGAGAAGGCTGACAGTGTTGGGAGGATGCAGCTGTTAATTACACAGGGCTGAGAGAGCTCAGGAGAGCAGCAGAGATCCCGCTGCTGGCCAGAGGCAGACGGGATCAACTGAGAGTAGCTACAGCTTGCTCTCCTCGCTGCAGCTTACTGTGGCCTTCCTCTATACGTACCTAGGCCTCAGGGTCTGTTCCTAAGCTGCTTGCAAGAACGGAGAACAAAACCGCTCAGCAGTGTGTGGGTTGTTTCACTGACGTTTATGCCAAGTCACACGCTGCTGGTGGTGTGCCTGAGCTCCTCCATCTCAGCCTTTGGGACCTGGGCAGCCACTGTCATCTGCCTGGCTTGGGAGTGACAGAGTCCAAGCAGGCAGCTCCTGATTATGCCGGTGTGGGACTGAAGCAGCCCAGCACGTGCAGCTTGGACACGCGTGCACAGAAGCTCAGGTTATGAGACTGGAGGTGGTACGTGCCCATGTCCCAGTCTCAGCCGTGGCACTGAGCAACCACAGTCTGCATGCTGGTAAATGCAGAAAACTCAGTAGTAGCTGGCAGTGTAAAAGCTCTCTTGTTTGCTTTTTCTCAGGCAGATAAACCCTTGAAAGAAAAGTAAAGAGGTGTGCTCAGTATTCTATTCCTGCTGCATGATTCTGCCAGGCAACTGCTGCCATCTTTGATTTTCTTACAGCAGAAGCACTTCTTACAGGTCCATTCAGCCTCCCTCCAGTTAACCTCTCCTCCCTCTTGCCACTGACAATGGAGATTGCTTAGGGTTCCCTCACGCAGCCTGGGATGGAACAGCTGATCTGCTTTCTGCTGGCCTCACTGATGTGGGTAAGGTGGAGGTGGGAGGGAGGCCCCACCATGCAGCTGGCTCCCTTTCTGCACGAGTTCTTCATCTGCCCTTCTCGGAGGATATCTTTTACAGACTCTTGGCCTTTACTGACAATAGCAGGTGCCACACCTGGACTTCCAGAGGAGAATTAAATCCTCCCATGAGGATGGAAATCCTATCGTAGCAAGCGCAGCCCAATTATCTCCACTTCTAATTAGTTGTGAGGCCGTACCTTTTTGACTTACATTAAGTTTGCCCATCTCACTGCCTCTCCTGGCTACCTCTGCCAGCAGAAGATCCTTTTCAGCTTTGCTGTGCCCGTGTTATTCCTTTGCTCCACGTGCAGGAGCAGGCTCTTGCTTTGCCCTGTCTGTTGTTAACCATCTCTCCTACTGTCCGCCACTTCCCTGCAGCTCCACTGGTAAAATCCTCACCCGCACCTCCCCGTTCTGTGTTCCTCAGGTGCCTGCAGTAGACCCAGCATGATTCTGCAGACCCTGGGTGCTCTGTGGATGTTTCGTTTCACCCGTCTGACATCCCCACCTGCCTGCTGTCTCACTTGGAGGTCGGCGTTCAGAAGAAACCCGTGAGACCGAGGAAGAAAGTTCAGCTGGACCCCACGGGCTGAGTCGCCTGCGTGATCCTTGGCCCAATTGCACGAAGGGGGCAGTCCTTGCAGCCAAACCCCGCGCTGCTCTGTAAGCACATCTGCTGAAATAGCTTTCAGCGTCGGCTGGCAATGCCTGCACTTTGTCAAAGAGAACATTTAAGGAAGTTCCCTTGCGGAAGTGCTCTGAACGGCAAGCGGAGCTCCGAGGAGCAGATCCCTGCCGGCGGGACGGGGCTGTGCGTGCATGTGTGCCCGCCGGGCATCTCTGCTCCTCGCGGGCTTTCCCTCCAGGTGACCTCGTGCCTGTTTGGAGAGCTGTTGATTTACAATGCAGATTCATCCGTCCTCGCCTGCCTGTTGATGCCTCTCATGAATTTGACTGGGATATAAGAGGCTGTTTGATCTCTGATGCCAACAGCGGCGATGGCAGAGAGCCCTGCCATGTGAGAGGCAGAGATAGAGGAGAGGGGGTGAAGGAGGAGCAAACCGTGCAACTCCTATTGCTTCTGGTAGCTGAGGAGCACATCTACGGGACGATGTCAATGCTTAGCCCTGTCCTGCAGCCCCCAGAGGTGAAGGAGTACCTGTCCAAGGGCGAGCGCTTCATCAAATGGGACGATGTGAGTACAGAGACTTCGCTTGGCCGGGCTGTATGCGTGGTGACAATGTTTTGGACAGGTATGTGGGGACACGGGAGTGCACGTGTGGGGAATGGGGCACTGACTGCAGCTTCTCCGTGCAAAGCCAGTCCTTGGGAAGGCAGTCGATGCTGGGAGCCTCCCTGGGCTGAGAGGCACGCGCTGCATTCAGATGTATCTTGGGGAGCGTAGGGTAGGATCTACCCGCTGCATGGACTCTCCATGCTTTGCAGATGGGAGGAAATTGGGCTCCAGCTTGCTTCCTCTTACAGCCCAGCTTCTGGAGTGGATGGGGGTGAGCTTGTCCTGGCTTGTGGGTCCGTAAGCTACCAAACACACGGCAGCCAAGCAGCGAGCATGCGGTGCAAAGCTGCCTTCCTCTCCAGCTCCACGTCCTCTTGTGTCTTCAAAACACCTGGTTTGCGGGCTGAGTTTGCCTTTGAGGGGAAGAGAATGTGGATCGGCAGAAAAGCAGGGGTTAACTTGAGCATAACAGTTCCCCTCCTCACTTTCTGAGAAGGCAAGAGAGTGTTTCCCCTGATACCCGGGCACAGCGATGGCAGCTGCCCATCCATCTTGTTTGGAGTTTGGTCTGTGCGCTGCTGAGCACGCACATAGGAAGGGCTGGTCCAGCCGCACAGAGATACCAGAAGGCAGTGCCTTATGGTTGGAGTGAGTGCACTCAAGTCCTGTGTGCGTTTTTGCCCAGGATTTACAAGTCAGAATTTCCTGGAAAGGCTTCTTCTGACTATTTACTAACTTTACAAACTTGATCTCCAGCAATAACGAAAGCCTTCACAAGTGCTGGTCACATTGCACCATCTTATCTTGCTTTCCTGCAGTTACAGAGGGCTGCAAAAGAAAGTGGGAAAAGCTTCAGCCTGTCGGTCTGCTGGTGGAGGGTCGGGGTGAAAGCAGCTCTCCAGAGGTGGTGGAGCCTGCAGAGTTTTATCTGACTCTTTGAAGCGACCTGGCCGTGCTGTTGATAACAGGCTCGGCCTCTTTCTGCAGTAGCTGAGGAAAAGGAATGAAGGTAGATCAGTTTGGCTTCCTACAGCCCTGTAGCTTGGGTCTGCACTGGAGCTTTCACTGTACCCAACAATTTCTTGAGTAAGGCAAGAAATGCAAAACCACCTTGCATTTGTAATGTCTTCTCCAGAGGAGAACACGGCAAGGACCGGCCTAGGCTGGATTGTGCTGACCTGTCTCTCTGGGCTATGAAGCAACTCCATGGTGCTTTGCTTAGCATATGGCAAGCTGAGGCTGCCAACTCAACTAGGGAGGCTAAGTCTTACTATATAGTGCTTTCAAGTACCAGCTTGGGAACCTTTTCAGAACCTCAGGTAGTCCAGGATGGAATAGTTGAACTCTTAGGTGGAGCAGATGTGAATGGATTTGGCTGTGTGCTGACGCTTCACCCTCTGAGTACAGGCAAGGATGTTTCCTATGAGATTATGGAATCTCATGCCAGGCCACCTTACAGAACAGCACTTACTTGAACTGAACTCCACAGCATGAGCAGCAACCACTTCAGCTGCCAGACCATCTCCTATGGAATTCACCATCTCCTTTGTTGCCAAGGAGGCAACCCACAGCACAGTATAGCTGAGCCCCGCAGCCACCCGTGTCCCCCATCAGGAGGGCAGCTGTCCTTATTGTGGCCTCACCTCGCCTTCAAGAAGGCTGCTCCGCAGGAGATAAGGTTTATCTAGAAACGAGGCAGAATATTCAGTGGTAGCACTGCAGTGTCTGTTCTGCTCTTCGTGGCGTGAAGGAACCCAAGGCCAAATGACAAATACACTTCCCAGATTCCATTACTGGTTTCATCTCAGTAGCTGAGTGTTTCAACTTCCTGAAGTCAATTTGAAGCCTTCTTAGACATGGCTGATAGGCCTTGTGATTCTGTCCTCTGTGGCTGCAGAGGTCAGGTGCAGTCAGGAGCCTGCTGGGCTGAATGAGCAGCTGGGCTAGGGCCCAAGCAGGGTCACCAAGTGTTCTCTGTAGTTGTTTCCAAGGAGCTCGTGCTAATTCACCTCTTAGCTTGCATGCAGGAGGGGAATGGATCTTGTGCTGGGAATGTCTGTGAAGTTGCCTTTTTTTAATAGTCCATTTAGAGCTAATGCATGGAATTTAAGGATTCCCTCCTAAAGTAGATTCACCTTTATATTGAACTCTTCTGGACTAGATCCCTGCAGACTGCAGAGAGAGCCACGCTGGCTGGCACAAGTGGACATCTGGGTGGAGTCTCTTCTTGGCCGTGCTCCTTCTGGAGCTCAGGAGGAAGCAGGTGCCTTGAAGGGAAGGCAGTTCAAGTGGAACAGTCACATCTACAAGGACTTTCTCCTCTACTGACTGTGTAGAACTGCCCAGAAGAGTTGCTTTAGCTAAATGCATAGTGTTAGGTGAGACCTAGGCTTCAGCAGGGATTAGCTTTTGTAGCTTCACAGTTTCTCTGAAATTACTGGTTCATTTCCATAAACCAGATGGTGATTCACCTCGCTGGGTCTGTTTTAATGAAGAACCCTTGTGACTGAAGGAGTCTATCATGGGATATGAGCTGCTAACCTTTTCTTTTTGCTTGTGTTTGTGGGTTTCTTGACGTGTGTTAGGAAACAGCAAGTGCTTCTCCTGTGATTCTTCGGGTGGATCCAAAGGGCTTTTACTTATACTGGACGTATCAGAACAAGGTAAGTGTTAAGACTGCACAGGTCAGTCACCAGTCGACTCAGGTTTGTGCCTCATTAAAACACAGGATGACACAGAAAGGAATTGTACTGATATGCCTGTTATGCAGCTTGCTAAAGGATTCTCCAAACCACTGCAGTGGTGCAGTTAGAATAAAAACAGCTAGAAATGTGCAGTTAAATGTGTGCATCATCAGCTAACGTGTGCCTTCTGTGCCGTCTGTAGTGTGATTAACTGACCTGCTAGGGTCAGGGAGACTGTTTTTTCCTTTTGAAGAATGAAGGTGGTGGTGAAGAGACTACATCAGGTCTGGAGAGTGATTTGTGCTCCTCCAGGACCGAGGTGGTTTGCAGCGTGGTGGTGGAGGTAAAGCACAAGTATGAGAGCTGCCAGAGGGGAGCGAGGTGCCACAAACTTAGGAAAGAGAACTGAGTTCCTTGCTGCTGGGTAGCAACTAAGGGTGGAGGGATCTGGCTTGCCAGGAGATGGAAGGCTGGGTTTACTTCTGCTTTCCAGAGCAGAGCTGTGGTTCAGCTCTACTTCCTCCTTGTGACCTACATGCTGAAGAAGCATGGTAGAATAAAGAGACAGAGCCAGTACTCCTCCACAGCAGCCTGGCCAGGCAACCTGACGTGTTTTGGCGAGCTCTGAGTTCTCAGCAGACTGTGCCCCAATGGCAGCTGGAGCGCACAGCCACGGCGTCTGAGAGCAGTGTTGCAACGCTGGAGATGTGACGTCCCTGTCGAAGGCGTGCTGGTCTGTTCCAGCCCTCTCTGTCACTCTTCTCCCTTTCAAGGCCCGCTCGCTCCTGGTGGTAGAGGTGAAGCTGTGAGGGTTCAGCCAGACAGCAGGAAGAAGTGACATCACTGAGTGGTGCACCAAAGAACGGGGCGGGGGGCTGCTGCCACTCATCAGAAGTGTGTATTTCACAGGGCTAGAGGTGGGAGGGGTTACTTGGGAAAGGGGCTGCAACAAGGAGGTCAGGACATGGCATAGCTTGAGGAGGACCAGTCAGAGGGGTCTCATTTTCCTGGAAAACGCCATTGGTGATCACCTAAAATAAACAGATTTGAGAGCTGCAGCACAGCAACAGCCTGCTTTACATCCTTGGGCAAGCATTTGTCTGGCCCTTTCCCCCTCTTGTGCGTAAGCTAGGTGGAGATTCAGAAGGGAGTGAGATTAGGAATAACGTTTTCATCCTGCTTGACAAAGAAGTGGGGATACGGCCAGAAGACGTGGTATCCAAGTCGTTCTTTATTGTGATCTTGGAAAATATCTGCTGCAGCGAGTATAATTTGTTCTCCAGACCCGTGGTGAGCAGGCAGATTAGTAACAGAGGAAGGAAATTCAGGTTGGATATTAAAAGAACAAACAAAACAGGCACAACAAGTAGCCAGCAGTGGGGACAGTGAGGACACGGAGTGGGCTGCCCAGGGAACCTCATGGAGCGTCCTCCATGGGAATTGCTTCAGAAGGCCTTCTGGTGCAGGGGTGAGAGAATGTAATAGTAGTGTAGGACAGGCAACACGTGTGTCAGATCTTTGCACGTGCTTTTTTTGCACTACCCTTCTCCATAAATTGGAGTAAATGGTACGAAGTAGGATGAACACACAGCTGACACCAGCTCCGTGCTCCTCCTCTGCAACGCTTGCTGAGAGCTTCGTGTTCTGCCGCAGCTCTGTGTAGATTCTTCATTTTCAAGATCAAGCTCTGTGCTTCATTGGGTTTTATTTACCCAGCCCTGGTTCAGCATCCTCATCCTGCCAGTCTGTAGCCCCAGGTGCAGGTGCAGTGGTGTTCCTGTTCCCTGCTTGCCAGAGTTGGCAAAAATACTGTCTAGGTTCTCCCACTCCTGTTGTTTCTGCCTGGATGCCTGAACCAGCTCAAGTCTACTGTGGCTATTTAGAGCCAGATCTGAAGCTCAGAGCGTGATCAGGATGGAGGAGAGCTGGGTAGAGAGGAGCCGTGTTCATCTCAGTAAACTACGGCAGGTTTCTGGCCTCAACCTGCAAATGTTGGTGCTGCAGAAGCAGCATCACTCTGCACTAAGCAGCCTGCCAGCCGGCGCGGTGCGGCGCTCGTCCCCTGCCTGCCCTGTTGCTGGGGGGTGAGCTTTTCCCCAGTGCTGGGCGCTGGTTCAGACCTGCTTTGCAGCTTCTAAGGGCTCTGGGAAGGTTTGAACTTCTTCCTCTCTTTCCTTCCTCATCCTTGTCCTTATTCTCTTGTAGGAGATGGAAATTCTGGACATAACCAGCATCCGAGATACCCGAGTGGGGCGATTTGCCAAGATCCCCAAGGTGAGTTTGTGCTTCGTTCTGCCCGGCTGTGGGGGGATGGAAGAGCTGCCCGTGCCTCTGACACAAGCTGAGGCAGTTCAGCCTGGCTTTATGTTACAAGAAGGTGAGACGACCTTGTCTGTTCACATCAGAGCTGTCTAAATATAGACAAGCTACTACTCTTGTCCCTGAACTCCCCAGCAGTTCTCTGTGCACCTAACAGACTCTTACGGACTGTTATATATGAGCCTGTTGGAAAGACAGCTTGGAGAAAACAGCAATTCAGCTTCCAGGTGTGTGCCAGAAGAGTGATTTTCTGCTGTGCACAGCAACTAAGCTAGTTGTAACCTGGACCCGGCCTTTCAGCTCACTGAGCTGTGCTGGGGGGTCCTGCGGGGGGCTTGTGATGACTCTGTGTTGAGTCATAGAGCTGCTCTTGTACAAAGATGCACAAGCTGGGTCAAGGCAGCCACAAACCTGGAGTTGCAGAGTGAGCCCGATGCAGCATGCGGTGTTCCTTCCCTTTAAAGGGAAGCAAATGCAGGAATGGCAGAAGTTGCTGTTTTTTCAGATAGCTTTCAGTCTGTGCTAGCAGAGTGCACACGATTGTGCCTTTGTTTTTGGTTTCAGTTATAATGGAGGCTTCCTGCAGCACAGCTGCCCTTGTTAGGACTTTTTTCTGGGCCCGATTTCTGTTTGTTTTGAACTTTTCTGTGTATGAAAAAGACAAGCAGAAAATGGAAGCTGGAATGTGAAAGGGAAACAAAAAAGTAAAGATAATGGCTCCGTATGGTAACGTGGGTGATTCTCAGCCTGATGTGAAAGAGGAAGGTTTTGCAATCCATACTGAGAGACTGGAGCAGCCTCTTTGCGTAAGAAGCGTGGATGTTTTCCTCATACCTCTCTGAAGATGTCTGATCAGAGCTCCCTGGGGCTGATGCTTCGTGAGGGAGTGTAAAGGGGTGGCTGGGGAAAGCACAGCAGGGCTGAAGAGCAGCGCCCATATCTCACCAGTCTGAAAAATCCCAATTCCTTCTGATCAACTTTCCCCTCAGCAAATCATTAGAACTAAACACGGTTGAGTTCTAAACACGCCTACAATTTTGCCTGCAACTCGTTTTGTGGGAATAATGCCTGGAAAAAAAGCTCTCAGGGCTTGTTGTGGTTGTGGGAGAGAGAATCGAATGTTTGGAGCTAACAGAGGAGAGTGCTGCACTCAGAGCAGAGCTTGCTATGGAAAAGACCTACCTAAAGGAGAGACCTGAGGGACTGTTTTCTAGGGCCATAAACTCTAGGAATAAACTGTTTACAAAACAAACTAAACTTTGTAGATGAGAAGTTAGCAGTGGAAGCGCTGAGGCTGTAGGTGGGTTTTATTTGGCAGCAGCAGCCAAGCAGGAGAGTGACTTAGAGCTCAGTAAGTATTTAAGGAAGACTTTCGTTGCAGACTACCAGGCAAAACAGAATCACAGAATGGCCTGGGTTGAAAAGGACCACAGTGCTCATCCAGTTCCAACCCCCTGCTATGTGCAGGGTCGCCAACCAGCAGCCCAGGCTGCCCAGAGCCACATCCAGCCTGGCCTTGAATGCCTGCAGGGATGGGGCATCCACAGCCTCCTTGGGCAACCTGTTCCAGTGCCTCACCACCCTCTGGGGGAAAAACTTCCTCCTGATATCCAACCTAAACCTCCCCTGTCTCAGTTTAAAACCATTTCCCCTTGTCCTATCTCTATCCACCCTCGTACACAGCTGTAAACATGGCAGTCCAAGTATCAGGGGTGCCTCTAGGCAGAGGAATAAGAACTGGGCAATGCAGAAAAGAGCATGACTGATAAGGGCATGAACTGGCTGCTGTAGGAAGAGAGATGGTGGGAGAGGGAGAGCAGACTGCCTGCAGACTGGCATAAAGAAAAGGGAATTGTGGAGGAGTGATGTGGAATGCTGCAAAATCAGGGTCTGAATGGAGAAGGTGAGCGTGAAGCAGTTGCTCAGTGTTTCTTCCCACGAGAGCTGAGCATCAAGTGGAATTTTCCAAAGGTTCAGCACAAGCAAAAGGAGGTGCTGCTGTTTGACTGGTGGCGTTGCACGGTGGGCGCCTTCCTGCACCAGCCATGGAAATGTATGTGATTGTGAAGGTAGGTCAAGCAGGGAGTGCCCTTTGAGGATCTCACATACGAGATAAGGCCGTGGCTTGGAAAGTTGCTGACAGCAAATTGCTGGAAGCTGCAGAGCTGTGTCGGGGATGTATCACTGTGGTTGCCCTTCCTTTGCCAGGCGTCCGGGTGGCTCTTTGATCTGACCCGGTGTGGCTGTTGTGTTCTGGCTGTTTTAATAGGCCAGAGGTGGTGTTGTGCAGTGCTGGGAATTGGCTACAGCTCACTTAGGGAAAAAAAGAAGCAAAGGTCAGGCGTTAAGTGATTTGTTAAGTGTTCTCATTGGGCACAGGTGATGCACGTGGTGATAACCTCTGCTGTGAAAATCCCGAGTGCGTTTCAATCTCTGCATCTCACACACACCTCATCTGTCAGTCTCTGTTTTATTTCAGGGGATTTTCTGGCCTTTCTGTGATGACACATTTAGTGCATTAGGCTGGCTCCTTATCCACCCTGATGGGAGGCCTTGCGTGGGCGCTGAAACGGGTACTGAACCAAAACGATGGGAGAGATGGGCCAGCTGGGCCTGGCAGTTTCCAGTTTCCACGTGGCTGTGCTGCCCTGAATGCCTCTGCAGAGCACGCTGGAAGCCCTCAGCGGTGTGTTCAGGCGGCTTTGCTGAGGGCAGGGTTTGGGAGCACACAGAATGCAGAAGGTGACACGTGCCAAGAAATTGTCACCCTCCACACAGTGCATCCAAGGCTGGTGCATCATCACTGACGGGTATCAGTATGAAAATCCAGTGGCACAGAGAGGCGGAGGGTGGCAGAATGGAGATGTGTGCCGCTCTGCTGTGCTGCCCGAAGGTGAAACACAGCTGTGCCCTTGGAGCAGAGGCTCTCCACTTGCTTTGTTTCCTTTGAGGGCTCCACAAAGTGTTCTGCAGCTTTTCCTTCTTTGTGACGGGAGTTTCTTTTTCTGAGAGGCAGGGCAGGGTGAACTTTGGCAAGCGTTCAAGAGTGATAAAGATAAGAATTAGCAGGGACCTCTAACATAAGTGAGACAAGACAAAAAGCTATTGAATGTAGTTCAGCAGCATGCCAGAGCAGATCGAGATGTTATTTACAGTGCAATTTTCGTGTGTTTATTTGAGGAACAAGGAACAACAACAGCTGCTCCGTTTTGCTTTCTTCTGATGCACCAAGAGCCCAGAACACTTGCACAAGCCAGTAATTAGCACTACAGTGTATGATGCTGCAGGCCAGGCTGCTGAGCTGCTGGCTTCAGCTTGGATTTTGTTTGGGCATGTCAGCAGGCATGGGCTTCGAAATGAGTCCCGTTTTTCACAAAACAGACTTGTGTTTTCTCACTGGTGTTCATCATCATGGTACAGTTCCATCCTTCATACGTATTTCGTTGCTTTTGAGCGCAGACGTGCAGACTCTGAGGACGCAAAGTCTGGATCTCTCCCTCACAGTCTGCTCCTGTTTGGTTCCAGCAGGCTGAGGGTTATTTGGTGCCATGTGAATCTGTGTGCTGCTGCATTCTCCGTCTCCTTTAGACGAGGCAGCAGTGAGAGCTGAGCATGCTTAGCTGCACCTCCTCTCCCTTGTCCCTCCAGGATCTTGGCACAGAGACGTGCCCTGCCACAGACGTGGTGCTGCTGCCCTAAAGAATGCATGGGCAGGGAGCTCGCTTGTGTTGTCCTCCACTGCTGCACTCAGCACTGCATCGTGAAGATCCAGAACTGTCATATACAGTGATTGCATGCAGCTGGAGCAAATCCTGGCTGTCATCTGCTTGTTTCAAGCGGAGAGAAGGCTCTTCTCCATCTCTTGCATTAAGCTTGGTTCTTTGTGTTTGCATGAGAATTTGCTTTTCTCAGGATTGTGAATATGGTTTGTACAGATCAGGTTTTTAGGGAAATCAGGAGAGTGGGAAGTGAAATGAAAGCTGATTCTGTATTTCAGCCATTCTGCTGCTGGGTCGCTTTCTGTGTGTGTGTTTTTTCTAAGTGGATTTGCTAAGCATATTTCCCTTCCTGATTTACATGGCTAATACAGCTGCCTATTTTCATGGGCTGATGCCTCCTTTTCTGTCCACCTGCAGTTTGGCACAAAGGGATGGCAGTGAAGCTGCAGCACAGGAGAGCAAGTTATTAAAAAGGCAAAACGTGGCATCAGGACAGCAGCTGGTCCACTCCCACCATTGCTGTGCCAGCATTTATCCCAGGAGGGAGATAATCCCTGAGTGCAGCAGGCAGCACAAAGCGAGGGAGTGAGCGACTTACCTCAGGCTAGGTGGGAAATATGCTGGGAAAATATGACCCAGTTTAGATCCCTAAGAAGATCATCCTTTCCTCTCCTCGCCTCTGCCTGCTGCAGTTTGCTAACAGAGGTGTTAGGGGGTGTCCTAAGCTGTGCTGACAGCGTGCATCCCATTTAGATAGCTGTACAGGCTAAGGCTGACCACTTCTTGTTGTGTGACGGTGGTTGAGCCGTTCTGAGGGCTGCGTGTGCCCAGCTTTGTCTGCAGAGCACAGGTGGAAGCTCAGAGCCAGCTGGGGACACATCCTGAGCAGAAGCTGGGGAGCCAAGAGAGAGCAGATTGCAGAGAAGGAAGGGGCGGGAGGAGCCGCCCTGTAACAAATACAGGAAACGAGCTGAGCTCAAACCACAAGTTCTCTATTGTCTCAGCTTCATAGAATTTACAACACGAGAGGTAAGGAAGCTGAACAAATGCCCCTGGGTTTGCAGGATGAAGTTAAATCTAAAATCTAACACGTTGCCACTTGTGGTTTAAGTTCCATCAGGTTGGACTCCTTTGTCCTTATGGGTCCCTCCCAAGGTGGGACGTTCCATGATTCTCAGAGTGTGTTAGGATATGTGGGTGCTGCTGGCTTCTGCAGAGAGGAGTTGCTTACGGTGCAGCAACGAGCCACTCCAGAAACTCTTCAGCTCTTAGAAAGCAGTTCTGGGTGGCTGACTGCCTTTCCCCTTCAATCCCTGCAGATCCTCTTGGACTGTACGTATCTCAGCTACCGCCCAGGAGAGGCTTTGATGAAGGGAGAGCTGGCAATCAGGTGGTCTTGAACTGTAATCCATCTCATTCTTTTTTTTTCCTGTTTGCTACGGATGTGCCCACATTGCAGACGCTGCAGACGTTTGGAAAAATGCAGTGGAAAAAGCCTGCCCAGTTTCTCATAAAAAATGCATGCAGTTTTCTGTGCGAGGCGCAGCGCGTGAGGGTGCCTGCAGCGAGCTGTTTCAGTTTCAGCTATCACAGCCCAAACGTAAATAGAAGACTCTGTGGCTGAAACAACTGCTTGCGTTTGAACCAAGCAGCTGAAAGGAATGAAAATGGTCAGTTGTGTACTGGGGCTTTTTGTTGGCTTTGTTGGTCTGACACCGGCTTCCATCAATAAACATGTAGGCGTTGGCTGGTTATAGCAGCTCCATGCGTTGCCCAACAGGAGCTGAGCTGCAGGGCTGATCTGGTGAGCGCTCTACATTAACAGCAGGCACGTGAAGCCATTTAGCTTAAAGCTCTCTCTTAAAGCTGAGGTTAGTGTGGTATCTGTAACCTGCTAGGATATTACTGGTGCTTTAACTTGTTGAGATGGAGTAACGCAGCCGTATGTCTAACACAGCTTCCAGCTCCAGGTACATTTCTGAGCCTGCCCTGCTGGCAGTTGCTGGTGATGGATTTTGCCCTCAGTCTGTGAAGGAGCAGTGCTCTGCCACTTTGCATGGATGGAGCCTGTGTTTCAAGCACCGAATTGCTGCGCTTTGTGGTAGGACAGGGGAATGTTATCCTGCTGTTATAAATAGCCACCATCGGTGTAACTCCGGGATACCTTGGCTCAGTTGTGCCTTATGTAGGATAGGAATGCATAAAATGCTCAGTAAGTTAAAGGGATTCTATAAATACTTCCATATGGTGATGCAATCCCAGTGTGACTAACAGGATGAGCTTTTCGCTCATCCAATGTCTGGTGAGCCATCGCTTGGGACGTTGTGATTGCTGTGGAAAAAAGGACAACAAACTTAGCAGCTGACAACAAGAAGAAAATGTCACTTGGAGAAGGAGAGTGAGCTGCTGTCCCCAGCAACAAGGCTTAAATCTGCCCGGCCTTCTGCGACCCCAAACAGGACCTTTCTTGTGGTGAGGGAGGCTGCTGCTACAAGTGTCACGCTAATGGAAAAGCCTTTCCTAGCATGCTTCCACAAATGGTTGTCTGTGCTAATTGGTTACGCACCCATGCTAAGTGGAGGCCAAATACTCTTCTCTCTGCCTGCCTGCAAGGTGAGGCTGAAGTTTCACATGCAATTCCTTTAATAGTAGTCTCCTACGTGAGCCTTTTCAGACCAGAAGGGGCCGTTTGTGCAGAGATGTTGGTCACAATGGTTTCTTTCTTGGAGGATCTCGGTGATGCAGGCCGCAGAAAAGAAATGGACAATAAGAGAAGATGAGGAAGATCACATGCCATGATTTGGCAGCTGTTGAAAAGCTTGAGTCCATGTTTGCACCGGGGCCTGTATTTTGTTTCTGGCGCAGTTTGCCTCGTCCTCCTTGTCACCCCACTTGTTCTGTTTGTGTTGCAGTGCCAGAAGCTCCGCGAGGTTTTTAACTTGGATTACCCTCACAGCACCTTCCTGCTGAAAACCCTGACCGTTGTGTCTGGCCCTGACATGGTGGACCTCACTTTCCATAACTTTGTGTCCTACAAGGAGAACGTTGGCAAGGTACGTGGGCCTGAGGGCAGAGAAGCGCTGTGAAGGACAAAGAGCTGGCACGTTCCAGAGGGAGCAGGAAAGGAGCTGTTGGGTTTGTAGCCCAGCAGTATCAGCCCAGGCCGGTGCCCTGTCCATGCAGTGTACTTGTGCTGTTCCATCAGCTGCCTCCACCCTTGTGTGTGTGTGTTTTTTCTCCAGAGCTGGGCTGAGGATATAATGGCCATTGTTCAGAACCCCCTCACATACAACGCTTCTCGGTACACCTTCCTAGAGAAAATGTAAGTGGTTTCTGACAAGCACTGCTATCTGAAACGTTTGCTTGCTGCCCTTTCTGTCTGTAATGGAAAGAAAAGGCTTCTTAGCATCCAAGTCCTCTGGCAGTCTCCTAAGCAAGCCCTGTGCCAACTCAGGAGCCCCGAGGCTCAGGGCCGTGGGTGGTCGATGGGCTCTGTGCTGTGTGACAACTGACTGGCGCTCAGCACTTGAGCCTTGGTGTGAGATACACACGTGGCACTGGGCAGACTGAAATTCTGAGCTGCAGATATTCCCCCATCACAGTCACAGTGCTCACCTCAACAAAGTACTGCCTCTTCATCGTGGCTCTGTAACACTGTTTGGTTTGGCAGCCTGATATCATCAAGGAGGACTTAATAGCAGAGTATACCATCATCTCACATCTGTCATGTGTTGCAGAGGAATCTTTCTGATATCAGAACAGTTTGCCTGTTTCTCCTTCCAAAGAAATGGGAACAGGTTCTATCTGAGGTTAAGCTTACAGCCTGTAGGACCCTGGTTTTCAGTTAACTGTTGGTTTCCTTTCCCAATTGTGTTTTCTTTTTCCCTCCTCATCTTGGCTTTTTTCCACAGCCTGGTGAAGCTGAAGATGCAGCTGAACGCAGAGGGAAAGATTCCAGTCAGGAAGTGAGTAAGGCTTTTGTTTGTCTTTTATTGTGTATTCAGTTAGATGAAAGGCACAGCAGCTGGTAAGAGGACGGTAGCCCTGTGCCTTCAGCTGCCTGCTTCTGCTGCACCTAAGGGTAAAAACCATTGCTCAAAACCATTACCTATGAGGTAAAATCCATTCAAGTCATGAGAGGGCTCCTGCTGCACCGAAGTTCCTCCCGCTGAGGGGCCTGGGACATAACCTGTGTCTGGAAAGGAGACTTTCTGTGACCATTTCCTTCATCTACAGCAAGGAATTGGCTTGAAGAGCCATGAATTTCACTTCCTTGCTGTTCTCAAATATTCATTAACAAAATCAATCAACTCTGATAAAATTCTGGTTGGGGATTTGTTTTGCGCACATGAGTTGAAGCTGCATAAGGTGTAGGACTTGTTTGAGCCTTCATAGAAGGAGTGCTGTATGTGGTCCATCTTTGCTTGACAAACCAGCTCTCCTGAAGCAGAAATCCACTGTTTTATCATAGAATCAGAAAATCATCTGAGTTGGAAGGGGCCTTTTCTCTTTCTCTTTTTTCTTATGTGTGACCACTACAGCTGTTCTCCACTGGTGTAATTCCACTGCCTGCAGCCCTCACTCTGCACGTGAATGAGGGAAACAGCCTTTGAGGGCAGACATCTGGGCCAATGTTAATGCTGGCTCGAGTGCAGAAAAGGAGAGGTTTGCGCTTCACTGTTCAAGGACTGGCTTTGGCATCAGGGTAAAAATGTCCTGAGAAAAAGCTAAGGCTGCTTTGCTGAAGCAAAGACCCCCTGTGTGCTGCATGGCATGAATCTAGAATTGGTTTTGTGCCACTCGGTGTCCTCCCTTGTAGAATCACTCCGTGGCTGATCCCATCGCTCCTCCGTGTTGTTGTGTCACTCACACAGCGACAGAAGGCTGCACTGCAGCATTGGATTTCCCTTTTGAGTGCCTAATTTATCTTTCCTTTTGGGAATCAGGGCCTTTGAGTGCGTTTGTGGGCATTCGCTGGGAAGCTCTGAAGCACCCTGCTCGTAGGTTTGTGCTGTTGTAGCATCCCGAGAGCCAGGAGAAATGTCTGGTACAGGCTGCAGCTCATGGCAATGCCTGGCCTTGCTTGTAGAATAGCCAAAGTGGTTTATATGGTCTAAACCATTACACGGTTAAATTGTCCAGATTAAGAGCCAGACTTATAAAAACCATTCAGCATCTCCAGGTGCAGGTACATGTGAAGCTTTCTTTCAGGCCTTATTTTTACATTCCACATTCACTTGACTTTCGCTCTGGACATTTAAATCCCTTTTGAAGTATAACAAGGATGCTGCAATTTTTGCCTTGCAAAGGGCTGCCTGGGAGCAGCATGCAGTGTTTGCATATGTCAGCTCCAGCTCCAGTTGAGCACTTTTCCATCTGTCAACATATTTGGCACTTTTTGTTCCCCTTCTTGACTGTGAGCACCTGTTATTCCAGGAGTGCAATGGAGCTGACATCTAAATCTATCCACAGATGATACCTCATTGCTGCTGATTGGGATGTTCTGAATCTAGGGAGAATTCAGTTATTGTTACTGACCCACAGTATGCAAAGAGACTGCCTTAAACTGAAGGCTTGACCGGATGCATTCTGCCCTGCAGACCAGTGCCCAGCTTTCTGCATCCTTTTACATGGTGATAATGGTTTCTTTTCTCCCTGTCTGCGTAGTATTTTTCAGATGTTTCCTGCAGACAGGAAGAGGGTGGAAGCAGCATTAAGCGCCTGCCATCTTCCAAAAGGCAAGGTAAGGGTGTAAGCAGGTGGCCAAAGATCTCACTAGTTTGGGAGTAATCTTTCTGCTTATCCTGGCTGTGCAGCCCGTGACTTCAAAAGCATCAGCTGCCCAGATTCTCTTAGGTTGCTCTGAAGTCCTATCCTTGCTGTTAGCTGCCTTGCCTAAACTGCAAGCCTGCTAAGATCAGTTCTTACTGTTCATAGCACTTGCAGCTCTGTGACTTGCACTGTATGGCATAGGAAGCAGCAGTTCCCTTCTGTCCATTTCCCCTGAGCACCATCCAGACCTCTACCAGCTCCTATCAGCTCATCATGCACTTTAGATCATCACACAGGAGCCACTAAGGGACAGTTTAAACAACAGTCCTTTCTGAAATAGGCCATTATAATGCCTCTCCACTCCACCTCCTCTTTCCTAAAAGCCTTGCTAGGTGTGCCAATTGCTCATCTGCCTTGTCACAATGAGTGCTGGACTGCAGGCGTTGAGTGTTAGCAGAGGGAAAACCATTGTGGGTTGATGATACTGACGTGTCTTTCTTTCATTCTCAGAATGATGCCATCAACCCAGAGGACTTCCCTGAGACTGTGTATAAAACATTCCTCATGAATCTGTGTCCACGGCCTGAGATCGATGAGATATTTACTTCACAGTAAGTTTCCTCCAAGCCACAGAAGAGGACTTAATCTCTTATGGCAAAAGAAAGGCAAAAAAGGTGGGGAGCAGGGTTGCTGTGCATATTGCTTGGCTGATCACACGCCAGCCTGGAAGAACAGGTACCTAAGTCACAAAACATTGCCAGAGCTCTTAACACTTTCACTGACGACCTGAATTAAAAGGATGAGGCCTGAGGCCTCGCTGTGCTGCAGGGGCTCTGAATTGTCACTGCCAGAAGCACTGATTTCAGGTTAATCTAGGCGATGGTAATGTGAGACTACTTGTGGCTAGCCCCAAACCAGACCATGCACAGCATAAAACCCAGAGAACTTTGCCATTAGCCAGTGACTTGTTTTCAATTAGCTAAACCTGTGACTTCTTAAATGGACTTGATTTCACAGGGCACGTATTCATTGTGCTCTGAAATTTAGAGTTCAGGTCAGAGGCTCAAATTATGCTTTGTTCTTCCCTCGTACAACCTCTTAACAGCAGTGCATTAGTTAGGGAGAAGTTATAGAGGAGGAAAAAAGACCAGAGCGGGAAGCATCATTTACAGGAAGAAATGCAGATAAAACAGAATTCAGTGGGCTCAGAGGGCTGTGCACTTAATACTAACCCGAGGAAGGACCAGTGCCTGCAGTATGAAGTTCTCTGGCACGCATGCCTTACACTTGCTTTTCTGTAATTCTTTCCCCTTAGCCATTTGAAAGCAAAACCCTACATGACCAAAGAACACTTGGCCAAGTTTATCAACAAGAAGCAGCGAGACTCTCGCCTCAACGACATCCTTTTCCCTCCAGCAAAACCTGAGCAGGTGCAGAGCCTGATAGAGAAATATGAGCCCAGCGTCATTAACATCCAGAGAGGTGAGTCTCACTCAGCCCGTGGGACTGGTTCTTCTGTCATGTCCCGCTATGACGGTAGCATGAAAATAGCAGAGCATCTCATACCTCCTGGTACCCTGGCTTTTCCAGGGGAGCAGCCAGCCTGATTCTCACAAACCTCTGCCTTACTGGGTAGGAGGTGCTAGAACCTTTGTGCTTCAGCACCATTAAAGCTTTCTTTTCCGTGTAGGGCAGTTGTCTCCAGAGGGAATGGTCTGGTTTCTCTGCGGCCCCGAGAACAACGTGATAGCACTGGACAAATTGGTGCTGTATCAGGACATGACACAGCCACTCTCACACTACTTCATCAATTCGTCCCACAACACTTATTTAACAGGTATGGGCATGTTCAGAGCTGCCTGAGCTCCAGCATGTATGTACCACCACCAGGGATGGATGAATGACCATGATAATCAGGCAGATGCATCTGCCCTCTAGTTTGGAGGGCTGAGGGCTGTAGTGCGTGACACTTCAGAAGAAGAAATGTCACTCTATTGCCTGAAGCATAGAATCATATTATGGTTGTAAAAGACCTCTGAGATCATCAAATCCAACCGACAGTCCATCCCCGCCATGCCCACTAACCCACGTCCCTAAGTGCCACATGTTGACCACCTCCTTGAACGCCTGCAGGGAAGGTGACTGCACCCCCTCCCGGGGCAGCCTGTGCCAATGCCTCACCACTCTAACTGAGAGTATTTTCCTCATAACATCCAACGTATTGTCATTCTGCTCCAAGACAGCAGAGTTTACGCTCTGCTTTACGCAGAAGGCGCCCCACGTGAATAGCTAAGCTGAGCCTCCCTCCTTGTGCTCTCCTCCAGCTGGCCAGTTTTCTGGTATCTCATCTCCCGAGATGTACCGCCAGGCGCTGCTGGCCGGCTGTCGCTGTGTGGAGCTGGATTGCTGGAAGGGCCGCCCCCCAGACGAGGAGCCCATCATCACCCACGGCTTCACCATGACAACTGAAATCCTCTTCAAGGTGCAGGAGTCTTCTCCACACGTTTGCCCTCGCTTGGCTTTAGGCTGATCTCCGTACAAGTTGGCTGACTGACAGTCAAACGTATGGGCAAAGGCGTTTGAAAGGGAAAGACTGATGGGAAGGTGACAAGTGAATGGATGTGCAGGTAGAATGAAAGATGAGCAGGTGTGCAGGAGGTTGGAGTTTGTGTACAGCGTTGGAGCTGGAGGACTGCGGAAGGTGGATGAGGATAAATAGTGATGGGAATGCAGGTGGTCGAGTAGAAGTGATGGAGAGACAATTGAGTAGGTGTGGCTGCATGCAGAGTTGTGTATGGATGTGTGGACAGCAAATGGCACGAGATTTTACGGATGGGTGCAAGTCAGACAAACAATCAAGGTGGCTTTTAGAAAGCAAACATTTAAAGTGAGTTTATCTTCTAACAGTCTGTGTGCTTTACAGCCTCAGATGGTGGTGCTTTGGAGGAATAGGTTTTAATTACTTCCCAATTACGTGTCTGTTTGGTGGAGCAACTGCCCTGTAGCATGCTGAGCAGACAGCTTCCCTAGGGTTTAGCTCCCAGGCTTCTGAAGCACAGTTCAAAGCCTTGAAACGCATGGCGTTCATCCCCAGAAGTTACAAACACTTGCAGGTTAAGAATCAATGCACCACGCTGCTTTTTCTGCCCTCGTGTACGCAGCAGCTGCCAACAGGAGGGCACTTCTTCACTTTAAAGCTCTTTATTCATATTCCATCTCTTTCCCCAGTTCCAACGCTTCACAAGCACTAAAATATTTCTTCTGGGGGAAAAAGCCAGATCCTCAGTAACGAGTGGAGGTATTGTCAGTAATTTCCATAGCCTATAATAGCACTGCTGCTTTTTGCACAGCAGTTTGCTACAGATAGGAAAAGTAACGACAGCCATAGCTGCTGTAATTGCGGAGTTCTGCTGAGGCGTGCAGCTGTACCTCAAGGAAATTATAACCTGCTGCTCCTCTTCCAAACCTGGCAGGTTTCTTGGGCAGAGTCCAAGCGGTCCGTGGAGGAGCTGGAATGTGGGGGCAGCAGGGGGTGGTTTTATTTGCTTGGGGGATTTGTCTGTTTGAAGGGGGTTGCCCACGTTGAGGTCCTGGGGCTACACCTGGTCTCACCACTTAACCTGGAGCCCACGTGTGCTGTGTAAAGTTAGTGCACAAACACTAGAATGAAGGCTGGGAGGTGATTGCAGAGGAGCAAATGACGCTTCTTTACCATGTCAGTAAGCAGCAAAGGGAAGAAAATAGTGGGAGGTTTGTGGAGTTTAAGAGGGATTTGGAGAGAATATGATGATTTTTTTCCACGTTATTAATGCTGAGAATGTTTCCATGGTATTTGCACTGGAAATGTCAGCGCTGCTGGTGAGCAGACGTTCCGGATTTCTCTGCTGCTAGGTAGAAGCACGTTGTGAGCAGGTGACACGATGGGAAGTCGGGCAGCTTCAGAGGCAGGTGTGAACTATCTTACTGGAGAAGCCCCTGACTGATCACTGTGGAGATCTGAAGCGTGGGGAGGGATCAGTTCTGTGGGGAGATCAGGCCTGTTGCTAACGAGTGCTGGACTCTGCGATGTTCTCTCCTTCAGGACGCCATCGAGGCCATTGCAGAAAGTGCTTTCAAAACGTCTCTTTACCCTGTCATCCTCTCCTTTGAGAACCACGTGGACTCGTGAGTATCTGGTGACTGTGGGGACACAAAGTGGGAGGGTTGTGTTCTCTGTTGTCCAGAGCAGAGCAGGCAAGGGCTGCCTGGTTTGAAATGAGTGCCTGTGCTGGCATGAAACACTGTTAGGGATTTCCGTGGCGATTGTAAGTGGGTGAAGATTTATGGATCTCAGGATAGTTGCTCATGCTGGACTCTGGCTTTGGGCATCTGTTTTCCTGCTCACTCCTGCTTTATCTCTTTGTTTATTAGGCCCAAGCAGCAGGCAAAGATGGCTGAGTACTGCCGAACCATATTTGGAGATATGCTGCTGACAGAGCCTCTGGAGAAATACCCAGTAAGTGGGAGCCGGGAAGGAGGCTGGAGAACCTGGTTAGGGGAGGGGTCTTTCTGAAACAAGTGGTTCCTGATGCCAGGAGATGCCACAGGAGATATAAGGACAGTGACGAGAAGAGGTAAAGGAGCTCAGCACGTAGGGGTGACAACCTGACCAGTGGAGGGAAGACTTCTCAGTCACAGGGTTTTTCCTGAGCACTTGTCTGACCCTGCTCCTAATGCTCCATCCCTTCAGTGACTGGAAACTGAGCTCTAGGTGACCAAGCTGTACCCACTGCACCAAGATGAGTCAGTGTATTTTCATACCTGAAACTGTTTCAAAGGTGTCTGCCAGCACTCGCTTTGGGATGAACCAGGAGCGAGGGCTTGGTAACATTTCAGGCTCTTCCAACCAATGCTTCTGAATTCCTGTTTCCAGCCTGGAAATAACCCCGTGGGGGCATAGATGGGCAGGTCAGTGACATGCATCCCTGTGTGCTCAGAATAGCTGAGTGAGACTCCTGCTCTGCTTGACTGGAGTTGACAGCTTACTTGTGTAAGCTGTGGGGATGGTGACGTTTTTGGTGAACCCTGTGCACACCACTCATTCAGCTGCCTTGTGAATGGACACAGATGTACAAATCATGGGCAGTGCCTATGTTCTGCAGGGAATGAAGCAATTTCCTTTGGTTAAATAGTGGAAGGGGAGCTAAAACACCTAGTCCGAGCATCTGGTTTTTAATACTGAGATAAAAAGAGATGAAAACAAACAGGGAGCACGTTGGCAGTTGCCCACTGCCCAGACCCATGTCTTTGCCCAGGCAATGGGGAGAAACAGTTCAGAGTGTTAGCTAAATTATTAATAGGTCTGTTGCTATCTGTGTGGGGAGTGTAGGTCTGGAAGCAGAGTCTGAGTCACACATCCTCATGTGACACACACAAAGCCACAAATCAGCCTTAGGCAGAGAGTTTAAATATGGCCTGATTGCTGATCTGGTGCTCTGGGATAATGAGAGGAGTGGGTGGAATGTGAAAGCCTGAGTTGTGTGGATGGCTGCAGGACACGTGGATGGCCTTTCAGCTGCAGTGCAGGATGGGTGGCTGGAGGTGGCATGGCGTGCACAGGCAGTAGAGCTTGAAAGGACTGATAGGTGTAAAACACTGGTCTGAAAGTGACATCAGGAGGGTGAAGACTTAGGAAAAAATCTGCATAGATACAGTGGGATGTGCCTGTAGGTGGAGAAATGGAAGTGTACAGTGGGTGAGAGGTGTTTCCATGCACCAGTAAGTGGCCAGAGGAGGGACAGGACAGCTGAGTGTCTAAATTGTATCTCTGTGAAGAAAGTTCACTGTGAAGTTTCTCTGTTGCAGCTGAAGCCAGGAGTTCCTCTGCCAAGTCCTAAGGATCTCTTAGGGAAAATCTTAATTAAGAACAAAAAGAAACAGCCTGTATCTGAGAAGAGGCAGAATTCTATGAAGAAGGGGAAGAATGTGGAACCAGAAATCATTGAGCAGCCAACTTTTATGGATGCTGAAGATACTGGTATGTCTAAGGGGGAAAATGGGACTAGTATAGCTAGATGGGCAAGTCTGGCCTGCTAGGGGACTTTCCAAATTGCCTGATGCTGGCTCCAGGCAAGGCAATGCTAGTCATCAATTCAGGCATCTCAGGAAGAAGCGTAAGCTTGGAAGATAAACTAAATCTTCAGAATATTTTCAGACACTATTCCAACTAAAAAGAGGCAACCAACTGAATTCCCTGCCCATCAGTGAGCTCTGCTGCCTAATGTGAGACGTATGTCTGCATGGGTTAGTAATTACTTGATGCGCACTGACTGTTGGTTTGATGGAGGGGATATTTTCTTTTACCACCAGTAGCTCTCTGATAACCACAAACTTACCGTGGCGTGGTTAATGAAAGCATGTAATGGTTTGGGCTGAAGATATCTTAAAGATCATCTAGTTCCAAACCCTGCCCACAGCAGGGACCTTCCCACTAGATCTGGCTGCCTGGGGCCCCATCCAACCCGTGGGTCCGTGCCCTTCTTTGTGCTGAACACAGCACTGCAGGTGGGGCCTGACAACAGCAGAGCAGAGGGGCAGGATCACTTCCCTCACCCTGCTGGCCACGCTTCTTTCAATGCAGGTTACAGTTGGCCTTCTGGGCTGCAAGCTTGGTGACATCAGCAAAATTGCGGGGAGTGCATCAGTCCCACTGTCCGTGTCACCAGCAGAGATGTTAAGTGGTGCTGGTCCCAGTGCTGACCCCGAGGGTCACCACCTGTCACTGGTCTTGACTTTGACGTCGAGTCATTGAGTGCAGCTCTTTAAGTGGGACCACGCAGCCCATTGCTTACCCACCAAGTGGTCGGACCTCAGAGCCACGCCTTTCCAGTTTAGAGACGAGGACGTCGTGCCGGTTACTCTTCCCTTATCCACCAACACTGTGGCCCCATTCTAGAAGGCCCTAAGGTTTGTCAATCATGATTTGCCCTTATCAGTGTTGGCTGTCACCAGTCACCTCTCTGTTTTCCATGTGCTTTAGCGTAGTTTCCAGGAGGATGTGCCCCACGACCAGGGCACAGAGGAGGGGCTGGCTGGCCTATGGCTCCCCAGGTCTTCCTTCTTGTCCCTTTTTAAAAACTGAAGTTATGTTTCCCCTTTTCCGGTCAGTGGGAACTTCATCAGACTGCCACAACTTCTCCAACACAATGGCTTAGGAACTTCATCTGCCACTTCCCTCAGGACCCTCAGATGCATCTCATCAGCTCCCACAGACTTGTCTATTTTCAGGTTCCTCAGGTGGTTTCAAACCATCTCCTACAGAGGGTGGTTCTTCATTCTCCCAGTCTCTCCCCATTGGCCATCACCTTGAGGTTCTTGAAGGTTTATAGAACATCCAGTCCCTATTTTCCTCCCATCCTCCACCTCCTGCCGTTTCAAAGCTTAGGGAACCTGTGGCAGAACAGTGATGCAGTTCCTGGTAGGAGCACGTGAGGTCCATGTGATGAGCGCCACTACAGAGGAGCTGGGAATCAGACATTCAGCCCAACAAGTGTGTGCCGCTTTGGTGGGGAGAAGAGGATTGTGATTGTCACTCCTGGGGTGTGGTGGAGGCTTGGAGGAAGGGCTCCTGAATCTGTTAGTCCAGAGTTTGGCCTTTCCTACTTGGATTAAGCTAATAAAATGATACAGTTCCTCCACTCCTGTTCCTCTGTGAGATGCCTGGGAGGTTTTGCAGAGCTCTTCACCGTAAGCAGTCAGAGCTGCAGGCTGTGTGAGCAGTCACAGAGTCTTGTCTTCATGTTCTGATAAGCACTCCTGATGTGGGCTGTGTGCTTAGTCTGGGCAGGTGATGTGGCTGAAGAGGAACCGGAGGAAGAGGATGATCAGCTAGGAAACCTGGATGAAGAGGAGATCAAAAAGATGCAGTCAGATGAGGTACTGTTACTGTTGTCTCTGTTCCTTTTCTGCTTTGTTTTTTCTTTTTGTTTTATTCTGGCCTCCAGTTTTCTCTGGGGACTCGCTGTTCTGAAGGGAGATTAATACCAAAATGCAGGGGGGAGTGAACCATGCTACAACAGCTTTCCTTCCTCCGTGCAGTAAGACATTTCTCTTATTCAGTTTCTCCTGCAAAAGTTGTGACAAACAGAGGCTGTAGCAGAAGAGGTATTATTTCTGAGTCTGACCTTGATATTCTGCACGACTTGGAGGTAACTCTCTGCCCTCAGGGTGCTCGGAGAGGCTTAGCCTTAGTCTGATAAAAGTTGTTATAGAAACATGAAGTGCTGCTGCTGAAGGGGAAGAAGCAGATCAGCACTGCCTTGAATAGAAAAGATCCATTTCCCTTTTCCTTCTCCCTGGTGTCAGTCAGAGAAGAGGGCAAACAATGCCCCAGGTCTGTCCCAGAGTCCATGCTTTGGGAGGTTACAGAGGTCCTGGGCTTCTTATCAACTGGTACCGTCCTACATGGCTCGGTTTTTGCCACGCTACCCAGAAACTCAGTGTGCCCCCAGCAGTGCTGCCCACAATGTAACTGTAGGAGCAGGAAGCCAAAGAAACAGGTGTGCTTTGGCCAGGGCACCCAGGTGTGTCTTGTTTCATCTCTGGAAAAGGTCTCTTCATCTTTCTTCTCTTGTGTTTTGTTGCATTTCTTTTCCTGCCCAGGGCACTGCTGGTTTGGAAGTGACGGCGTATGAGGAAATGTCCAGCCTGGTTAATTACATACAGCCCATCAAATTTGACTCCTTTGAAGTCTCTGCCCGTAAGTCAGTCTCTCCTCAGTCCCCACACACACAATGGGGGCTGGGTGCACCTTTCTTCTAAACGCTTTCTTGTCTTCTCTTTCTAGAGAAGAACCGGAGTTACGTCATCTCTTCCTTCACCGAGCTGAAGGCTTACGACCTGCTGACCAAGTTCCCCATGCAGTTTGTAGAGTATCCTTTTGGCAGTGTTTGCCCCCTATAGCTGGTTGTATGAAGCGTGGGAGCTCGTCTGAAGCTTGGGGTAAGGCTAAGGTGCAATCAACTGAATCCTGGTTTCAGGATATGGTAAACTCTTCATCAGAGGTGTGAAGTGTGCAGGTGCTGGAGATGTGCAAGCTGCCAGCGTGGCCTGGGCTGCTCACAGAGATTCTTGACAGTAGGCAACCTGCAGTAGCAAAAGGCAGAGCTGTCAGATGTTTACTCTTAAACAGGAAGGGGTGTAGGAAAGGAGCGTGTCGTTGCCCCAGCTTCTCCTCCTTCTTTAGAAGGCTCTGAGCCTTCATAGGAGAGCTCAAATGACTCTCAAGTCTGAATTCGTGAGCCAGTGGCAGGGCACACAAGGAGTGCTCCGGTTTGGGTTCCAATAGAGCAATTGCAGATACAACAAGCGCCAGATGAGCCGGGTTTACCCCAAAGGCACCCGGATGGACTCCTCCAATTACATGCCCCAGATGTTCTGGAACGTCGGCTGTCAGATGGTGGCACTGAACTTCCAGACCATGGGTGAGTGTCACATTGTCCTCCAGCTTCTCAGTGGGTGAGGCCGTGTGCTCACGTTCATTGTCTCCTTCCCTGTTATTTTCTACCACTGCTGTTCCCTGTATGTGTTTGTTCTGCACGCCTTGTTCCCAAAGCGTTGCTCTTCTCTGAGCCTCACAGACCAACAGCACTTTTCTGGGTGCAGGCATGCAGAGCCTGTAATGCCTGTCCTACACGCTTATGCTTACACGTGTGCACAGGCTTGCTGTCATCCAATATCTGGGTCCCATCTCTGCCTGGTTTGTAACGTGATGTCAGAGTAAATAACTTGTATGAAGGCACCAGGAGCTCCTGCATCCCCTTTGCTACAAGGCAGCAGGCGTAGCTCCATCTGGCCCCAGGACCAGCCTGTCCGTGCTGTTATTTCCAGTACACTGACCTGAGCAGGGAAGAAAGGCCATTTCTTGCTGCACAACCAGCATAAGGGGAGGCAAAGAAAAGCCTTCAGATAACAATGTTCTTTACCATTTTCACTGTCTCGTGTATGGAGCGTAGGAGACTGGCTTAGGGGATCAGTAGGAGGAAAAAAAAAAGTGACTTAAAAAGGGAGAGTGAGAGAATGGCTCTGAAGAGGATCTCATGCTGAGGACAGGTGCCAAAACCACAAGCCACTGTTAGTAAGACAGGAGGTGGCAGAGGAGAGGGTGGACTGAGGGGAGCCCCAAAATGACAGAAGGAAGGAGTGGAGAGTATTTAATTTAGTTCTACCCGTGATTTATGGCGCAATCATAAGCAAACCACTTTACCTTTCTCATAATAGCTGCTGCAATATTTTTCCCTGTAGGGTGCTGAGAGACTTAATTAGTTTTTGAAAGGGCTTTGTGAGCCTTTGGCTGGCACGGGCTGTAAAAGCGCAGCACCTCCCAGCCCACTGAGAGCCTCCTGATTAGATCCCACAGCAGTTCTGCTCATCGCTTTGCTCTCTTTGTGTCAGATGTGCCCATGCAGCAGAACATGGCTCTGTTTGAGTTCAATGGCCAGTGTGGCTATCTGCTCAAGCACGAATTCATGCGGCGTCCAGACAAGCAGTTTGACCCTTTCTCGGTGGACCGCATCGATGTGGTGGTGGCCAGCACCCTGTCTGTCACGGCAAGTACAGCCCTGCGTGCTCCTCCTGCTCTGACAGCCCTTTGCTGGCACCACGTATATAACCAGTGTGTATGGCCCCTCTAATTATTACCCAGTGGGGTTCTTAGTGGCAAATGAACCCAGGGAATCCTGTGGGAGAAATGTGTTTCCATGGCAACTCCCCACCTTTTTGCTGTCTCAAATTAATCGCGATCACATGAGAATGGAAAATTAGCATCTGCCACGCAGAAGGGAGCCAAGGCTGTGATGTTGGGGAGGGAGGAGGTTGGAGGAAGTGTTGGTGCAAGAAACAGGGGTGAGGGAAAGGTAAAAGAAAAGCCTACTGGGGATTGGAAGCTGCAGCAGAAAAGGTGATTCGGAGCTGGAGGGGGACTGGAGGGTGAAGGTGTGGTGGGTTCTTTTACTTCGTTCTTGTCAGCACTGCTAAAGAACGCTTCTGCTGGCTCACAGATACTGTCTGGTCAGTTCCTGTCAGACCGCAGCGTGAAGACGTATGTGGAGGTGGAGCTGTTTGGGCTGCCAAGGGACACGAAGCGCAAATACAGAACCAGGCTGACCCCCAGTGCCAACTCCATCAACCCTGTCTGGAAAGAAGAGCCTTTTGTTTTTGAAAAGGTAAGGAGCACTTCTGTGACGATTCGGAGTGGCACCAGGAGGGACCCCCTTCTGGAGAGCTCAGCTGTGGCCGTAGACAGACCGAGAGTGTTGCACCCTGAGGTCATATCCAAATACCCAAAACAGCTCTCCACGAAGATTTCTTCGTACAGATATGGGGCAGCTGGGAACGTTTCTGGAAATAACAGGTATCAAAAACCTCCCCTTGGTGATGCACTTCAGACTGAATTCACTAATCACATTTGAAGACTTCAAGCATAAGGAAGCAGAGAGAAACTGTGGTTAAATTGTCAATGAGAAGCAGGCGTGCTGGGCAAGTAATGGGACCAGCAGGAGGTTCTCAGCTGTGCCTGATTACAGAAGGCTGCCCTGTTTGTCTGCCAGAATTCAGTGGTCACTAATCCAGCTATGGGGAGGTTGAGTCGAAGGTGATGTAAGGTCTGGCTTTTCTGCAGTTAGAAGAAAGGTGTGTTACCAATTCAGCTCTGCCGAGCACGCTGTGAGGCAGCAGATATTTTCAGCCTTCTTGGGCTGTGGTAGATAAATATGAGCCTCATTTCAGAAAACACTTTTCAGGCTACGGTTTTGACAGACTAATTTTTAGATCATTTCATGGCAGAAGAAAATGGGAGAGGATGAGGGAACAGCCCTTGTGGCAAAGTTACCGTGCCTGCTAAATTACCCTTCCAAATTCATTTCCTTCTTTGGTGAGTTGCTGAGTGGGAGTGCTGGTTTGGAGGGCTAATTGCACAGCTTTTCCTTTAGGTTGCCTGCCCTCCTGCGATCCCTTGCAGTCTCTCCTATGAGAAGCCTGTGTTTGGTGGAGTAACTTCAGTAATGCTCGTGACAAACTGCAGCCTTAATCTATAAGATTTGGAAACAGGCAATGGCTTCTCTGGAGAGACGTCCCTGTTCACTGCAGGGGATTTGGACTAGGTGACCTTTGAAGGTCCCTTCCAACTCAAACGGTTCTGTGCTTCTAAGAGATAGCTTTGTTTTGTTGGCAGGAGGAAAGAGAGAAGTTGTGCTCAGAGAAGCCAGTATGCTGTTAGGGAGCAGAACATAGGTGTCTCACTCTGTGCTGCTTTGTGCTTTTGTTTCTCCCTAGATCATGATGCCTGAGCTGGCATCGCTCAAAATTGTGGCATTTGAGGAAGGAGGGAAGTTCATTGGTCACCGTGTCATTCCCGTTATTGCCGTGCACTCAGGTAGGTTTTGTGGAAGTCCCTTCACCTTTTGTAATCTTGAGCCATGCCCGTTTGAACATCTGCACATCTTCCTTCTATGCCTGTTGTGAAGAACATCACCTGCAGGCAGGGGAGCCTTCAGATTCATCCAGTTATAGCCTTGGTTTAACACCATACGTATTCACCGTAGACAGAGGCTTCATTTAACTGTTGGGGCACACAGACAAGAAGGGAGAGATCGTGTCAGCTCATCTCCTCTGCTTTCTGCTTTCAGGCTATCACCACGTTTGTCTCCGCAGTGAAAGTAACATGCCACTCACCATGCCCTCCCTGTTTGTGTACCTGGAAGTGAAGGATTACGTCCCCGACGCCTGGGCAGGTAGCATGCTTCAGAGCAGGCCTGGGGTTTGGTCCAAACCGCAATCCAGAAGCATTTTTCCAGCCTCTTCCTTTAAAAAGGGAACGGCCAAGCAGAGAGAAATGAGGGAAACACCCCTCTGGAGATGTTAGCAGCAAAACTTTGTCACAGTGATGAGCAAAGCCAAGCAGGATGTCATGGCAGCTGCCACAGAACTTCTTGTGAATACCATGGCTTTGGATATAGGCACCTTGTGTTTATTCATATTTACTCGTATAAATGAACCTTGTTCATGGGGGGAGATGCTGGGTTTTATGATTCTTGAAGACTGGGTTAGCACAGCATCGGAGGAGGGGTGGAGCAGGAGTTGTGCAGGCTGACAGTCTTAGCCCGCCTTGTTACAAGCAGAGAATACAAGACAGCTCTTCTCCACAGTTTCCTACCTTAAGCCAGAAAGGAAAACAGAGGGTGCTCAGTGTTATTTGGTAATCCAGGCGAGGTTTCCTTTTTGTTTCTAGATCTGACTATTGCTCTCTCCAACCCAATTAAGTTCTTCAGTCTGCAAGAAAAGAGATCAGTTAATCTAAAAGATGGCTCGGAGGCGGAGGTAAGTTTTCCCAAGTTCTGCCATTGCCTCTAAAACGTGGAATTGATCTGAAATAACAGAGGGGATTCTCAAGGGGCTCCCCACTGTCCTGGAGCAAGGCTGTCCACGATGAGCCTGAGTTGCATATAGCCAGAGGCAGGCAGGGGACTGCCTTGGGTATAGAACTGGAAGGTTCTAACAGCGGTTTCTCTTAGATATGGGTAGTTAACACCATTGCCAGCAAAGAGGGAAACTTAGCTTTGTGGCATACAGGCAGATTTCCTAACAGACCGACAATGGAGGAGGCACACAAGAGCTTTCTGTGTCTTTGCTACAGCTTTCATTTCCTGATGTCAGTCTACAGTTCCATTTGCTGTCCTTTGACTTACCTCTGATCTCTGTTGTAGAGGCCTGACGTGCAGAGGAACTTCTCATTCCCTGAAAATAATGGGATGCCAGACTCCACCAGGAAATTCAGCACCCCTTTTGCAAATGGGCCTGCAGGTAAAGCCAGAGCTGTGGAATGAACTTGCAGGAGGGAAAGCCAGGCACTCACATGGCTGGGAAAAGATAGTGCTGGAAGAAGAAGATCCTTGGTAACAGGATCAGAGCTTCTTGAACCAACTTACCAACTTCTGGTGCCTGTCATTAATGGCAGAAGCTGTGTGTGTGCTTTGGCTACTGTGGTTGGAATGGATGTGACACGTACACTGCTTTTACTTGCAGTGGAATGTAAGATCCGGTGTGCTCCTTTCCCTTACCACCTTTGTTGTTCAAGGGTCTCTTTTGCAGATCACTGTTCCTTCTGGTTTTTTAAGTATGTTCTTCCTGAAAACTCTGTGCCCTGTGAAGCTGTGCTTATACAGAACTGTCTGTGTGATGCCTGGGAGCTGTAAAGACTGGTGGTTTTATTCACCAGCTCAGATTGAACACTAGGCTTATAAATAAGAGTTGAAAAGAAGTTATGGATTTCCTTGAACAGGAAGCAAAGTCTCTTGCATTTATTACGACTGCAGAAAGCATTTATTACTCTGTTCAAATGAGATGTAGCAGAGAAAGATCTCATAGCATTGTTTGTTCCTCTCATGGGCACCTTCTTGCCTCGCATAACAGAATACCCAACAGACACGACAGATGTCTGTGGAAGTGCCAGAAGGAACATCCCTTGAAGCAGCCCTTAATCCAAAGTGATTGGTAGAGTCGTTCAAGTTAGGTAAAGCACAGCTCCTACCATGCATTTCAGATTCACTCATTCTGTTCTAACTTACAGTATTGATGAGCTCTCCACTGTCCATTTTCACCCCAAAGCTCCAAGATGGAACGTTGACAGGAACCTCTCTTGTCATTTTAGGAGCAGCAGCTCTGGTCAAGGATGGAAACATGAAGGAGGTGACACAGCTCGCAGGTAATTCCCTTCGTGCTGTCTGTGTGGGCTGAGGTCTTGTCAGGTCCCTCGCTGCCCAACTTCTGTCTGGGACAGTGCTGAAACCTGTCTGCAAATTAAAGAAGATCCTACCCAGGAGCAAACTGCCACGGTGCCAAATAACTGCTGTGTGCAGCAGGTTTTCTTTGGTTGGTTTTTTCAAGTTACTCCTAAACAAATACAGTAAAAAAAACCCTCTGGCAAGTGTAAGGTTAACAGGTTGTAAAGTTAACCAGTATATAGAGAAGTCAGGCTAGTAAGAATAGTCAAACAGAGGAAAGGTGCTCACCGGTGTTGTAGGCTCGCAAGACTCCAGAAGGAGCGATCTCCAGGAAGAGATCCTTCCTTTGTGGAAGTCAGCCCTTAAATGGGGTCTAGGAGAGGTGCAGCCTGGCTCCACCCCTTCCAGGCACACAGGTGAATTGCTTTCACCTGTGCTCCCATGGCTGACTCAGTGCTTGCCTCAGGTGGTCAATCAGAGGTTCAGGCCGTGATTCAACAGTTCCCATACACGCAAGAGACATCACATCGTATGGAGGCGCAGTGGGCTCTGAGTTGAAAGACCAGACTTGCTGACCAAGAGACTTGCAGCTGAGCTGCACAGCTGAGTGTCCTCGCTAGGAGCCTTTAGTAAGGACTTGGCCCTGATTGCAGGCACGCCCTCAAAGTTCAGTTAGTTTTGACACTTTTGAAGGCAAAAGTGAAAGTGACTTCCCCTGCACAGATAACTCCCTGTGGCTTTTTTGCTAGATAACCACATCTGAAGCCAGTCAGTAGACTTGCTGCTGCCAGATAACAAGCTCCCCAGCAGTTCACAGGATCTTCCTTCCCAGTATCTTCGCTGACCTAGGGAGACCTTTCACTCGTTCCTTACAACTGAAGCCAGCTGTTAGAACTGGAAGAGCTGACAGCTCTTGTCATCATCACCTGACTTTGCCAAAAAAGCAGAAAACAGCAATGGAATAACAAAGCTTTTCCCTTATAATTAGAGCTGCCAGCTAGCTTAGCGCTTGGGCTGCCTTTGGGTGCTTAGGACTACGGAAAAGGAGGCAAGGCTTGAGAAGGACATAAGGGTGCGTTACCCCATCGTGTTCCTGTGGGCAAAATACCAGCAGGCAATTCTTCTGGCTGTCCCCAAGGCAGGCAGCCAGCAGGTGGGGAGCTGAGCTGGATGCAGTGCTGAGGAGGAGAGAGGGAAAGCTGAGCGAAGGCAGCGCTGAAAAAAATCTCTCTGACCCCGAGAGGCATCACAGCAGGGTGAGAAAACAGCCTCTGTTTGTATTGCAGAGCCTCAGACAGCCAGCCTCACAGAGCTGCAGCAGATGAAGCTGTTCCTGAAGCTGCTGAAGAAGCAGGAGAAAGAGCTGAAGGAGCTGGAGCGGAAAGGAAGCAAACGGAGAGAAGAGTTGCTGCAGAAATATTCTGTTCTCTTTTTGGAGCCTGTGTGCCTCGGAGGCAAGAAAAGATCCACGCACTCCAGGAAAACCCAGAAGAAGAGGTAAATATGGCAAAGGGTCCTCTGGCCTGTGGAGCACTTCCTCAGACCAAAGCAAAGGGATTTCTAAGATGAACGAGGGCAAGCAGCGCAGTGCAGGCCTCTGCGTCTCGCTGGTCGCCTGGCTGTCGGGTGGATGGGGTGGTCAGCAGGGCGTAAGCATCCCTAAAAGCAACACAGCTGCTGTGTCTGTCCTGCAGGAGTTTGACGACAGGTGATGCTGGTACCTGTGTGCATCCTGCAGAAGTGGCAGAAAGCCTTGATAGCAGAGTTTTGGAACTGAAGGAGAGGCTGGAGGTGGAGCTTATCCGGCTGGGGGAAGAATACCACGATGGGATTCGAAGAAGGAAAGAGCAGCATGCCACAGAGGTAAGGACTGCATGTGCCAGCGGAAAACTAGCCTGTGAAAGCCCTGCAGGGACAGCTTGAAAAGCAAGTCTTCATTGAGCTGTGAGCTCAGAAACGTGGCCATGGGGCAGATGAGCTCTCAGAGCAATCGTCAGGTCCATAGAAGGTACTTGAAAGAATGCAGACTGTGATGTTTGCTTGTCAGAAGCTACACGATCGAGGCCCACCCCCATGAATTAGCCAGCCCTAGGGCCTCAGTGCAGGAAGGGATAAAGCTGAACCTGTGGTAATGGGATACTGACAGTGCTCTGTGTCTCATCTTGGTCTGCTTGGTTTTAATCTCATTTTCATCCCTTCAACAGCAAACGGCCAAGATTACAGAGCTGGCCAGAGAGAAGCAGACAGCTGAGCTGAAGGCACTGAAGGAGTCATCGGAAAGGTAAACTCAGCATTTGAACAGCAGGGTAATAATGAGTAGCTCTTAGTTTGGGCAGCGTTTCCTGTGTGTTAGATTGCAGAGCACTGTGCCACAGTGAGGGAGTGAATGCAGAGAGGAGAAATACTTATTTGGTGATAAATGGAGGCACAGCAACGCGATGCAGCGTCTCATAGTCACACAGTGGCAGTGTTGGGAGCACCTCGTGGCCTCCAGTGCAGTGCTCCTGCCATGGGGAACCACAGGTATTAGTGCTTGGGCTGCAGCAAGTAGCCTTGGCTGAGTCATTCAGAGAGATAGGGAGCGAGACTGCCAGTCACTGTCTGTCACCTCTGTGTGCTGCAGCCAGTACATCAGATAATCCCTTCCAGGGACTGATTGGCTCACTCTAAGTGCAGTCTTGGCTCCAGCACTTGAATAAACTGGCAGAATCAATTTCCTAATTTCAGTTGGGCATATGTCCATCTGTTCTTGCAGTCACGCTGTTCTGAAGCTAAAATCCCTGCTCATTCCTCTTTACCTCTTTAGCCTTTAGTTGCCAAGTCAGGTGAAACTCCTTTCGGTGTCCTCCATCAGGAATGGCCCTCAGTTTCCCTCATCTGCTGATCACATTCAGACAAGAGTAGGAAAAACAGGTTGACCAGTCAGGTGATGGTTTTCTAACAGCAGTGTCACTGAGTTGAGTCACACCTCCAGCTGGCTGCGAGGAGCTGTGGAAACATTCAGAGATCTTGAGCAACCAGCAATAAGGTGGCTGCGGGGGTCAAGACAGAAACATCAGCACCATCCCCAGGTCTATCTCCATAGTGATTTATGTAAGAAAAGAAAAAGGAAATAAATAGGACTGTGAGCTTGGAGAACAGATTGAGGATGTGACAGAAATGTGTAGCATCACGGAGAAGAACGGGGAAGTGATTGCTGTTACTTATGAGAGAAGTTCTCAGGGAGTACTTATTGCACGCAGCAGATCAGTGCTGTTCTTTGCCCCTCGGCGCAAGGAGCAGTGCAGTCCACAAGTAGAGCTAAACTCCAAGGTACAGCAGACACTTAAGAAGACAAAGGGGTAGAAGCTGGAGAATAGACTGGAAACCAGAGAGGTGGAAACCAGAAGGACTGCCCTAGAGTTGTTCTCTTTCTTACGCTTCTCTTCAGCAGATCTTCCTTCCACTTCCAGTCTCTCACATCCCATAGCTGACGCACCTTTCTGCCTGCCTCAGGTGTTCTCTTCTGTACACGCAGGCAGTTCCTTCTCTCTCTGATAATTCAGCAGTCTAAGTACCTCCAGCAAGTCCCCAGCTGCTCCAGGGGAATCCACGCTTAGGTATACAATACAACCTGATTACATAGCATGCATTTTCCCCTGTTCCTGTGTTATGAGTCGCTTAAAAAAAGAGTTACAGGATTTAAAACCCACTTAAGGCTTTGTGCCTCACAAGCACTCTGCTGTTCTGCACGGTGGCACGCTCCAGAGAACGTGTGGAGGGCTGCTCTGTAAGCATCCTTGTCTCTCACTGCACACTCTTCTCTCCACAGCAACATTAAAGACATTAAGAAGAAGCTGGAGACGAAACGATTAGAGCGAATCCAAGTCATGATGAGGAGCACGAATGACAAGGCTGCTCAGGAGAGGTACTGGTGGATGTTACTGGTTTTATCTCTGTGCTGCTCCAGGCAGGGAACAGCACTACTCCATAGTCACTGTCACCATCAAAGAGGCAGCGGCAGAGCTCCAGCGGCAGGAGAAGCTGCCTGTCTTCATTCAGGCCCGGCATTCTTTTTCCAGCGCATTCCAGAACGCAGGCATTTACAAAGCGAAGGCAGACATCTGCTCCCTGACTGCAGTGACAGTGTCGTTCCTGCAGGCTCTGCTGACATTGGCTTCTGGAGCTTTCTCCCTAGGCTTAATTTATGTACAGCAGTCAGCAAGATCTGTGTAGTGACACTTACTGCACTTGTGAATAGCCTGGGAGCATCAGGGAGATCTGCAGGGATGAGGAGCTCATATGGCAATGCAGAGGAAGGTCATTACCATGGAGAAATGGCACCTTGAAGACAGCCCTCCCTATGGCCCCGTCTCTTTGGTTCTGTTACCTCTTCTTGCCAGAGTGACAGTGACAGTGTTCCTTCCAGCCGGTGCAGCTGAAGGCTGGGAGCGCTTCTAAATCCCCCCATCTGCCCTCAGGCCTTACTGAGGATTTTACCCTGAAGAACCAAAGTCTTCCCGAGCCTCACTAGAATCGGTGATAGGTTTCAGCAGGTTGTGGTTGGGCACATAATGGCTGCATCCTTCCTTGCCATTCGTTTGGTTACAAAAATAATACGCTGCTGCTGTGCTGTTGTACTCGAGGACTGCTTGATATGAATCAGTTCTAAAAGCTCCATGTGTTCCAGTGTACAGAAGAGGGTACGCTGCCTCTTCTGCTGCCTCTTCTGCTTCCTCCTCACAGCGAGGTCCTTCTGCTGTCTGCCTAGCTGGAAAAAAACAGCATTCTGCATCCAGTTGTTTGGCTTACATCTCTGATAAATCTGAATGGTGGTTATTTGCCCTTTCCTAGAATTACAGGAATCTCTCTTAATGTGAGAGGACACCACAGGAGTGTAACGCACCACCAGCGGTCCTGTCCTGCTATGGCATTTTATCAATAGTGATAAACAGGCTTTATATAAAGATAACAGATGCATTACAGCTTTTTTATAGATGTATTTTTTTTTCCTTTACAGGGGGAAGAAAGAAATCAATAACTCCCACATCCAGGAAGTGGTCCAAACAATCAAACTGGTAAGCTGTGCTGTGGCAATCTGTTCTGTGCAGGGCGGGGGTGTCGTGTACAGCATCAGCATGTGCTGGGGGGAGCGGGAGCTCTCGGAGCTATTTAAATCCCATTGAGCTGTTGCTGTATCGAGGACTGAGCGCTTACTTCAGGCAGCCCAGGTGCAGTTGCAGACGGTCACTGCCCTTAGTAAGATCCTGCTGTCCAGCACAGTTTGGCCAGTGCACCCAGGGCCAACAGACCACAGGATTCTGAATTTCTAACTCAAGCAGTGAGATTTTCTAAGCACTACCAGTTAGCAGCATAAACCCACGTCTACTTCACAGCGTTGCTCTCCAGCAACCCCTCTGTGCCATGTGCTTTATACACCTCTATTTCCTGTTATAAACATTGGTTTATGAAAACTTCATTTGCATTTTGTTTGTATTTTGTTCTTCTTAAAGCTGACAGAAAAGACAGCCAGGTATCAGCAGAAGCTGGAAGAGAAGCAGGCAGAGAATCTGAGAGCAATCCAAGAGAAGGAAGGCCAGGTAAAGGCGGTGGAGGAGACGGGGTGGTGGGCTGGTGGTGCTGGTGGCCCCCCGCTCCCTTCCAGCCCCCCTGCAGCGCACGCACTCGGGGTAGAGT
>JACDJE010000384.1:8409-53002 GCA_016647715.1 Pavo muticus
TTACCACAGTTGTGAATATTCCTGATAATAAAAATAAAATTATTTTTAAAATGAAAAGTATAAAGTTCACTGTAACAAAAGCAAGATTTTGCTTATTACAAGAAATTTTAATAGTCAGAAAAGACTACATTAGTGCCAAAAAGAAGACTAATAAAAAAATCTGATGAAATAAAAAGGGCCTAAGCTGAACCAATATCATAAATCTGAGAAATACAGGAGTTATAATCAATGCATCTAAGAGTGATATGTTAAAAATCTCCCCAGAATTCACTTTCAATAAAATGCTGAGATGCAGAGCTTTTAAATCTATTCCTCTCTCTTACAAAGTCTTTAAAAAGTGTCTTCATGGGGAAATCTGGCAGCTAACCTCAGTTCTTTTGATCTCTCTACACTCAGCCAGCACATTTATTTGATATTCACCATCCTTGGTCTCGCAAACATCTTGAATAAAAGCAAAGACACACTAGTCATGTTATATTGCTGTCTTCACCGGATTTGGCAAGATCATGGAAATAACTTAGAGTATAAAAATTGGCTCCATGACCTAATATTTGTGTGTACTTTCTTTCTCTCACTTTATTGTTTTCTTCTTTCCTGCCTCTGACTTTTTTGCCTGTGATAAAGAAAACCAGTTTAGTGAAGCAAGACTATCTTTATCACAGAATGGCTGTGATAAGAAAGAGCTGCTGAAATGCAATCTCATATGTAGCCTGATGTTTCTATGAGTTTGGAGGGTCTTAGAGGAGCAGTTCAAACTGCCTGTTGTGCATGCTGTTCTTTTCTCCAGCCTTTTGTGTAATTTGTCTTATTTCGTCTTGAGCACAGGAAGATCTCAGTTCAACAGCGACAGCAATAAAAGCAGCTTTTGACCTTCTCAGCTAACCACTGGGTAGAGCTGATTCTGCCTCAGGGCAGGAACTAGATGACCTTTCCAGACCTGTAGTCTAATATTGTCCACTGTAACATTTTCTCATTTTCACAAAAGAGAAACTTATTACCACCTTTACTGTCACATAAAAGATTGTCCAACAAGAAGCTTTCTTTAGAAAAACACTTAACAGCTGAAGGAAAATGAAATAAGGGATATTGTGAAACAAAAGCCTTAGTGAATACTGAGAATTTTAAATACTTTAGTGACTTCTTGTTATAGGTGTTGGAGAATACTAAGTTATATAGGAATCTGAGCAGAACAATAAATTACTACCTAAAACATATAAGCAATCCTTGGTGTTCAGCAGTGACACTGAAAGGACTTATAAACTTGTTTTCCAGTACTCACATAAAGAGGAGCCCTTGCACCTTTACAAAAGGGAGGGGAAAAGTGTACAAACTGAGCAGGCAACTACAGAAATTACTGTGTTTTTCTTTTATTTAAATCATTTCATTTAAATTTTATGTGGAGTTTGAGATAAAAAATTGTGTAATCATGAATCAACAAATATTTGTTCAAGTGTGCTGGGTCTGTCTGAGATGGAGTCAACTTTCCTCACAGCAGTCCATACAGTGCTGTGCTCTGCACTTGTAGCTAAATATTATTGATATCAAACCAGTGTTTTGTCTATTGTTGATCAGTGCTGGCATAGCATCAAAGCTCTCTCCAACCCCTCACAAAAAACTGTAGGGCTACAGGCAATCAAGATGTAGGAAGAGGACATTGCCAAGGCAGTTAACCAAAACTGAACGAGAGATATTCCTCACCATATGATGCAACACTCAGCAGTAAAGATTGAGAAGGGGAAAGGGGAAGGCACAGGACTCTCATGAAAGCATTTATTTTTCTGAGAAAATGCTATGTGCATTGAGACCTTGCTTCCCAAGATGTGATTGAAAATTGCTTACAGATGGGAAACATAATAATTTTCTCCTTTTGCTTCCATGTGGCCTTTTCTTTTTCTTCTTCTTCTTCTTTTTTTTTTTTTTTTTTTTTTACTTGAATCAAACTACTTCTCATCTCAACCCATGATCCTTTTTTCACCATATTTTCTCTCCCTTTTCTTTGGAGGAGGAGGTTGAGACTGTAGAGTAATGGAGCTGAGCAGTCTATCAGTGTGAAACAAACATGTCAAGATTGCATACAAACTCACTGAAGTTATTATACAAAAATGTGGAGTAAATGTTGATACCACCACACAAATTTTCATTTTTGTCCATCATATTCTGAAATTTTTGAGTGATCAGTATACAAGTATTACACATTTCAAAAAGATTTCAGTTTTCCTATTTGTTCTCATCTATCCTGTTATTCATATGCTTTATTTTAGCCATACTTGAATTTCCAATGAATAGTTTGATTTTCCCATCTATAGATATAATAGCTGTGTTTTTGTGTTTGTTTGTTTTTGTTTTTAATTGGAATAGCTTGGATTAAAAGAAAGAAAGAAAGAAAAATGTGATAATTTTCAAATGAAATGTATGGGTAATCTTTACATTTCTTAATGAGTGAACACCTAACAATTCTTGAAAGAAGAGAAAGTACTTTATTTTAATAAGGAGAATTAAGTCCAAGTGAAGAATTCATGAATTACATTGCATAGCTCATTTGTTATAAGATACCTGGAATGTTGTATCCAGTTTTGGGCTCTCCACTCGAGGAAGGATAAAGATGTGGATAAACTGGAGTTCAGAGATTTCAATGGACATGGTCTTGGGGACACTTTACAGCAGCCTGCCCATGCCCAGGTTTTTTAGGAGGCAGAACCAGGCACCTCTATAAAGACACAGAGGTGTATGGTGGGAGGATAAAGGATACTGCCCACGTTAGGAAAAAAAAAAAAAAAAGATTAAAAGTCTGAATAAGTAATAACTTTTTCACCAATTCAACAGCCCAACAGTGCAGCAGGCTTCCCAATGACATGGTTCATCCTTTGAAATTTCCACGACTCTTATGGTTAAAACCCTGAGCAGCCTAGTTTTACTCCCTGCTTTGAGCAGGAGTCTGGATCAGAGACCTCCTGAAGTCCCTTCCAACCTGAATTATCCTACAATACTATGACTCTGTAGTTCTCACATAACATTTGTGACTATTTCTGCTGATGAAAAAATCTTTTTCATACATTGAAGAATTTCTAGCTTGAGTCCTTCAGGGATTTTAATGACATTCTGTTTCAATACTATTTTAGTCTATCAAACAGTAGGATAAAAAATGTTCTTTTTTATTTACACTTTAAATATTTTCTGGGAATTTTTATCTAGGTTTTAAGAAAATGAAAGACTGTTCTGACACTCTCTTACCAAAGAGAGAATTAGCTTTTTCGTTATTGCTGTTGTTTTAACAATTTCATTTAAAGTAAAAATTTGAGAGAATGAATGCATGTGGAAGTTCATCTATATTAGCACTAGACTATCTTGTTCAATGAGGGTAAGCTCCCACTAAGGAAATTCCCACATGGGAATGCTGTCTTCCAAGGATGAAAGTGAATGGAGAGTATGAGTTAACGTGTATGGTGCATTGTTTTTTATCTGAGTATGGAAAACCTGGGCATTGTTTGAGAGTGAAATAAGTGTTAAAGCCCTGTATAGTGTAGAATTCAGATGAAATGTATTCCTCTTGGGAGAGTCTCTTGGTGTGGATTATGCTCCGAGTTCCTAGAGAGAGCTTGTTGGAGCAATTCAGAGCAATTTAGAGCAAACTAAAATTGAAGTGATATGGAAGATCAAAAGTCAAATATCACAAAAAATTCACGAGTTCCATCTCTTCATTTCAGCTGTGATAGACAGAAACAATTTGATGTACAGTTGTACAAATTATACAACTTGGAATAAAGTGGGGAATTCAGTTAACATTGTAACATTAAACTAATTGGACAATCATACCATCATTATGAAGATGTTCATAAGAACAGTAGCCTTGAAGTAAGTTAAAAATGATTCAGCAATCATGAACTGATTCAGACAATATTAAACTGCAAGATAGACAGAAATAAAGCTTGCTAGAAACAATCCTTGGGATATATAAATATAAACTTCAGGATCCTGACAAACAAATTTCTTAGGCTAAATAGTTTGATAAAAGTTTTGAATTAAGAGAAGATCTGGAGGAACTCTTAAGTAATATGTGTCAAATCAATTAGAACGTATATTCAAAGAGCTAACTAGATATTTGTATGACTTTCAGTACAAAAATTCATATTTAATGGGAACAGAGACAAAAAAAAATAAAGGGAAAAGGGGTGCATTAGAAAAAAAAAAATGTTTCAGAGGTTAAAGAGATAAAGTCTAAATATTTTGTAGAGCTTAGACTAGCACTGGAACCTAAAACATAAAGACTTTTTTTGTGTTAATCCTTACACATCTTTCTTTAGATAAATAAAGAAAGGAAATTAAAAGGATGGAGGCTTCTTTATACTCAGAACAGAAAGGTAGCAAGGATGACCTAGAAATGGCCAAAAATTTTAATTAATCATATCCTCCATGTTTTGGTTCACTTTATTTTTTAATTTGAGGGTCATTGTCAGAGTACTATGCATTATCTGCTGCAAATGAGAAGATCATGACACAAATTAGAATACAGAAATTAGAAGCAAAAACGTAATTTCTAAGTGTGAAAGAATTAAAAGTCATCTATTCAAGCCCACTAAATGAATTCATGCATGGTGTTGCAAATCTAGTAGAAACCATTTAAAAATAATCCATAAATCTGGTAATATTAAATTTGGAAAACAAATTTAGTAGCAATATAAAAAGCAGCGGAGAAAGAACATTATCTAAGTAGTTTGATTATAATTCCATGCAAAGCATTAATCAGATTTTGAACAAGAACTAGCTAGGGGCACGAAGGCAAATGAAACTTACATTACAACAGGGCTTCATCTCATCCAGATTGTGTCAAACTACTTAATATCTTTTTAGATAACTGACTTCCTAGAGCATCTAATAAAATAAAGCTAATCTATTCCAATTTAAGCTAAACATTTGATAAGACTCCTCAAAGAAAAATCAGTATTGAACATAGTGATGACAATGATTAATGCAAGGTGCAAAAGAGACTTGTTAGAAGGGAGACTGTCACTGGCTGTACTCAAACAGCTAGACAGGCTAAAAAAAAAGTCTGCACAGATATGTCTCAGGCATCAGCCTTGGCACTGACTATATGTTTTAGACGTAGAAATAAAAAGTATGTGCATCCTTTGGAAACAACTAAGCAACAAGATGTTGAGACCATTTAAAAAGAGAAATGATGCAAATAGCATGAAACTAAGTGTTGCAATGTTCAGAGGTGTACTTTCAATAATTAGTAACAAAAATTTTGCTGCAAAAGGGAATTTGTCAATCTACTATGAAGAAATGGGTGAAAATACCTGGTTACATTTGTTTTATTTGAGCATGAAGTAGCAGATGATGTAGTTACAAAGCAAAGGAAACTCTGTTATATAATAGAGTGAACCAATTTTTTAAGAGAGAGGAGAATGTAAATACTACTATGAAAGACCTTACCTGGAATATTGTTTACACCTCTAATCACTTATCTCAGGAATGGTTTAAAAGGGACTAGTTTCAGAGAAGGCATATGATTAAGGGAATGGAAAGTTTATCTTACAAAAAGAGATTAAGGAGAGTTCTGTTTATTTAATGTAGTCAGGGAAGGTTAGGAGCGGTTATAATGACTTTTTATAACCAAATTGAGAAGGGATATATCAAGGCAGGAAAAATCCTTTAATTTTAAGAATAATATTAGCACGTAAGTGGCTATGTTTAGACTGGATATTATATAAGGTTTCAAGTCATCTGGGAAGAAAAGTTCTGATATAACTATCTGAATATGTTTGTGAGGAAATAAACAGAATTTCTTTAAAAAGTAGCTTGTTAAGGCTATAGAAGTATTTTCAAAAACTAAAAATAAAATAAAAATAAAATAAAAAAAACCTGGCACCAATAATCTCTTGTGAAACTGTGTTTTAGTGCCTCTTTGCAGTTTGAAAACACGTTAGAATGAATGGTGATTTTTTTTGTAAGCCATGTATATTTTATTTCATTATATACAGTTATGTATGCTTGCCTGTTCATACTCAGGATTAAGTTGATTATCTAATCTGAGGTAAGAATGCCATTGTTTTTCCAAAACGGAATACTCAAGAACTAATAGGAATTTGTGTGTGTTGTTGAGTAAGATCTTTACATGAAACCATAAGGAATTTCATTTCATAAGTTCTTGAATGGACCTAGATCAGCTATGATCTTTCAGTAAATGGGTTTCATCGTCTTCCACATTTTAAGTTAATTTAAGGTTTCCAAAGTCTATGTAGATTTTGCTGGGAATTTACTTGTTTTGTGGGTCCTTCCACAGTCAGCAAATAAGGTATACTAATTTTACCTAATTTTAAATATATTAAAGTTAACAGCAAAAAGATGTATTATTCCTGTATTATTTTCTGCTTGAAATTTCACAAGATAAATAAAACAGGAGATCCTCCTCAGACCTATTACAGGCCTAAGTGACAGAACTTTTAATCTGTTCTTAAGTATTATCTTGTATAGCATGAAATAAGATATTTTGTACAATATTTAGCAGGTCTCTGGTGTTCTAGTAAAAGAAGAAAAGCAGAGAATTTATAATATTTGTAGCATTCTTTTGTCCTGTGTACTGCTCCTCTTTTTCCCTTTGTACCACCAATAAACCTAATCACATAGCTGTTTGTTTTGTTTTCCAAGTTCAATGTTAGTAGCTCGTGTAGTATAATATTGAAAATATTTGGAGAGAAAGGAGGGTTTCCTGGAATCTTCAAAAGCAAAACTTGTTTTGTTGAGCTTATCTTTTTTAACTTCCACCTTATCACCTCCCATCTTATAATTTGTATGCCTAATTAGTAATTTCAGCCAAATGACAAAAGGTTCAAACATCTGAAATTTTTAATAATATGAAAAGCAAGAGCTGCACACAAGATAAAGATCCAAATCTGTGTCCAAAGATAGTAAAAATCAATTACAATTCAACTTCTTATCTAGCCTGTGAGACAGGAGCCAGCTGCCAATATCCACTGTTATCAAAGTATTTTTCAATAAGCTTTCAATATATAGAGGCTGCTCCAAAGGTAATGTCTCCTATTTTATTATATTGTCCTATGGTGTCAGAGGCAGACGTTGGTGATCTGGCAGTAGGGGCCGAAACTTCCCACCAATATTCCATTAAATTTTGTTGCAAAGTGCCGGATGGCAGCAGAGGGGTAATCCAACAAAACAGCTGCCATTTTACCAGCTGACAGGGTGTGTGAAATGGAGACATGGAGGGAAAACTGCAAATAAAAGAGCGAAGTAAGAGCACTGGAGAACAAAGTATATATTCCTTATTGCCTCAGATACTCAACTGGAATTATATTCCCTCCCAGCGAAAACTGAGTTTTAATTAACCAATTCAGTCAAAGAGGAAAATTTTAAGAAAACAGAGAAAACCGTATGCTAATTTTAGTTGTAGTATCACTGGGGCTGTTATTAGATTCTGATGCAAAGCATTTTTCATTATTTAAAATTTTAATAGATTCAGTCCCCCAAATCTAAACAACTACGATGTTGTCATAAATAAAATTTTTCTTTCTTTCTTACCAGAGCAGATGCTGTTCTGATCAAATCAGATATGACAAGAGCTTAAGAATAAATAGATGCATTTTGTCACAAAACAAATTATTAAAAAACAAACAACAAGGGAAACAAGAAACATCAGTACTGTGAAGATGCTTTTTATTACAGCATATTTTTAAAGGGAGTGACAACATTAGCATGCATATTTACTCTCTTATAGAAATAAACTATTTTATACTAAGATAAGAAAATGCAACCATAGCATTTGAAATTGAAAATATAGCATTTAAATAGCTCGCATAGCAAAACACCATGCTATCAGGTACCTGAATCTTATTTTCCAGTGTTTTGTCTTTGTAGATTAATCATATCATTTTAATACTATTAAATATTTTGCATTTTCATTTAGTTTGTAGCTAATTTATCCATCTGTATAAATACAAAATAAAGCAATTTAATAGAACTGCAGTGAATGTTTGTGATGATCAGTATCCTAGGATTTGTGAACATCAATGTAATAATGTCATGGGGTTACCTGGACCAGTCTATGCCCGTGACAGGGACAGTGGGCCCAAGGGCCCCCTTCCCAGCCCCCCCCCAAAGAGGAAGGGGAAGGGAAAAGGAAAGGAAAGAAAACAAACAGACCTCTAGGGAGGTAAACTTATTTTACTAACTATAATATAATATAATACAATCTAATTGAGATGGATAAATCAAACAAAGTGGAGAGAGAGAGTTAACGGAGCACTTGCCTCTTCGTTGGGAATCCAAAGAAGCAGCACCACCCCCAGCCCACCCCTCCATGACGTGTAGGGGCAGGTAGCCGGATTAGAGTGTTAACACTTTAACTCCCAATGCACTACATGATGTTATGATGTGGAATACTAAAAAACCAAAATCACAAAACTGTGACAAATAAGAATCAAATTTATCAAAAAATTTAAATCCAAATCTCACATTTTGTTGAATGAACCTCCAGTTTAACAAATTGTAAAAATGGAGACAGAAAGATATCACATAAACATATATTAAAGCCTTGTTTTACAGGAATATAGGCTTCAAAGGAATATTTACATATTTATATACCAGCTTAGATTATTATACAGGTTATCTGAACTCTGCTCCCTTTTCTCAGAATTACTGATAATTATTAATAGAGACAATTCACTCCCTTGCTTTCCCTTTGTTTGACCTGCATATCAGTGACACCCTTGTGAATAAATACTTAATATAACTGTTGGTATGAGGAATGCAAATGCTAATTTGTTTGCGGAGTGAGTTGTTTAGTCATTTGGCAAAGAAAAGAATAGGAAATACAGAATTAATTTGGTTCAAATGCATACACGCACACAGACACAAGGGCTGCACATAAAGTAATGCATCCTATTTTATTATGTTCTCCCACAACTTCAGAGCCAGATGTTGGTGGTATGGCAGTAGAGGTTAAACCTTCCCAGTAACATTTCATTGCATGCCATGTAACAGATGGCAGCAGAGAGGCAGCCTGGCAAAATGGTGTCTGACGTGGAAGTGTGTATGAAGAAAAAGTGGAACTGAGTTTCTCCATGTGGAAGAATTTGCACCCACTGACATTTACTAATGCTTGCTGAATTTTTATGAAGACCATTCAGTGGATGTGAGCACAGTGAAGTGGTGGCTGGTGCGTTTCAGCAGTGGTGATAGTAGGTCACCTCCGCTGGTACAAATTTTTACAAGCAGAGCATGCAGGCTCCTGTTCATTGCTGCTGAAAAAGCATAGCTAATGGTGGTGACACTGGTGAAAAATAGTATTTTGTAGCTGAGAATTTGCTCCAGAAAATATTGTTATTGTGCTCTTTGTATCTGTTGTAGTTTTCATGGAAATAAATAGGAGGCATTACTTCTGAAGTGATCTACACGTGTATGTGTATTTATATATATATGCTCGTTATGGTCAATTTGATCTAGTCATACTGTGGCTGTAGTCATGATAGAATAAAAGACTTTCTTTGCACTATCTGAATAGCTCTCCAAGTATTTTCATTCCATTCAGTCCTTGTTTAAGTACAAAGAGGGCACATTCTGCTTTTTCTTATCCTAGTATATATCATGACATTATCATAAAACATGATTATTTTTATATACAAAGGATTACAGGAGAAAAAAAATTGCCCTTTAAACACTGATTTACAGAAACGTGAGTAGAATTTAAGTTTGGTTTTTTTAACCTAGATTCAAACTCACTGTAAGCTCCCAATTTACTGTGATGCTTAATTACTTCTGAATATTTTTTACACCTAACATGCATTTGTACAGAATGAAAGTACAATTTTGCTGTATCCTACAAATACAAGTAAGTACATATTTATTCATGACATTCCCCTACTAATATTTTTTACCTGATAAGGATATTAAAGTTTTATTATGTTTTATAGCTACCCTACACTTTCATATGGTTTTAGACCAGCCTTAATGAAAGAAAATAAGTCTTATCTGTGGTGCAATGATAGCAAGTTTTATGTTATTAAGGTCTCTGTGCTTAATATTCATATGATGAAGTGATTCCTAAGTGTGGAAAATCATAATTTTATTTCCATCAGAGGTTGAGAATCATTTTTTCCTAAATGCAAAGCTAATCTTGTGTAAATGTGTACATTTACAAACCTAACTTTGTTTACACATACATTTATGTGTGTATATAATAATGCTTTTCTGTTTGTTGCTTAGGATAATCGTTGAGATAAATGTTTTTACAAATCCATGTTACATATTAAAATGCTCAGAGTATTACTCCTCTGAATAATTTAAAAGATTATTGAAAAGTTATTCTCTTATCACTAATAATAACATTCCCTTTTGTGAATCATTAATAATTCAGATCTGTCAGTTAGTGGAACATAGGTATTGAAATTGATGCAAATTATTTAATTTATTCACATTTAGTAAACTTCTAATTCATTAAAGACCAAGCAGCTTGATAAATTTCAGTTAAACACATCTGGAAGGGATTTTATTTGTTAGAAAGTCTTTGTAATGCCCTAAAAAACAGATGGGAGCTGTCAAGCCACATAAAGCTTGCTTTGGTACCTATATTTGAAAGTAAAAATAAATATGTTTATTGAAAAGAAAAGCATACCTGATATAAGAGAAATATACAAATAATTTCTCCATTATTTCAATCACTGAAATGGTACAGTACTTGGGGAACAGAGAAAACAAAAACTATGATGAAAACAGTCTTTGGAACTGAATGGAATGGAAGAGAACAAAATAGGACAGGACAGGACAGGACAGGATAGGATAGGATAGGATAGAATAGAAATTTGCTCTGTCCCAGGTGCAATTCCATGAATTTTCCTTGGTTGAACTTCATGCTGTCGCTAATTCCCAGTGCTTCAAACTATCTAGGTTCCTCCTAGGCTTCTCATCCCTCCAGGGAGTCAGCAGTACCTCCCAGCTTAGTGTCCTCACCAAACTTGTTGAGGATGCAGTCCACTTCTGCACCCAGATCACTGATAAAGATGCTGAACAGAACCAGCCATAGATCTGAGTCCCAGGGAACACCACTTGTGACTGGCCACCAGCCAAATGTAGCCTCATTTACTACAGCTCTTTGATTTCTGCCAGAGCATTTGTGCCACAAGTTGCAATTAAATTAGCTGCCTGTGCACACAGAACCTTTTCAATGTTGATTTACAGTATATGCATCTACTCAAAATTTGCTCTCCCATTTCATTGTTATATCTTTCCACTTTCCAAGCATATTTATTTTATATTCTATGATAATTTCATAATTTATTTTCTGCCTACCAGTGGTTAGTCAATTTTTTCACATTTAAGCCCATCTCAAAGGCATATTGTTGCTTGGTACTAAAGACATACTGTGACTACTTATGAAGTAGACTACAACTAGCCTACTTCAAAACGTTCTGTAGAGCTGTAGAAATCTATTTGTACAACTATTTGTTAACCATTAGAGGGGAAAGCTTCAGGTCTGTTTCATGTAAAATAGCATCAATTTAGATTAAAACCTACATATATATACTGAAGTTGCTCAGAAGATGGAAGACAGTGAAAATTTCCCATAGTTTCCGATCCTTTTCTTACAGGAGAATAACACCTTAGAGGGGATGTGAAATTTTATGTAGGACTTCTTGTGGTTCAGGGTAGTTGGATTGTTAAACTTTAGTGTTTTGTGTTGTTTTTGCTGCTGCTGTTGTTTTCTAGTCTTACTTTTCAGATTCACAAAGCTCATTTTCCTGTAGGTGATAACAGGTTGTGGAATCTTATTTTTAAGAAACGTTGGTCAGCCCTGGGAAGATTTTGAAGAGATATATGTAACAAAAGTAAATGGTCAAAATACATTAAATTTAAATAAAAATCTCACAGAGCACCACTGGCACCAATGGAGAGTGAGTGTACATAACAGATAAGGAGAAATCTTCAGTGGATGTAAAGCTTTTGACTTGAGGAGAGTTCTTCATATTTCTTTACTGTTGAGAATTTTACAATAATATTTAAACAAACTTAGGATATAGCTACCAGTGAAAGATCACCTGCTACACATCTAATAAAAAAATGATCCAAGGAATGGAACACCTCTCCTATGAGGATAGGCTAAGAGAGCTGGGGCTCATCAGCCTGGAAGAGAGAAGGCTGCAAGGTGATCTGATAGCAGCCTTTCAGTATATAAAGGGGAGCTACAGGAAAGAAGAGGACAGAATCTTTAGCAGAATCTGTTGTGATAGAACAAGGGGAAATGGTTCAAGCTTAAAGAAGGTAGATTTAGGTTGGATATAAGGAAAAAGTCTTTTACAGTGAAGGTGGTGAGGCACTGGAACAGGACACCCATAGATGGGATTGATGCCCCACCTCTGGAGACTTTCAAGGCAAAGCTGAATCAGGCCCTGGGCAACCTGATGTAGCTGTGGTGTCCCTGTTCATTGCAGGGGAGTTGGACTAGATGACCTTTAAAAAGATCCTTTCCACCTCTAAGGATTCTATGATGCTGTGACTCTGAATTAATTTAAAATGAGATGTGCACAGCTGAATTATTCCTAGCTCTAGACAGCATGAACAGGGTAGAAATAAGACTTGTTTTTTTTTCCAAAATCTCTAATATTTTTGGGAGGATGAAAGCCAAAGTAACAGCTATCTTTCCACAGGAACACCAGTGCCACGTATGGCATCTGAATGAGGAGCTATGAGATATGGTTTAGTGGCTTGTGGTAGCAAGGGTAATAGGAGGACAGTTGGACTAGATGATCTTGTAGGTCCTTTCCAGCCTTTTGATTCTATATGTGTGCTGTCATAGAATCACAGAATCATAGAATTGCTCAGGTTGGAAAAGACCTTAAATATCATTGAGTCCAACCACAACCTAACCATACTACCCTAACTCTAACAACCCTCCACTAAATCATGTCCCTGAGCACCACATCCAAATGGTTTTTAAACACAACCAGGGATGGTGACTCAACCACCTCTCTGGGGAGCCTATTCCAGTGCTTAACAACCCTTTCTGTAAAAAAGTTTTTCCTGATATCCAGCCTGGTACAACTTGTGGCCATTTCCCCTTGTCCTATCACCTGTCACCAGTGAGAAGAGACCAACCCCGCTCTCGTTGTAAGCACCTTTCAGATATTGGAAGAGAGCAATGAGTCTCCCCTCAGCCTCCTTTTCCCCAGACTAAACAGCCCCAGTTCCTTCAATCTCTCCTCGTAGGGCATATTCTCCAAGCCCTTCACAAGCCTTGTTGCCCTTCTTTGGACCTGCTCCAGCACCTCAATGTCCTTTCTGTATTGATGTGTCCAAAACTGAACACAATACTCGATGTGAGGCCTCACCAGTGCCCTTGACTCCAAAATTTGATAGAAATTCCTGAAGACTGTATAATGTCTTCAGTGATTCTGATTACGATAATTAGTGAAAGATCAACCAGAATAAGGTTGAAAGCACAAACAGCAAGAATATAATAAACCCTTTTATGGGTTGCTGAGAAAAGAACTAGACACTATAAGCTTCCAAGCCTGGAGGTCTCATACTCTGAAAATAGTCCAAGCTAAGAAATATTAACATGCAAGACAAATAATACTGAATATAGGAATGTCATAGGAAGAACATCTTTTCTTGTCTATCTTAATTTTTTGCTGAAGTAAGATATAGTGAAAAAAAGAATACAAAAGGGATAAATAGAGAAATAATTGATAAAGTGAACACTGCTACAAGCTGTTTTTGAAAACTGCAGACTCTTTATTGTCTTGTTTCCATCACATTTTATTCTCCCTAGTTCTGTCTCTCTTTTCCTGGGCTATGTTTATATCATCCTGACAACATTTAGTGCAACAGACTGAATGACTTGTTTGAAATGAAGTGTCGGATTATATCCTAGCTATTGAATTAAAAAAAAGCAATTTTAAGAGACAACAGAAAGTCACAGATCAGTAGTGAGTAATCTTTTAGAAATACAAGTGCTTCATGAATGTGTCTACATTTTATGTTCCATGGCTTTGCGAGACAAAATCTTGTGCTACAGAGGAAAACTGCCATCCATCAGTAATTGGATACATGTAGGGTAAACAAATCTTTGATGGAAGAACAAGTGATTATTGACTAATTAAAATCTGAATAGCCCACTTACTAGATCCCTTTCTTTCAGTGACATTTGAAAACATAGAAAGCTGACCTATTTATTTAGTTTGAATGTTCTAGTTTTAATTACAAAATTATTCTGAAAAGTTACTATTTATTAATGATCTTTTTAAAAAAAGTTTGAAAAGCAATTTCAATTTCCAGTTATTTTTCATTCAGTGGCTGACATGCCTCATTGTAAAATGCTAGTGGCATACAGCCAGTCTAGTTCTTTATAAAATTCTGTACTTAAATAGTGACAAATATAAATTCCTACATAATTACCTGAATACTCTACAACATATTCTTTTAGAAACATGGATGTACAATATATTTTTAGTATTTAAAGCTTTGCATTAAAAGCTAATATGATAATCTGCAGGATGGAGAGAAAAGAGATTTCTTATAGGATGCAGTTTTCCTCAAGCACTGTCGTGTACTTTCTTGAACACTTAACATAATTAACACTATACCTTTAGAAGATTTGAGATAAAAATGAAAAAAGAGCTTGTCAAGTTGACATTGTCTAAAGTGCAGATCTAAAAATATTTCATGCAACTGCACAATATATTTTTAAAAGCACTGGAACATCCACCCCATACAGTTCATTCATTTGCAAAGAAAAATGTAAAATATCCAATATACTGTCTTTTGTATACACTCAAAATTTCCACTGTTAATTAAATAATATGGAAAAATCATGATATTCTTCTCTGTTCTTGAGAAAAAAGTAGTAAATTTTTTCGATTCTCATTCTATCTCTAGCCTAAGTCTGACACTCATCTCATCTTAGCCAGTCTAAGAATAATCTCCTATGCTTTCTTTATAATCTTTGGAGTTGCTACTCTCCTTTGGGCACTGAAAGTCACTGTATAATAAGCAGCAATAGCCAAGGGATAGAGAGACTATCATTTGCCCTTGTCTGCAGAAAGACTAGTTTAGATATGCATATTTTACTATTTTAGATTACTGGTGAAGGGTAAGTCACATCTTCAGTGCTTTTAGGTTTGCTTAGGTTTTAGGTTTCCTTCTCATCTCTGATTATGTGGTTCATTAATATGAGACCCTGTGATACCACAAAATGTAACCATTTATGGGGGAAGATTAACACAAAATAGTGTACCCTCAAATGCTCATCACAAATGTTTACAAAGTCCCAGTTACTCTCCAGAAATTTGGTGGCCCTATTGTCTGAGCCAGTCATGGAAGAAATTTATATTGCCCTGGAAGCGCTTCAGATGAGCTTCACAAAAGTTTTTGTACAGCTCATAACCTTTTATATCAGTTAAAGCTAAGGTAACATGGGGGTCCATATTAAGAAGAAATAGAAAAGGCATTAGCTCTTCATTTGGCTTGCCTGAATTTTCCCAGAATTCCACCCATATATTAGTTGTACTCAAGCTATTTACAAGCATGAGCCTTAATTCAAGTCATTCCAAGTCTTGCGTCTGAACTTCTCCAACAGAAACTCTCTGAATTTCTCAACCAGAAAGTCAGGCACTGGAAAGATTAACATAAAAAATGGTGGGAAGGAAGAATGGATAATCAGGGGGATGACGTGCATTCAAGACAAGAAAATATGGAAGAAAGAACACAGAGATGATAGAAATACCCGTACACAAATCTATTTTATTGTGGCTCCTGTAATGTTGCCAGCACTGGGAACTGGAACTGTCTCCTCACTTTTGAAATGAAAATAACTGATATAATAAGATATACAATTTTATATAATATAAAAAGATAAACAAAGAAAATAAAATTATCCATGTGAACACCAAAAAACTGGCATCAGGATCAAAACAGTGTGTGTAATTAAGTGAGATATTAATACAAAGTAGAATTGGCATTAATATTATTTCATTGATGAGTTGAGAAACAAATGAAATACAGCCATAAAAATGGTTTGGTTTGTATTCCTGCATTATTTGTCTAAATTGTGATATGACACATAACAGCAGATCAAGGGACTATGGAAGTACTAGTATTATAGTAAAAAAGTACTCTGAGGAGACTTAACTTGATTTTTTATCATAAAATTTTAACCTTCTTTGAAGGCAATAGAATGAAGATTGAAGTAGAAATTAGTAGTTCAAGGACAATAAGAGGTGATCTGTGCTGAAGTATCAAGACAAAATTGTTTAAAAAAAACAAAACAGAAGAAAAAGGAATTTTTCTGGACATTAATCCTGATCAGGCTATATGTATATTATAGGTATAATATAATATAGGTATAAATACAGGATATTTTTATATATATCCTATAAATCTATATATCTATTGATTTTCTTTCACTAAAGGCATATGACTGAAATATAGTACATCACATGTATATATGTATATTAAAAATATTCAAAATTTTAATTTAATCAAAATTCTTGATATGTTGTAAAGTATTTGGACTCCAGATTTGTGAGAGGGGAATCAACTGCCTATTACAGATTTTGAAACCAATTCAAGTCATTCCAGTATCCTAGAGACATAAGAAGTGTGGATCCTTGGGGACATAAGAAGCCCTTATTCAAGTGCTAAAATCTTCATCCAAGGCACATTTCTTTTTACAGAAAGAATTGTGCTGAAGGACTAATTGTTTTTCACTTTATAACTAATCAATATTGTTTCATCTCACTTATTTCCTGAAGCAAAAAAAATAAAAATAATCTGCTGTGTTGTGAGTAATTACATTGGTTAAGGCAATGGTGTACTTGTTTATTGAACAAAGAATGAAGGAATAAAGCAGTACAGCAATATATATTTGTACATTAGTTGTTCTTTGCACGTTAGCAACAATTCCAGAAGAAATTAATTGAAAATCTGAAAGCTTAAAACTGATCTGAATATTCCCTTGTCATGGTTTTATGATTTTTGGTTATCAGCATTCCACATCATAACATCATGTAGTGCACTGGGAGTTAAAGTTTTCCAGGTACCTGTCCCTGAAGAGAAGAAGAGCTACGTTCCCCAGAAGACTGTTCGCTGTGCTGTTATCATTTCTGCTCAGGGGGAACAGATATAAGGCCTTGGTAAGTCATCTGACCGGCTCTTCTTTGTCAGGCTCTCCTCTCTGCTGCTCGACCAGACTGCGCATCTCACCTCAGCATTATGGTGAGGCCTACCTAGCTTTCGGACAATCTTTCTCTCTCATTATATTTGATTTATTAGCTTCAATTCTAATTATATTGTATTATAGTGTGTTATCTTGCATTCCGATACCATATTTAGTAAATTAGTTTGTTTCTCCTCAGATCGTTGCCACTTTTTTTTATATGTATTTTGGGGTCCCCTGTTTCCCTTTTCTGGAGGCGCGGATTTTGCAAAATCCCTCCGCCCCGCTAGTCATGGAACCGGGCCAGCCTGTAAACCGTTGACACCTGAAAAGCAAGTTATCTATTATATCTTCAAGGAGAAAGATTTTTTTGAAAGCATCTTAAGAGGTCATCTGATCCAACTCCTTGCTGAAAGCAGTACCCATTTGCTTGCTCAGGATCTTCTCGAAGAGTCTGTTTATGAAAACATCAAGAGGTTCCACAGTTCCCCTAGGCAAACTGTTCCACTCACATTGTGAATGTTATTCATCCTTACCGTGTATCAGCTATTTCTACTGTAAGTAAAGGTGAGCCTTTAAAACTTCTGATGATGAAAATAAATTATGTAAATACACGATACATGTATAAACACTAAATATCAGGGATATCTACTGGTTAATATTTTTGTAATTTTTTAATAACATACTTCTTAGTGCATACAATTTGTTGTTTTTTTTTTTTTTTACATCTTACTTTCTGTGGTACCTCAATATAACTAAAAGGCAGCTTTTTTGAATTAGATTAAACCAAAATATATATAGTTTTGAACACTTCCAAAAATATTTATGATTCAAAGATGAGCCGGTATTTTGTCTTCTTTCCAAGAAAACCCTTTTAGAATGAATTGAAATGTAAGTATAACTAGCTCAATTTCAAATAGAATAGTAGATCCTTTAAGGTTTGAAAAGACCACTAAGATCATCTAGTCCAACCATCAACCCATCACCACCTTGCACACTATGCTACATACCTAAGTGCCTCATCCATCCTTTTCTCGAAAACCTCCAAGGATGGTGAGTACTCCACCTCTCTGGGCAACCTATTCCAATGTCTCACCACTCTTTCTGAGAAGAAATTTTTCCTAATAATCAACTTGAAATAAAACAACATGATAATGCATTATAACCAGAAATAATGAGAGAAAAGTGAATAACAAGTATTTTCCTGAAGCTTTCTGACTATTAGTATTTACTTCATCAACTCATATAACTGATCATGCACATTCTTTTTCATTATTTATTTTTCAGATCAATGCAGAAACAAAGATTGTGTACCTCAAATATTTGAACATTTATAGCTTGTGAACACCTCTGTGAACTTTTATTAAAAGCCCTTTGGTGTCTAATGTGACTTCAAAATCTTACTTAACTTAGTATTTCATGGATTACTATCGATACTATGTTATTTGAATTAGATTTCATCTTTGGAGTATGCACGAAATAACAGAATTTCCAAACGTAAAAGTGCAGATCAAAAGGATAAACCCACGATTTGATTAACCTATTCTGACACAGTGAAAAAGAAGATAGATAGAGATATATAACTTTAGATCTATACTAGTCTCCTTCATAGCAAATGTGTGCTCAGTTTCACATGTTGTATAAGACAGGAAAAGTTAAAACCTGCGTAAGAATCAAAAAGGCCTAGGGAAGTTGAGAAGCTCATGCTGATTCCGTTTTACACAGCTATGAAAGGTAATACTTTTGATGTTTAGGGAAGTTTCTTTTTTTTTATCCAATTGTCTGTATTCCACAAATTCCACTGAAAATGAATTTAAAACAATTTTCACCATTTACTTTGGCTTGACAATATTTGATTTTCTCAGTTAATTTTCCAATATTTTTTTCCAGTTTACATAACCTCCACTAGTCATAATACTGTTTTATCTTTAGCTAGGTGAAAGTTCTCTAAAAAAGATCAGCAATCATCTTACGATCCTCAAAGGCCATCAAGAGAAAAATGTGGGCAGCTAGCAACAAGCAGTCCTTTCACTGCATATAAGATTTTTCAGATTCAAAAGCAGATAACAGTCAATGTTTCTAACAACAACTATAAATTTAAGAGACTTAATATATAGATGTCTTCATTCATCATGAGTGTCAAACAAGTTGCCAGCGCAGTCAGTGCTGTTTCCTTAGTGTAACTTGATTTAATGCCACATCATTTAAGGTCAAGGAAATCTGAAGCTCTGAAAATGACTGTGTTTACTCCAAAATTGCTGAAATGCAAAATTTGAGACAGACAGTGAATATATATCCAATTGAGAGAAGGCAGTTGGTAAGAATTATTTAGATGTTTGTTTTATTTATTGCTTATATTGGGAAAAGATATAATGGTTGTTTCTGTAAAAGGAGGGTAATATAATAAAGTCTGTAATGCCAAATATCAGAAAATCTTGATTGGTGATAGTCTGCAAGATTCATGCTGCCAATTTTCCATTGCTCATCCAATGTAAGGATTTCACATTTAACCTAACTGGTAGATACCTCTGTAAATTTTTCAGGAATATCTAACCTTTACAGTTGTTACCAAGAATGATATAATTTATTATGAGATTTAATTACAACTACTTCTCATCTGACCTTTGTGCTTGTTAGTTAAAATAATTCATTATTTTTAATTAGCATCTGGCTTCAGAGCAGTTGTCTCCCCTTAATGCCTAGATTTTCCTAAAATCTTTTTGAGGAGAAACTAGAGGTTCATTAAAACCTACAGTCTGTTAAAAACTACCTCATAATCACTTGAGAAATTTTAACGGCGGTTGATGTCCCATGCCTGTCAATGTTCAAGAGGCATTTGTAATGCCCTTCCCTTCCCTTCCCTTCCCTTCCCTTCCCTTCCCTTCCCTTCCCTTCCCTTCCCTTCCCTTCCCTTCCCTTCCCTTCCCTACCCTTGAAGGGGAAAGGAATGACCCAAGGCATGACCTTGCTGTGCAGATAAAGGATTATCTGAAGGTGGTTTCATATCATGCTTCTCATCTAATATGTTCTGCAGTTGCCACAAGCTATAAGGAACACAACAGATTTGGTGCTTGTTTTATGCTGTAAAGCCTATCCAAAAACACCACTCAAAGAAATAAGACTTCAAATAGATTTTCCCAGTTCTAAGTGACTAGATTATCCTGGTGAAAGCTGGAGAACAACACAATAAAGAGGCTGCAGATCTTCTAACACCAAGGGGATGATAAAAATCCAGTGACAGTACCTAATCAGTGATGCAAGTGATGCTAGTGCCATCAATCTGATATCAAAATTATATATATAGTTACATAAAAATAAACTGGAATGTCCCCATGTCCCCTCAATCCAGTAGCACAGGGGAAGACACACATGTATGTCTAGTACCAAGGGGGAAGCCAAGCCAAAAGGGAAGCTGCTCTATGTAAGAGATGGCAACCACCAGATCTTGCTCTTGCTGCCAAGTGTATGTGCTCATTTATTAAAATGATGACTTGAGTATGATGAATTCAAGTTAATATCTTGTAATATGCTGTACCAAGAAGAATATTATTAAGAAATAATAGAAGTGTCCTCCAGGTGATTCTTGTAAGAACATTACCACTTGGCCTTGATTAGAGCTGGGTGACTGAGCATCATGAACTGCGGCAGACAGGACAACACAGACAAGATCCAAATGCAGCGTGCCTTTGTAAGGCCTTGTAGCAGGCAGTCGCAGCAGAAAAACAACTGAGACTGTTGGATAGATTCATAGAATCATAGAATGACCTTGGTTGAAAAGGACCACAATGACCCACTCCAGGAGCTCTGCATCTTTCTTGTACTGGAGGCCTTGGGTCTGGATGCTGTACTCCAGATGGGAACTCACAAGAGTCAAGTAGAAGGGGACAATCACCTCCCTCTCCCTACTGGCCACTCCTCTTTTAATGCAGCCCAGGATATAGTTGGCCTTCCAGACCAACACTGCTGGTTCATGTCCAGCTTCTCGTCCACCAGGACCCCCAAGTCCTTCTCCACAGGGCTTCTCTAGCAGGTTCATAGGTGGAAAAGGTAGGTGCAGTATCACCATGGACTGGCTTGATTGAAGGCCTGTAATAACGCCTAGCTACAACTCTTTAACCCAGAAGGGTAGAGTCTAGGTTAACTCTAATATAGAGATATCCAGCATTACACATGAACAGAGCCCAAACCATTGCCATGCCTCTGCCTAGAACCTGACACTGAGCATAGCTGGGGCAAACAATGCCTTTTTCCATGATCCAATGAACTGCTGCTATCATAGTCTCAGCTAACTGCAACTATTCATGAATGTGTGTTTTGCAATGACAAGATACCCATTCTGTAGGAATTGCAGTAAGAAAAGCACTAATACTCATGGCGTGTGATTCTAATACCTATCCTTTGAAGTTTTGAATGAGTACATGTTCACTGATCCACAATGTCACTTAAGATAAAATGTTACTTGCATAATTCTGCTGCATTGGCTGTAATTGTTGCAACAATGGTTCCATGGTGTTTTTACCTAGATGACCTAAAACACTAAAAATGGAGAATATATAAATGCCAAACCTATGATGACCTATAAGTGGCATCTCTTATTACAGAAAGATAAGGCATGCTCTTCTGTCACATAATATCAGAAATAATAACTGAAATTCTAAACAGAACCCCTGAGCTATTACACGGAAGAGAAAAACATCCTTGGATCACTTTTTTTTATACTCCTCTTAATATGATAGACATGTGCCATAACACCTGCTTATTGTTTCTTTCCCAGATTGGAAAATTTCAGTATCTTTCTTGTGATTACTGGTGATAATCCACATAATACTTGTGCATTGCTGTTTTTTGTTATTGTTGTTGTTGTTGTTGTTGTTTTGTTCTGCACCTGGTGGCAGGATTACATTACACCATAAAACAGGCAAATAGACAACTAAGAAAGAGGAGAAATGATCGAACATATACTGCAAAGCTTTCTGTTTTGACATCTAGAATCAAGAAAATTTGTTTCTGCTCATTGAAAAATATGTGAATGGAAAGTTCATATATTCAGTATATAAAAGAAGTTGGTATATGTCTTGACTTAATTTGCAAACGTTCTTACCATGATTAATTTACAGTTGCTTAAATCTAAACTACTGTTATTTGGATTGTATATATTCCTTGTTAAAAGTTGCATATGTACTTTACTTATTAAAACTGATTATTTCTCTTCTTCATAATTCAATTGGTGAACCAGTGGCAAAAGACATAACACTGGCAATGAAATAGTTTCCTACAAAATAATATAAACTAGAGAGTGATTAAAGTCTAACAAAATAAAGGCAAGAAAAAAGCATAATTTAGCTACTGGGACTGTGAGCAAATTGCTTGTTTTAAGAAGAAAAGGTTAATGTGTGACTTGGGGGAAATGGAATTGTTTGATAACTCAACAGAGAACTGACCCACCTGTATCTCAGATTTCCAACAATATGAACTAATACTATAATAAGCTAAGATCTTTTAGCAATACAGTGAAGAAAACGTTTCCACAGATTGTGGAAACTGCACAAAATCATCTCATCCCTAAGCTGATGGTGACTTTAGAATGTTTTCACTTTTTTTTTTTTTTTTTTTTTTTTTTTTTTTTTGGATAGTGCCTGAATTAAGGAAATTAACAGAGCACTGCCAGTTCAGTGAGTTTAAATGATCCTTTAAGGGACTAGTTAGTGCATGTATGTACTAAAGGAAACAACCCAAAACTGGCTATTTAAGTGAGGGTAATTTGACCCCACCACATGCCCTAGAATTTCTATATTGAAAAAGAGAGCTGCTAATGATGCCAGGGAGATGCATCTAGATTATGGAATCTGTGGAACAAGCAGGAAACAGTACAACAACAGTATGCTCAGATGCCGTAATTTTTCTTTTTCATGTCATGATTCAAGTAATTGTCAATCAAAATGCTATCAAAAGTACAGTGATGTGAAGCAAAACAAAAGCAGGTTATTTTAAATCATAAGCAATTTAATGAGACTATAGAAGAGTATATACAAATTAATTGGTTTGTTAAATTAGGATTGAATCATTGTAGAATCATAGAATGGCTTAGGTTGTAAGGGAGTACAAAGGTCATCCAGTTCTAACCACTCTGCCACTGGCAGGTTTGCTGACCACTAAATCAGGCACTAGATCAAGAAAAACAATGGATTCCTGTGATATAATTATTCTTGCAATTTACTGGTGTGTGAAACCCATGGGTCATGGTTCCTAGTTCTATGAAAGGCAGCTGTAAATGGCTCTATGTAGAATAGAAGGGTTTAACAGAAGACCAGGATCTTTGATGGTGTAAATCCATAGCTCAATGGATGTATGTGGGCTTATAAAATTTGAGGTTATTGTCCATAGACTACTAGAAGACATTTGCTGGCACATAGAGTTACCTTCATCTCACAGTTAAATTAAATTCGTAATTATCAAAATCTGAGTCATTCCCAAAAAGTCCTCATGATACCTATGCTGCTGATTTGAAAGAAACATTGCAATATTATTCAGATGCTGGCTATTCTTAAAAGAAAGAACTCTTCTTTCTTTTTGTAGGAAGAGGTATGATTTTTCAGATATCAGTGTGGGCCCAAGGTGCTTAAGACCCCAGAAAATATGGCAATATAACAATGAAATATGTCAATAAACACAAATACGAAACTATTAGAGCAATAAAGCAAGTAATTAACATTTCTAGCACATTTTTTCACTCTGGCAGTTTAGGTTGTAAAAATGTATCCATTTCTGTGTTTTATAATTTGAGAAACTGTAACTTCTCATGCTCATATAAATGTTTAAAGAAAATCCCTATTAGACAGAAGATACAGTATCTCATATAGTGCTATTATGAAAATAATGTTTATAGCACATCAATGTTTTAATTGCTGAACTGTGCTTTCACAAAGTTAAGAACTTATCTATTTTTCATGCTACCCTGCTAGCAAGGAGACTGATGGTGCAAAAGAAGTCAGGAAGGGACATTAATGGGACAGCTGACCCAAATGGTGCAAAGGAATGTATACTATATGATCTCACGATCAGCAATAATAGATGGGAGAAAGAAGGAGGAAGAGATGTTCAGAATTATGGCATTTATCTTCCCAAGTAACTGTTAACTGTGATGGAGACCTGCTTTCTTGGAAATGGCTAAATGTGCCTGCTGATGGGAAGTAGTGAATGAATCCCTTATTTTGCTTTGCATGCAAACGAAGAATTTGCTTTATCTATTAAGTTGTCTTTATCTCAGTCTATGAGTTTTCTCACTTCTACTTTTGAAAAAAAAAAAAAAAAAAGCCTTCAAGATCATCAAGTACAACCATCAATCTCACCTACTGTGTTCTAGCACTAAACCATGTCCCATAGTGACAAGTCCATTTCTCTGTTAAATACCTCCAGGAATGGGGATTCCAGTACTTTGATGGCAGTCCATTCCAGTGCTTGATCACTTGGTGTCTTCAGGGTTGTTTCTCACATTTTCTCACTCCTCTCTTCCAGTTGCTGTTGAACAGATTTTTTTTCCACTTCCTTCTCTTCTAGAGGCATAAATGTTGTAGCCCGTGGATTACTTCTGGACATCGGTAGGTCCCTTTTGTAACTGGCTGGAGTTAGATCTTTTCTAAAGTGGGAATGCTCCTGCTCTTCTCACAGAAACCACTCTTGCAGCTCTCCTCCCTCCTACCAAAATTTCTTCATGTAAACTCATTAGAACACTCCAAGTAGGCAGTATAGATGAGCCCATCCTGCTTTTGCAGATAAAGATTGGATACCTGTATGCAAGTTCTGCTGCACAGTTTGCTATCAAAGCCAGAGAATGGTCCCTGGCAGTGCTTATTGCTATAGACAAAACCCTGTTTGCTATCCAATGACTGCACTGATATAGCACTCTAGTGCTAGCTGAATGAACAGAATATTTGTGAGACTGGTTCAAGTCCCATCTCAAGTGTATACAGATAATTGGAAAGGTTGGGTAGATATAAAGAGTGAGTTCCATGTTACCCAATATATTTAATTTCCTTGTAGTCACTGGTAGGAAGAAGTCTCCTTAATGTAGTTCCCATCCTGTCTTGTCAAACACAAGTGATAGGAGTCTTTCAGCGTCACAAGTAAGATGGTTTTTTATTTCCCCACGTGGGGCACTAAACTTAAGGAATAGATATAGATACAGAACTGATCTTTCTGGGTGCTTTCATGACCTACCTCTGAGCACTGTCTGATTCTTTACCAATAACTAAACATTCATCCTCACATCACTTCTGTGAGCTGAGGAGATAGCCTCCATTTATAAACATATAACTGAGACGTCGATAGATTAAACAGACAAGTGTCGAAACCTAATAAAGGCTGCTATTGATTTGAAAGAGAATTAGATCAGGCCATTTGTGAATTAACTTCCCAAGTGACTGTTAACACCTGTCTAAATTTGTTTATAATACAGATACTTTAACACAAGCTTGTCTCTTAAATTCTGTATGGCTATATTTTTCTAGAAAAATAACTGTTTTTTAAAATGCTCTTCTATCTTTCAAACAAAGGAATATATTTACCTCTACATAATAAAGTATGTACTGTGGGATGTTTCAATATCTGTTTTACTGGAAAAAATTAAAATGTTTAAAAAATTCTTACATTTTGTCAGACAGTAGTGCAAATATAGTTGAAGAGGTAATTTAATATTTTTACATTAGTTATATAACATTTATACAAAATGAGAATTTATGAAAAATAATGCAAGTCAGAGGCAATTATATATAAGGAAAGAATTCTGAAATATATATCTTGATTTTTCCTGTAAGTAAGATTATTTAATAAGTTAATAATAGTCTTCTTAAATTCTGAATTCATAAGGTCCTCTGAAACAGTGAAAGAGAGGAAAAGGATTTTATATTCATTTTATATGAAATCTATGGCATCTTTTCTTCGTGTAAATTGTAGCAGCTTCAAGATCTAGAGATCGTTGCAAAGCCCTGAAGACATCCCAGAGGAGAAGATGACAGAGCTTTATGTGTATTTTTAAGTAACAGTTACACAAAAACATAATAAGAATTTCTCAGGGATTATTTTTGGGTGATATGAAGACCAGCTTTGATGCTGTTAACATTCCATGACCCAGTTTAACAGCACAATAGACAAGCATTTCAGTGACTACAGACATATGATTACTAGAAATAATACAGGAATGAGCACTGACTGCTACTTGCTGTATACAATTGTACTGGGTTCAAATAAGAAAAAAAAAAAAAAAAAAAAGATGTCTTGTTTCCATATATTTAAGAAAAAGCATTTCAGGTGAAAAAAGAAAAAAGATTCTTATTATAGAAAAAATGGAAGAATGTTTTGATAGAAAGAGATGCATGTGAAAACAACATCAGAGTAAAAGGATTCTTTCAAGTCAGACTAAGACTAAATAATTCATTATTTAGAATGTGGTGTAGTAGATTAGAATTTCTTTACAGGGTGGAAAGACTGTTGTTGCCTCCAGTCATTATATACTTTAGTGATTTATTTATAAATATTATATTTAAATTTTTCAGTGAAATTATCAAAGATGCTGTTATTGTTACATCAGTAAAATTTTAATACCGTTAACATCAATAGATACTTTGTATTCCAGACTGTTATTAAGTTCCAAGAAACACTTACTTCAAAAGCAAGATGTCAAATCTGATAAGGATCAGTCACTGCTCAGAAACAGATTCTGATTTTATTCTTCCTGCAGCTGAAATCTTCTGGCCCAGTATTTAGGTATTGTTAGTGACAAGTTTAGAAGAAGCTGCTGAGGGGAATGAGTGCAGATTGAAACACCAATACTACAGATATGCATGAAATTAATTTTAAACTTGCATCATAGTTAGCCTCCTACCTCAGTTGGTTTAGACCAACACATGCAGTAAAAAAAACCAAACCAAAAACACCAAAAGCACTTCTGTTGTGCAATTGTTCATTTTTATTCTATGATATCATGTGTAAGATCTTGTGTCATCATGCTCCTGTGAGGTGCATATTTACGGTTATTTACTCCATTTTCTCAGCTCTTGGAGAGATGGAAACACTCTTAGATAAAAACAGAGTTACATAAATGAAATTTTTCTTCATTAAGAAATGTATCCTACATTTAATGGGCTACTGAGCAAGTCTTCACTCCTGTAGATATCTTTTTTCATACTTTTCTTGAGAAAAGTATCTTTCAATGTATCATATGTTACAAACAATAAACAAAATTTATTACCATTTTACTAAAGCAAAACATATTTTTCATACCGTTTGAGCTTTCAACTTTAGAAAAGTAGTTGATAAAAACTTGTAAACTATTAACAAACAGAGATCAAAAAGAAAATGAAATGTACATCCAAGTTGCAAAGAGAATTTTTGTTTTTTCTTGTTATGTACGTGACGGTAGCAAACTAATGATTGAGTGGACTATGACATGAGAGAGCTCAGTCTAACTTTCTGAATGTTCTCTGGGAAGATGTGCTCCTCTTAGAACTTTATTTTCAAAATCTGCATTCTACTGATAAACACTCTGTTAAGCAGTCTTTTGGCTTGAGCAATTGAATTAAAAAATATAAAAAAATATAACAAGGATTTTTTTAGTTTGTCAGAAGAACTGGAAACAGCCTTTACTTTCTCTACAGTTTCATCCTGGAATGATTTATTCATTATTTACAGTATTACCATTTGAATACATTAGTTCTTAAGGGAAGGAGTGATATTGCTGTATTTTCTAACTGCTACTTTGCTGCAGAACCCTCTATTTATACAGAGGATATGTTTTATTGATTAAAATACATTTTAAAATGTATTACATTGGGTTTATATAATGACAAAATCAAGTATGTCTTTAATAGAATTACTCCTGCTTCTGAACATTAGGGATGGCTACAAAGTTGTAATATAACCTACTTTGCAAGATTTTAGGGAAAGGTTATGTACACATTAGTAATTTTGTTATTACTATGGCAGAGAGCTAGAAAAACTTAGCTATACATAGACTTAAAGCAGCAATAGACTGCACTTCCTGGAGGCTTCAACCTCCATCCTAAGAACCCACAGCAGTGATAGCTGTACGTTAATTATTTTCTCATTTTGTTTTTCCCTGCACAACACTGCAGGTATGACCATGAGGAAGGATAGCATTGCATGCAGTTCTCAAAGAGTTTACAAGTCCTTAGAAAACAATACTTCTCCAGCCCAAGATTGCACTATTCCAGTTCTTTGGCATCCACTGATCAGTCAGTGGATTCAGTCATAAGAAAATAATAGAAATTATCCCTGTGATTACATTGAATTTCTAGGATATACTGGGTATGCTTTCCCTCACCGGGCCTTATGATAAAGTATTTTACATCTTTAAGAACCAATTTCAGCTCTCAATTTTTGAAGACATTGTTTTGTACTATTTGACATAATGGAAAATGATAGGTAGATGTATTAAAAAATCTGGTTATTTCAAAGAAGAAATGGATTGTAAACCTATTATCTTTTTTTTTTTTTTATGATGAGTGTGTATTATAATGTGATAGAATGTGCTTTAAAACATACATTAATAACTGAAAAGCTGATCCTATTTCTTTTCAACAAATTATGCCTAAGAAAATATATCAGCAATTGAGTGCTTTAGACTTTTTGCACAAGTTTGTCATAGTCTGGATATTTTAATTCAAAATCCTTCTAATTGGGCCACATTACCTCCTGTTTGCAATTGCTCAAACTGTAAATGTGCAGGAAAGCAATTGGATGTTATCCTTGAAAGAGCTGCAGAAATTGTTCAAATGGAAACTGAAAATAGAAAAAAGTAACATACATTATTAGCTGCCTTCTTATATTGTCATTGAAGGAAAACAAGGAGTAACATTTTCATGTCAGCCGTTCAGCTTTTTGTAGACATCCACTTAGGCCCCTTGCAGAATTTACAGAAGAAATCCGGTTTTATATTATTTTTCTCCATAATGGGTAATACACAGGGCAGTTGCTAAGTTACTTCTGATCTTTAGACTAGGAATGTTTCTGTGCTCCCTGTGTTGCCTCTGGTTTCTTAGGCCATCTGGGTAGATCAAGTAAATGCAGAGCAGGCAAGGATGAGAGGCAAGACTGTGGAAATGTGCAAGATCTTTTTAAGGGTAAACACCAAAGGCAGTAAGAAGGTGGAACCAAGGTGAACCAGGCACAAATGTGGGAAAGAGGGAGAATCTGGGAAAAGAGGATGGGTTGCATGAAAACAGCTGTCTTGTCAATATGCTTGTGTCTAGCTGAGCCTTGTGCTCGATTACTGAAATCAAACTCTGAATAAATCTTTTATCTAAGTGCCTCCTATGTGAGTGCATTTGCTACTCTGAGCCTGTGTGTGAGCTACACTTGTACGCCCCAAACCGGACTAGCTGAAAAGTAGGCTAAGAGGTCTGAGTGCGAACAACCAGAGGGAGAAACAATGAGAAGAAGGGACCTGGAGGTCTGGGAAGTCTGAATAGATTGAATGTCTGAGGCTTGCTACAAGGTAACACGTTATTGAATCAGGATATCTGTGATGCTCAGCGTTTATGTGGGGGCTATGTACTCATCTGGGTGCTGGTGAAGACAGTGAGCTATATCCATCTTAAATTGCATGATGGGTTGTGTTAATGCTGTGCAAGCATGTGTGTGTATGTGTCTGTCTATGTGCCTGGCAACTGGCCAGCCTAGAGACATGGTAGTGGAGCAGCTTTGCACCTATGGGAATTGGACTGGGTTCTGAATTCCACTGCTTTCTTAAAATATAACACGGTTCATTTGACACTTTTTATATGTTATGAAATTACATAGCCTCAAACTAAGTAGAAAAGGTAGATAACATGGATCAGTCAGAAAACAGTTTGTCACCATCTTCCTCAGATAGACCTTCAAATTATCAAGCTATAGAATTAGTAATACAAGCAATAAAGGCAACAATTTCTGCCTCAGTCTCCTTGGCAGCCCTTCGCAACTCCTGTGTAGCCTGACATGTCCATATAGGAATTTTTGTACCAGAGTCACTATCAAAATGTTTTGACTGTGCTCACATGAGTGTCTGCATGTGTAAGTTTTAAGAAGGTCTGCTTCCCTAAACAATCCCATGTGTAATTCTCGCTTATGGTAAGAAGTTAATGACCATTTTTATTAACTGAAGCATTCTCTCCAATGGATTTAACTGCCTGATTTTTCACTGGACTTATTATATCAATATAACAATACATGTTAATAATAAATTAAATAAAGTTATTATTATTTTAAATTATTAAATATATGTTAATTAAATATATGTAAATTAAATATATTTATTTTTAACATTTAATTTCATTTGAAATGAACAGAATTATCAATTTTTTCAGTCACTGTCTTTGTCTTGTGTACATAAAATATATTTTGGTTTAAAATTATTCCAGTGAGAGAATACTTATGTTCTACCTTGCATAAGACATTACTTCACTTAAATAGAAATAGCAATAAAGTCACTGTCTTCATTAAGCTGCATTTTGTCATGAATATTAGGAGCCTGATAATTTGCCATCAAAAATGCAGTTGAACTTGGTTAATAACTTGAAAATTATTTGAATATATACAAACACACAGAGATAACATGCTCACATATTTTAGTTCCTGAGGAAAGCAGGATAAAATCAATTCATCAGGTATTCTCATTTCTACTACATCCCATTTATTCACTTCATGCCAATAGAATCAGCAGTTAGGCATGCATCTGCAATAGCTCTTGCAGAATATCTCTAAGATAGTTTTTCTTTCCTGTTCCCTCCATAAGAGTTATGTGTGAAGCCCTTGTCTCCTACTTAGCATTTTCACTAGGTGCTCAATATAAACCACACTGGGAAAGATTTCAAAATTTATTTTTAAATTTCATATTTATCCATGATTTTTTTTTCTGAATTCACAGATTGATTTCAAGCATTTCTGTCAAACTCTTTATATTTGAATGCTGAAATTCCTACACTTTGAAAAAAGTGGCCTTACTTTCCACTGAAGTCAGTGGAAACTCTTGTTACTCATTAGTTCTAAAAAAACTTCCACTTCAATACAGGTGGTTAGATTAGGATCAGAGGAAGGATTCTTAAGAGTACCAAAGGGACAAAATAAAAATCCCATTGAAAGTCACTGGACCTTGAGAGCATAAGCAATTTAGTTTCCTTTGAAAATCCTACTTTCAGTATCTAAAATTAGAGCCACACTTTTTAAAGTGAAGCATCTGCCATTTCAAGATTCTGAAATAATTTCTTTCTTCCTCAAGGAACACGATAAAATGGAAGCAGAAAAATGATAAAATTAAAATAAATATTAAAATTGTGAGGAAACTTACAAACACTTGAACAATAAACTCCTAAAAACATAACTAGATTCATAGGTCCAAATAACAGTGAAAAAAAAGAGCTTTATTTAAATAAATTCCATATGGAATTTTGATGTTCTAAACAAATTTTAAATCTTCTAAGGCTGAGGATCAAATTTAGACCATATCAACACATTGGATGTGTTCCCACTGAAGGAATATTATTCTATCCACCTATTGTCTTTTAACTTAGATTGCTCTTACAAAATATCAGTGACCTGAATACTCTAAAGCTACCCCAAGATAATCTTTTTGATTCTCTCCATATCTAAAGACAATTAGCAGTTATTACCTAGCTTTCTATTCCCTTGTGGCCTCCTGCTCCATGTTACAAGCATGCAATGTTTTAAAGAGTTCTTCTGGTCTTCATTGTTTCAATTTATTATGGGGACGAGTTAGGCCAGATATTTTGGGTGAGCCTTTCCTATAGGAGTTACCTGTGCTTCTTTCTTTTTCCGGTGTTAAATAGAGTTGGGCAGATATAGTCCAGGTCTTGGTTATTCTGAGTGGGTAAATTTTCCCTGTGACATTATATGCTAGAAGAGCTCCACCTTAATTCCTTGGTGAGAGTGGCAACACTAATCTTACTAGATGAGGTGGTGCAAAACTGTACGTGCTTGTGATTAGATTTGAGGAGGTTATAATTTTCTTCCCCTGTGTATCACTATATAAGCATCATCGCAATTCAGAGAGAAATTAATATATTTCCAAGTACTTGAACAGGCCCAGTTAAATTAAGATCTGAACATTTAAAAAACAAATGAACAAGCAAACAAGCAAAAAAAACCCCATAGACTAGTACAAATTTATTCAGTTTAGCTCGAAAGTATAAACAGAAAATCTGAGGTGCCAGTACCCATCTGTTGCATAAGAGTCTCTTGTCTCAAACATAAATAGTCCATTTCCCTCCTTAGCTCAAGATGCATCATGTCTAATTCAGTGTTTAAGATAGTCTTTGCATGTCCTTCACAGAATTTAGTTCACTGATTTCTTAACCAAATCCAGTCTAGTGTTGGTATCGAAATTATATGTTCTGAATGATACTTCTGTGACAAACTATTTATCTTTTTGGGTACGGCCATGACTTCATTGGTAATATCTATGTGGGACTTATGTATCTCATGTGAATATTTATATCAAACATTATGTCAACAAATAAACTCATAAAAATTCAACTCAGTACCTGTTTAAATCCAAAAGATCCTATGAACTAGGATGTTTAGAAGTGATCTGAGTACGCAAGATTCAGAAAATTCTTGCTTTATCTTTTTGATCTCCGTACTGGAAACAAAATCACAAGGGCTTACTAAACCCTACCTCAAAGACTAAAGCAATAAAAGACTGCAACAAGGTTCACACTAATGTATGAATGTAGTTAATTTCATGACTTATTAACAGACATTCCTCTGAAGAACTGGGTACCTTCACAACAAACTACAAGGTGCATTACTAGTCTACAAAATACAAGCAATAATTATATTTCAAGTGTCTTCCCAGACTGACTCACCTAAAAGTAATCATAAATATAGTCTACCATAGCAAGTCTTTTTTTTTAATCAAAGAGAAAAATGACATACATTGCAGAATGCATTAGTATTATTTCATTTCTGTCAGTCATGCTAAAAATACTTACTACCCCTTACTTGTATACATGGAACTCTGATTTTCATGGAACCTTTTGAGCATGTAATTGGTAGAGTTCAGTGATTCACAGCATTATGATTCAGCTGATATTTAGCAACTTATTAGCCAGCTGCTGTTCACTGAAGCAGATGTTTTGAACCATGAATAATATTGTGAAGGTTACAGTTAGTACAAAGAAGACTGTATCCTTCTTTTATCAGAGTTTGTAGCAAAACTATGGACATCACCATGAGAATCAGATTCAGAAACCTGGTGTTTCTCAAGTTCATCACCCACTGTTTCACATTTTTCCTGAATTTCTTCTTTCATTTTCTCCTTCTAATAGCCAACTTTCTTCAATTTTTCTTATCATCATAGTAAAGCTTATATTTTGTTTTCACACTCTCAGCCTCCAGGCATCTTCCATGATGAGTTCTGCACTTGAAAATCTCCTTCCCTTAGTACTTTTCAGTCCTTCACCTGTTTTTCTTTTACTTTCTCTGTCATAAAACTGAATATTCACTAGGGGCTATTTTTTTTTTTCCTGCCTTCTACAATGATCATTCTGCATATCTTAAAAATAAGTCACAGAATAGTAGTTCAGAATAATGGACACACTCAAACCCAGACTTACTACCTCTCTGGGGGAGGGAATGGGGTTTGTGTCTAATATTTTTTGTTCATTGTAAATAACAGCGTGAAATTGTACTTCTCCAGTATAGAACACAATTGGTATTGAAAAAGTATACAGCATTTCTCTTCATATTTCTCTAAAATCTGAGATAATTAATATTTGATTTATTACCTATATTTCCCAATACTTCTAATATCTCCACCACTACCTGAAAGGAGGTTGTAATAAGGTGTGGATTGGCCTTTTCTCCCAGGTAACTGTGATAGGATAAGAGATAATGGCTTTAAGTTGCACCAGGGGACATTCAGGTTGGATATTAGGAAGAATTTCTTCTCAGAAAAAGTGGTCAGGTGTTGGAACAGGTTGCCCAGGAGTCACTATAAGTTTTAAAGAAAAGTGTAGATGTGGGGTAGCGGGCATGGTAGTGATGGGTCAGTGTTTGGACTAGATGATCTTCGTGGTCTTTTCTAACCTTAATGATTTCATGATACTGTGATTTACTGTGAAATACAAGAGGACAATGACAACACGCAAGATAGATAGCAGGAGTTGAATTTAAGAATTGTAACATTAAAAATTTAAGCCAAGTACATTTTACCTGTAATTTTTTCTTCCAGCATCAATTATTCTTTCAACATCCTTACAACTTGCCAATAGAGTAATATAATATCAGTTTGAATGATTACGTGAAAAAAAAAATTAAAAAATGACATATTCTCTGTATCTAACATTTGCCTCTGGTTCATGTGATCTAGATCTTCTTGTACAGTTGCTGCCTAAACACTGCAAATAGTCACCCTTTTCAACTACTACATTAATTTCAGCTGAAATTACTAAGGTTTGAATTTGACTCTGGAGTCAGTTTTTCCATACAGAATATGAAAAATATTTGAGATAAACATTGCACACTGTTGTAATTAATCTATTAATTACCTTTATAGCATGGGAATTTATTGATATTCTTAGTAACCCTGGTTGCTATTGTTATTATTTTATTAGTGCACTGCAGATCAATTCACAAAACCCAGGTAGCCTCTGTGCAACAAAAGCCTTCCTCCTTACTCTGCTTGTATTTCTAATCGACAACTTTCCTCATCTCTAACTTCATTTGTACATAACTAGGTACAATCAGTGCATACACTAATTGCATTCAAATGTCAGGAGTGCTATTGTGATTACTCTTTTCCATGGCAATTTAGAAAGTCATAAAATGAATATATGCTTCTTGTAATGACACAAAATGACCTTCAGCTAGATATTCTCATACAGTCACAATACAAAAATGATCTAGCTTCTGAAGTCCCAGGTGAATGAGACAGAATAGCCATGATTTCTCTGTAACAGATGTTTTGTATGCATAAGGAAGTCAATCATAACACATTTTAAATTAAACCTTGAAGTCACAATTTTATGTTCTAAAATCAATATGATAATTTGGTATGAGACAAGGTAAAGTCAGATGCTATTCTCAGATTAATTAAAGGCAAAACCTCAACAGATAATGAATCTTCTCCTTCAAGTATAGAAATCCATATGTAAGATACTTGGTGGAAAAGAAACAAATATTTTGTATGCAGCTTTAAATCAGAAGAAATGTGAGAGTAAATCTATACATGCAGAGGTTGGCAGCAGCTAAAATTTACAAAAGTCACTTGACATAAGAAAAATATTGAGATATTTGTTTCTTCGGGTCAGAAACACTGATGTGTTGCTTTTAAATTTATTAGTGTTTTGGTTTAACCTGACAGGGAGCTAAGCACCACAGACATATTTGCTCACTCCCACCCCCACTGGGTTGAGAACTGGAAACAAAATATCATGTGACATACTGTCACTTAACTTGGACTAACCCCCTGCCTAATTCAGGCCAGTTGTCCTGGCTGCACTTCATGCCACTGTGCCATAATGGGCAGCTTTTTCCTGCCAAGTGGCTTTGCCCTAGGCAAAACACCCATCAGTCAGTAACAACCTGCACAAACCAGGACAGCTGGAAAAACTTGTAGCGCAGTTGTTGGTAGTGGTCTTTGGAAATGACTTAACAGCAACAAATTCTGAAGCTAAATACAGAGTTAAACTTCCACATTCTGCAATTAATACTGAAAGAAAATATTTAGAAGTAAATTTTACATGGCATTACATTATGCTATCTTCTAGATTTAATTATGAAAGTATAAGCAATTTGAAATGCAAAGTTTGTCTTGAAATCCCATGGAATTTTATGTGACAGTTAAGGAATTGGTTACATAACTTACTTTTGAAAGCTTCTACATGCTGGAGAACTACTCTGGCAAATGTTATGTAGTTTGGATCACCATGAAAAAAGTAACAGAAAGTGTTTATTTAGATAAATAGCTAGTTGTAATTTATATTTTAGTACCATAACCAGTCATACAACCAACATTCATTTGTTGCTTAAAAGTACTGTGAAAGTAGCAGTAGTATGAAAATGTTCAAAATAATTAAGATGGAAGTAAAAGTGTTATTTTCTTGCTTTTTAAGCTGTAACAAAATGCCGTCGTGGATCTCAATGACAGCTATGCACATAGACCCATTTTATTCCTTAACTTCTCTGTTCTGTTCTTCCGTACTGAAAGCAATGGTGAACGTGCCCTCAAAGGTACACAAGTGCTTCCTACTTTTTTTGAAGTACAGTGCAGTAAATCACTATATCCTTAATTCCCCTTTATTACAGAATGTTAAAAGGCTCTAAATACGTTTTCCCTACATACTGATCAAAATGAATTTCACAGAACATTTATTCTATTTGCCAGATGGCCAGTTGCATCCATCTATGAAAGACATGGACTCCTTTATCAGGAAAAGTTTTCCTGAATAGTTCTAAACTCTCATAGCTGCATCTGTGTTGTTGTTGCTGTAGCTATTGTCTGCTTTTCCATGGTGAACGATACAGCAAAGATGCAAATCTGACTTGAATTTGAAAAACTGGAATAGGCACTGAGATCTACAAGTTGAACAGACCTCAGTATCACTCATTTATTTTGATTAATATAAATATGATATATGTATGAAATAATTGTACATAATTTGATTTACTTTACTAATCTGTCAACGTACTGCTAGCAAGCAGCACAAGGCCAAGTACATACAAATGGAGAGCAAGTCTATGCATGTCCACGTGCTTCACTCTCTTTATGTTTTATTTCTTCACCTTCAAATCTTAATATATTCACAGTGAATCATAAGTGTTATGACCACTACTCATTAGAAAATGTTTAGACGACTTGCTTTTTTTTTTTTTCAGAAAATATCTTGTGTTGATAATTATCAAATAAACCTGCTTTTTTGATTAATATATTGAACACTTCATAAATAAAGCTTTCCCAATTTTAACAAAATGTTCTTTTCATAGATTTTCTGTTACTAAGCACCTTTTAAAATCTCTGTCATGGACAACAGTAGTACAATAATGATATTTTAGGTGATACTGTTGGAATATTACTCAATAATTTGCCAAAAAATTCTCAAGGCTTCATAGAACATTTCCCTATTTTTTTCCCTCTTTCTGTGCATGAAAAGTAGATCTCATTACATGAAGTATTCATGGTTTCTGAAACACATGATTAGTTGAATTATTTTAAATATTTTAAATTAGTTAATTATGATGTACAAACTAATTCTTCGTTTGCATAGAAAATAATTCTAGCTTAACTGAATAGTTACATATGGATATTTTAAAGACCTCTTATTTCAAGGTGCTTCAAAGCAGGTAATACATGACTTTCCTTCTAACTGTAGACACTTTTACCTTCCTTGAGTTTTTGGAGTCTATTCAATAAAAAAGACCGATGCAAAATACAAAACTTCTGACGTTATTTCTTCTTCAACAATAGCAATCATGTTTCATATTTTTAAATTAATATCAAAAATTAAACTAAAACAGTTTCTAAGAATTCATTATACACCTTTTGATACTTTACTGAATCTATTCAGTTTCACATTGTTGTGGATTACCCCCAGTAAGGCAGCTAAACATCACAGAGCTGCTCGCTCAAATTTCTCCCCAACTCCAGTGGGATGGGGAAAGAGAGACAGAAGAGTGAAAGTAAGAAAGCTCATTGGTCAGGATAAAAATAGATTAACAAGTGAAGGAAAAGCAGAAGAGGAAAGAGGAAAAATAAATGCTGCAGAGGCAATTACTCAGCAACTCCCAGAGGTAGACTTATACCCAGCCAATTCCTGAACAAAGATGGCTAAGTTAGCTGAAGCCTGTTCTAGTCAATTTTATTGCTGAGCATGATGTTATATGACACTGACTATCCCTTTTGTTATCTTGGGTCATCTGCCTGGTTGTGCTCATTCCCAGCCTCTTCTCTACCCTCCACCGTCACAGCAGGATGAGGAACAGCAAAGGCCTTGATACGGTGCAGATACTACTCAGCCATAGCTAAAACAATGCTGTGATATTGTCCTGGTTTCAGCTGGGACAGAATTGATTTTTCTTTATAGTGTCTGGTATGATGCTACATTTTATTTTTAGGAGAAAAAACTCTGTTGATTACACACTGATGTTTTAGTTGTTGCTGAGTAGTGTTGTACAGAGCCAAGGACATTTCCACTTTTCAGCTTCTCATACTGTTCTGCCAGCAAGGGTAGAGGGCACAAGAAGCAGGGAGGGAGCAGAATTAGGACAGCTAACCTGAACTAGCCAAAGAGATATTCCATAGCATATGACATTAGTGAGGAAAATGACAGTGTGAGTGCTTTGCTCAGGGACAGGCTGGGCATCAGTTGGTGGGTGGAGAGCAATTGCTTGTGCATCAACTGTTTTCTATATATGCATAGTTATCATTACTATAACTTCTCTCTTCCTCTTCTGTTTTAGTAAAGAAGCTTATATGATTTTTTTTTCCTCCTATCTCACAGGATGCGGGACTAGTGCAAAAAAGGGCTTAACACCCTGCCAGGTTAAACCACAATATAAATCTATGAGGAATTTTCTTCTGAATTATTCTAATGCTCTCAGAGACTAAGAGTTTTTGGAGATCCCAAGGGAAGTCTCACAGAAAAAGCTGAAAATATATACATAAAATGCTATTAAAGTGATGCCTCCTATTTATTTCCTCGGAAACTACAACAGATACAATTGCACACTAACACTATTTAATAGAGCAAATTCTCAGCTACAAAACAGTATTTGTCAACATTATTATCACCATTAACTATGCATTTTTGTCACTGATGAACAAGAGTCTGCATTCCACATTTGTGAAAGTCTGCGTTGCAATCCAGAATGTGGTTTGTCTTTCACTTTGTTGTTGTCACTACTGAAACACATCCCCATCACCTCACTATACTAACATCCAATGTTTGGTCTCCGTAAGTGTTTAATAAGTATTAATAAATGTCAGTGGGTACCATTTTCTTCCTGCACTGAGGTATTCAGTTACACACCTTTGCTTTATATGCATGGAAAAAAGATTGAATATAATATTGTTGGAAAGGTTCAACCCCTACTGTCATACTGCCAACACCTCTGATATCATGGGCCAATATAATAAAATAGGAGGCATTACTGTCAGAGCAGCCCTCATATATGTCTGTCAACTTCCTAGTGTAAACCTTTCACATCAGTAGCAGACATAGATCTTTATGCAAGGAAAACTATTAACATGACAGATGAATCAATTATCTTTTTGTTAAAAACACTATAGACCACTATATAAAATGAAATATTAAGGAAAATAATACAGTAACATCAAAACAAAGGAAAATGAAGAGAAGTCTATTAATTTGATGTTTGTATTTTACATAAATACATGCACAGCAAAGATGATTTTGCAATACATCATGTAATTGATAACCATGATATCCAACTAAAAATGGTTGAGCTACATACTTCTGTTTTCAATTTTAATATTTTACACCTATAGACAACAAAATATTAATATTTAAGGAAGATGTCATTTTGAATGTCATCAATTGTTGTGTATAATGATTTCTATTACAAAAGATCTTTAGCATGCTTCTAAACTGCCATTCTCTCCCAGATAAACATAATGGAAAAGAAAGCATCAATCTTCTGTAAAATGTTATTTCTGTAGTTAGAGCAACTGCTGTGAATCAATAGACAATTAAACCACAATATTCTCACTGTTTATTATGCATCACATAAAATTATAATGAAAAGCATTTTTGTATACATTATGAATACCCACTATAATTAACAATATAGCAATTAATATATAGCAATCTGCATGTCAAAGGAAAAAAAAATAAACTATTCAGTCAATGATTAAATATACCTGGCATTGAGAATACCTGGCATTTTAACAATACAATATTCTTGTTTTCACAGTGATAAATGTGTACATTGCAAGGAAGATTTGTCCTGGGTATAAGCTTACTGTACTTTTTTGATAAATGAAAAGCAAATCTACAACAAAATTACTAATGAGTGTAATTTAGCCCACTGTAGATGTGTTTCAGAATGAAAGTGTATTGTGTATTAAAATCTGCAGCAAGAATATGTTTCAGAGCATAAAACAAAGTGGTCAAGGGCTAGAGCTAAATACAATCAGCTTAACGTTATAAAGATGGGGGGGGGAAATTTTTCGTGGACTAGTGTAGTAATTGAACATCCAGTAAAGCCTTTCACCCTAAAGAGAATAGATTTAGATTAGCCATGAGGAAGAAATTCTTCACTATGTGGGCAGTGAAAAAAAGGTTTCCCAGAGAGGTTGTGGATGCTCCATCCCTGAAAACATTCAAGGCCAGTTTTGACAGTACACTGGCAACCTCTTCTAGTGCAAGGTGTCCATATCCATGACATGGGACTAGGAAATGAATGATTTTTAAGCTCCCTTCTAACCCAAACCATTCTATGACTCTATGATCATCAGTTTGTCCTTAAATACTGGAGGCAATTAACTGCTTAAAGCACTTTTGAAGTTATCTCGAGAGTTATGTTTGATGCTCTTGACTTTCAGAAAACAAAATCTAAGTTCCAGAATAATGTGATGCAGATTAGTAGACTAGACCTCTTTAAGTGTTTAATCTATCATTTTTAATCTATTCTCTTCCTTTAGAAGAAAATAAAACAGACATTTGCAAATCTAGCTAAAATAAATCTTTAAACCATACAAGGGTTTTGTTTGGAAGGGACTGCAAAGATCCTCTAGTTCCAACCCCTCCACTGTGGGCAGGGCTGCCACCCACCAGATCAGTCTGCCCAGGGCCCCATCCAACCTAACCTTGAACGTCTCCAGAGATGGGGCATCTGCAACCTCTCTGGGCAGACTGTTCCAGTGCCTCACCACTCTCCGAGTGAAAAATTCCCCCTAACATCTAATCTAAATCTCCCCTCTTTTAATTTAAAACCATTCCCCCTTGTTCTATTATTATCATCATCTACCCTTATAAAAAGTTGATTTCCCTCTTGTTCATAAGCTACATTTAAGTAATGGAAGGCCACAATGAGGTCTCCTTGGAGCCTTCTCTTCTCCAGGATCATAGAATCACAAGGTTGGAAAGGACCTACAAGATCATCAAGTCCAACCATCCTCCTGTTATCATTGCTACCACGAGATACTAAACCGCATCTCATAGCTCCTCATCCAGACACCTCTTGAACACTGCCAGGGGCGGCGACTCACCACCTCCCTGGGCAGGCCATTCCGGTGCCTGACCCACTCTGAGAGAAAAAGTTTTTCCTTATTTCTAATCTAAATCTCCTCTGGCGCAACTTGTGGCCATTTCCTTGAGACCTATTTGTTACCTGGGAGAAGAGTCCAAACCCCTCCTCATCACAACCTCCCTTCAGGAAGTTGTAGAGAGCAATGAGGTCTCCCCTGAGCATCCTCTTCTCTGGTCTGAACAATCCCAGCTCCCTCAGCTGCTCCTCATAAGACTTGTGCTCCTGAAGAAGTCCAACTCACTCAGCCTGTCTTCACAGGAGAGGAGAATTCCCTCAGAACATCTTTGTGGCCCTCCTCTGGATGTGTTCCAGCAGCTTTAAGTAATTCTTGTGCTGTGGACCCCAGACCAAGACAAAGACCTGGGGATAAACACCTCTCTTACACTGCTGGCCATTCTTCTTTTGATACAGCTCAGGATACAGTTAGCCTTCTGGGCTGTAAGCACAAAATGCTGGCTCTCGTTAATTTTATCATCTTCCAGTACCCCCAGGTCCTTCTCAGTAAGACTGTTCTCACTGAGTTCTTTTCCCAGTCTGTACACATATCCGAGATGGCCCCAAACCAAATGCAACACCTTGCACTTGGAAATAATCCTCTCTGTATGTTTCATTTTAGTTTTAGTTAAGAAAAAAGATAAATTTTCCTCAATGCATTTTCACAAACATATTCCAAACTATGCACTTGTATGTTTAGGATACTAAAGTCAGTTCTCACTCTGTTGAAGTCTAAAAATACAGAAGTCACTAAAATCAATAAAAAGAAAATTCCTCGAGGCAAATTATGGACATGACTCTAATTATTTAAATATATAGGATCTTCGTTGTGCTTTGCAGTTCTCCAGGATTAAATACTGGCAAACTTCTTAATAGCACAATGGGGAAAAGGAGAATACCAAATAAAAAACAGAGCATGAAAGGTAAGCAGTGGTTACCTCTGTCAGAGATTATATTTTATGTTGCCCCTGTGAAGGACTTTCCTGAAAATTACATCATGAAGATTATGTTTAACTTTGAATAACCAAGGCACTATATTTGAAAGAATAATAGCTTGTACTGTTTACCAAATCAGTAAATAAAAGTAATGATTGCTAAAGATCTGTTTAAGACTCGCTTAATCCTCTCTAGTAGAAGATAATGATACCAATGGCAATAACAATAATATTACATTTAGAAAAGCTTAACCCTTTCATGAAATCAAAGCGTTTGTATGAAAAGAGGCCATTCAACAAGTTGTTTTGAAAAAAGCGATTACATGAGTATTTATACTTTAAATCTAAACTGAATTCTGCTTCATCTTTCTATTAACTGTAAGTAAGCCTACTCTTTCTATTCAAGAATGTATAGTGCAAATGAGAATATATGGAAGAATCTGCTAGCATCTTCAACTACAGCAGCATTTCAATGGCTAACTAATATTATTCCTAGAAAATATGAACAGTACTCATCTGGAGACATCTAGTTTTATTTCACCAGCATATGCTGACTTTCTGGTGATGCTGCAATTCATTCTACTGTTGTCAATTACTTTTTGTTCCTCTGAATCATCGTAATGATGCTTGCTTTCACAGAAAGTAAGGTAAACTATGACGAATTGTATGAAACTAAAAATGAGAGGAAAAACTGAAATAATTAAAAGACTCTGAAAAAACCTTAAAAATAATATTTAATAGTACTTGCATTCTAAAACCTAATTAATCGTATTGACATCATGAAAATAAATTATAAAATTATTCTTAAAGTTATTATGTCTAAAAAAATATAAAGTGCCACATACACTTGAGGATTGTTGATGTGCAGTTTACTCAGTTTCCTGGGAGCCAATGCTGGGATCATAGAATACACGAGACGCATGCAAGTTGGCAGGAAGCAGTCAGCATGAATTTACCAAAGCTGGTTGACCAGCTTATTTAGCAACTGCAGAAGGGTAAATGGAGAACATTAGATGTTGTATACCTTGAGAGCAAGATCTCAGTTCAGGGATCATTACTGTGGCCAATACTGTTTAATATCTTGATAATGAAAGGGAATGCATATTTAGAAGACAGTATCAAAGTGGGGGACGCAGTTTCATGGTTCTATTCACAAGAACATCAACAAGCCAGATAAATGGGCTGCTGGAAAGTCCATGAGGATCAATAAAAGTAAATGCAAAGTCTTACATCTGAAGTGAAATAATTCCATGGAACAGATTAGGTGCAGACTAGATAGTAAGAAGCATTACAGAAAAGGATCTGGTCGTTAGTGTTAACACCAAATTGAAGATAAGTAACATGACTCTGTGTAGAAGAAAGTCTAACACTACACTTTAGCAGCAGGAAAGCAGCTACACAGTTGGAAAAAAAATGGTTCTCTTGATTCAGCATTAGTGAGACTTCATTTGAAGAGCTATACCTAATTTTGGACTCCCTATTACCAGAAAGACATGAAGTGGAATGAGTCTGAGTTTGATGAAGATCATTAAGAACTCTATTTTTCTTTTTTTCCATCCAAAGGAAAACAAAACAACAAAAAACACCTAATAAGAGACATTATTTTTACCTAGAATATGTAATGAGCAGGTATAAAGAATAAGAAAATGGACTCTCTTTAATGTACATAGTGATAAGAATGTACATGGTGATAAAACAAGAATTGCAACAACAAAAGTCTTGATTAGATAGCATAATTTTTTTTTCATAATTATAGTAATCAGAATTTCCCAGACAAGTTGGAGAAATTTCCATCTTTGGAGACATTCAAAACTAAGGATGCAGGTCTGAGAGAACTGCTTATCTGGATCTGCTTTGACTAGATTTTACTACCAAAAACTTCAGGAAATAAATAAATACATTGAGAAATGAGCATTGGCCTTGTTTTTATGACCTTCTTAAGAAACATTCAGGATTAAATCTTGAATTAATTTCCCTCTAAAAACAAAATTTTCAGCTTCAGAAAATTTATACAGCAGACAGAAATATTCACAAAACATTTCCTTATTAAAAGACATTAAAGCCTGAAAATTTTGATTTTTCTATAGCTATGCTGTCCTTCCCAAATTAACAACATGTTTTATGTATTTTTTTAAGTAGGCGGACATAACAAGAGGTAAAAATCTAAAAAAACAAATAATCTTAATTATATTCTTTTTAAAGACTTCTTATAATATAT